>OZ032114.1:7261771-7671771 GCA_964026355.1 Pseudorhiza aurosa | reverse complement strand
CATTCCACCTAAAAATACTCAAATATCAGATATCAAACACTTAGCCTTTATTATTGAATGATTGGGTCAAAGTGACAAAGATGCAAGGAATCTTTTCCTTTCATGGATGTATTCTACTTATGTCTTGTATTTCAGAAAAAAACAGCTCGCTTTTAATGAAAAAAGTTCATGAACCGAAATAAAAAGAGAAGTCATACAGGTAACAATAGGATGAGTGCTCAGATCAATCGGCCACGTAGCTATAGAGCATTTCTCTATGACAACTGATTGAATCCTTATAAAGCTGAATTTCTATCATCAACTTTATCTTACTTTTGATGATTTACGGAAAAGTTTCACACTAACATGTAGGTGTTTTGTTAAAGCGGAGGCCTATCATGGTTGATCATATCATGGCGTTGTGCCATCCTAAAGTGAGTTAGTCTATTCATGCGAATGTTTTGAAGGCAAATTATTTTAATGTGCTGCTCAAGGCTGGGAGTATCTATGCAATTATTTTGCTGCAGGAATATCTTTTCAAGAGAAATCCTGGAAATTGGTCAGTTTATTCTATGTACGCAAGGAACTAGTTATGAATCATCAGTTGAATAGCATTTTAACTACTTTTTACCGGCATTTTGCTTTTCCAAAGAACGACAACCTCAACCTCCATTGTGAATGACATCTGCCTTCACAGGAGGCATAACACGGGACAGAGGCTACAATTCAAGGATGTAATGGCTGCCGAGTTCAATCCTGATACTGCGAGAGGGGATTCTGATGCAAGTCGTAGAAATTTTCCTGGATCGTCTGGAGAAAGCTCATCAAAAATTCATACAAAATGTTTAAAGCGAGCTGAGAAGTCCTGTAGAGCAGGTAGCCCATTATTTGATGCCACATACTAACTAATTTGAAGGATTAAAGGATGGACTTTTCTCCTGAAAAGCCAATGCGTTTGCTTAGATGTCCTTATATGACACTATCAAATGATTATTCTTGCATGGGTGCAAACATTGTATGACACACTCAAGTGAAACATATTTTTTGGCATTTTTTTTCGTCTGGTTTTCTTTTAGTAGTAGTCATAGTAGTAGTAATAGTAGAAGTAATAGTAGTAGTAGTAGAAGTAGTAGAAGTATATTTATTTACATCGATTCACTTCACACTCTAAAAAATACATTTACCTATATAATGGAAACTAATCAAAATTGATTGAAAATTCATGGTGGAAACAAAACACCATCACTCCCATATAAATTTGGATTTATTTTAAAGCCCTTGAGCACATTTGACTGTGTTAACCCTTAGGACACATCTGGGTTTGAAGTGCCCATTTTTTTGTTGCAATTGAAGGATAATATACTGAATTTTTAGCAAGATAGAACAATTTTGCTGTTGCAAAAAAATTTCAGTCTCGAGCTATGGATTTGTTGTAATCTGCTTATGATTTTTAGCCATAGTACATATAGAAGCATATTTTTGTGATGTTTAGGACATTTATATCAATATGGGATTCATGGCTCAAACAGAAATATATCAGTGCAAATTTTTATCATAATGCTTAAACAATGTCACGGTTTGATTAGAGATCTTTGCAATAGGACCTGACTCAGGCGTTAGGTACAGAGGTAGTATAGTTTCTAAACCCAAAGCATCTTGCAAGACCAATAATTTTGATTCATAGTCAACACAAATCAGATGCTCTAATGATAGAGTGATTTTTTAACATATATGAGCCATTTCTCAAAGCAACAGTTCATTTTACTCTAAATTTCTGTAAATCTATTCGCCAATAAATCTTTGACCAGGATTGAAACAGCAGTTAAAATCTTAGTATTAGTTTGTAGCTTAAAGCAATTGTAGCATGCCAGAATCTACATTCACTGCAACATTGTACAAGAAAGGCATTGTTATCGAGATAAAATTGTCTCCTTGAGATAGGTTGTTTGTTACAGGTATAAACAGGAAATTGTAACCCTCTATGTCTTTCTTTTTAGATGCTTATGTAAAGTTTATGGTAAATGCACTTGAAAATCTTGGATGGTGAGACCTGTATTTTGACCTTTTTTAAGTATCACTTAGGAATTGTAAGTTCAAAATACTTAAAATTGATACTTTGTAACATGAATTGCATAGCTACGTAAAGTAAATGTTAGCATCAAATCAATATCTAATCACAGTTTTAATCACATTCTTGATGCGTCTCATTCATTGACCCCAACCTCTTTAAAACTATTTGAGGTTTCAAGGTCTGCTTTCAATATTTGATTTGGGATTCCAGCTCAGTACAAACAGTTTGGTTCAAATCAGATATTCAGGTTTTATTGTTGAAATACTTTACTCTAGGATTACAAGTACTATTTTACAGTAATTTAAACAAAAATTTTACACAACTTCATGCATCTATTGCATTTCCTATGATTTTTCATTTTATATAGTAAATTCAATATTGAAAAACATGTTTCATGCGAACCTTGTGGAGACAGAGTTATTGGTGGTTTTGATCCTGAGAAAAAACAGGTCAGTAAAAGGCGCCAGATTTAAAAGAGAAATTGTTCTGGTTGCTTTGTATGACATTACTTGTAATTAAAAGCTACTTTCATAACTGCAGATTCATTCAAAACATGCTGTTCTTTTTACCGCAACTGTTTAATATTTCTGGATTGGCAAAATGTAGGCATGTTAGGTAAATAAATGTTGCCGAATTTGGATTCAATGTTTTTATTTGTTTGTGAAAAAGGTAGTAAGGTAATTTCAAGAATTTACTCATAATCTTGAAATTAAAAAACTTGAGCAACTTTGTTAGCAAATTTGCAAATGGTGGTGTGATTCTGTGGAAAAAATGTAGAAATTTCTGGGTTTTCAAAAAGGACATTATTGTTTTAGCATGGTAATTTACAGAGAACAAATTTGTCATTTTGATGCTATTACCTTGAAATTGAATTCTGAGCTTTTATCTGCTTTTATTTTACTGGAAGTGAGTTCATGTCATATTTTGACACTTGAAAAATGGCAAACTTATATTGTAATTTTTTCAAATAAGTTTATCATTTCTGAAGATCTATCTGTTGATTATACTATGAAAAGCAGAGAAAGAAGGTTCTTTAAGCTTAAATTCCTTTGAATTTGAAAAGTAAAATTCTTACTCATTGTAACTTCTTTTATACCACATTTACAGATAGTGATGTGTGAAAACAACATCTCAGATCAGAAAATCATGAACCAAGTGATGACACACGAATTGATACATGCATTTGATGTTTGCAGAGTGAGATACGAAAAAGAAAATTTGAAGCATTTAGCCTGTACAGAGGTTTGATTTAATGATATATTATATTTATGCACCTCAATGATGCACAAAAGATGTAAACATCATTGTTCTAGCACAAGAGCTGTACATAATTGTTCTAGCACCAGAGCTGTTTCAACTGAGAAATTGTGAAAAGACCAGGGTTCGAAAACTTTACGAGTTTGTGGCGGAATTGAAAATCTGTTTTACGTAGGAAACACCTTTACTTTCATCACTAGTCTGAAGACAGTGAGTAACCTAGATTTATAATAAAATTGTTTTGAACAAAATAGGTAGCACTTTTTATCTTTTTATATATTTATATGTCTGGGTTATTTAATATTTAAAGCTATCAGACAAGATTTTTAAAGTTACCACCTACGCATTATGACCAACCGGTACACAGTGATAATTTTCATCCACAGTCGACCGCGCAAGTTTCGTGATCTTTGCCTTAAGAAGTCTTTGTATTCTCTTCGTGACCTTTAGACAGGCTCTCTCCTGGCTCCAGCTTATCTGTGCAGCACTTAATACGGATGATAAGGTGGGATGTGTGGCGCGACCGTCGTTCTCCTAATACCGTATTAAGATTCTAGAGGCTCCATTTATGACACGTCTCTCTTCATTCGTTATCCTTTAAGTAGAAAAGGGGAGGAGCTTTCATATACAATTTACAATGTGTATGAAGTATGAAGAATAGAATGAGGAAGTGTACCTTCTTAGGTCATTTCGCGTAATAAATTACGTCTGATGTATACAACTACTGAGGTTTCTTATCTAGGACTTCTCTCGCAAATTATCGTGTTTAATCTAACGCTCAGGAGATAAAATTATTTCATGATATCCCCCATCATCTCACAGTTGCTTGCTGGGTCATTTGCAAACTAGGCTTTCTTGTTGAGAGTCTCACTAACACAATTTAGATTACTTCAATACCGTTTCGAGTTGCCTTCTCGTTTACTAGTGCATGTTTCTTGAAGCGTCATCTATCGCTTTCCCGACATTCTGCGTTTCCCAATTCGTATTTGTTATATATACTGCAATGCTGGAGCTTCGTTGCGATTCCTGCTCTTGAAATCCTCTTGCACTTTACTGTTTTAGATTTGCACACTTTTAGCAGAAAATACAGTTGATTTTGAGCATGGGACAGAAAAATACCTCAACGGTGTCTTCAGAGCTAATAATAAAGGAGCCAGTTTTTTCTGACTTTCGTTTTGACCGAATATGCGGGTTTAAATTTCGATGTAACTTAAAGGGCCTCTCTCCAGTAAAAATGTTTATTTTGGAACATGGTTCAATCAAATGTCCTGATCAGTATTGATCTTATAAGAGTTTAAAGTTCGCTTTCGAGTTCAGAATTTACCTTAGAAAAATTCTCGGAGATTTACTTAGTGACGTCAAAATGACGTACAACACTTTCTCGTTGATTCGTTTTCCTCATCGGACTATGAACAAAATGGCGGACTCAATTTCCGATACACTGATGCCACCTTCAAGTGAAACTCGCTTGAAATACCGAGATTCGCAAATTCTTGTGATTTACAGTGGTATTCTTTCTGACCTCACTAACTAGGTTTTGGTGTTTTCGTTTTTCCTCGTTTTTTTTCTCGGTGTAATCTGACTTCAAACGTTTATAGCTTGGAAACGGTACAATATATCAGAAAAATAACCGCAGATTCGAAATAAGGGAACTCGACTAAATCTAATTTAAGTAGAATTTTTTTCACTGGAGAGGCCCTTGAATGTAATTAAAACTAGAAGCACGTCGATTGCAGTGAATCGGTAGCCAAATGCCAGTACCGTCTAACTTAACTTGGTTGATATAACAGCTTGCTAATAATGACACAATCTCAAGAGCAAGAATGCTTTCATTAAAACGAGGACGACAAAAAGAGAACAAAAAATAGTGTAACTGCGCATGCGTAACATTTTTGAACCGGGCTTCGTCCCAGATGTATGTCCACGCCGCAAAATATCAAAGTCGAGCGCGGACTACTCAAATTTAGTTGTGAGTTAAAATTATCCCGGGCTAGTTTGTGTAGTTTGGGCAGGGCTTTAAGTAGGCTGAATTAACAGCGTTTTCTACATTACGTTACATATCCAACGCCTTCGCTCGTTTCATTTGATTTTCTCTTTCATTTATTGAATTAGATTCGTGCCGCAAACCTGAGTGGCGATTGTTTCATGTCTCGTGAGGTATCCCGGCTGAAGTTTGGAATCAAGGGGCACCATCAGGTAATCATCTCAAAGAATTAACACTGAAACGTTGCACAAGGGAAGAGTGGGTAGGGTGCATGTCGACCGTATTGAAAGTCACCGGTTCGAGACATGCTCATACCCGATTGCCGATGCCTCCGGTCTGTCCACCGTGGTAGCTGGCGTCAAGCAAAACAACGTTAACAGGGATTTTCTATTATCAGCCTTATATCATCGTATACTTATTTTCCTTGCTCATCGTACAAGTTAAGCTTATTTTCGTATTTGTACCAATCCATTGTCTTGAATCGGTTAAGGGCCTTGACATCTTAGGTGCACCAGTTCACACTCCTTTCTTTGCAAATGGAATAATTCTTAATTGTATTAAATGGATGTGTAAACATCTGGGTTGAACTGATTTTCCACTGAAGACGTACTGCGTGTTTCAACGTTGCGCGTACTAATAACCCAATTCAACATTAGCAGTTTCGTGCTACAATTTAATATATATTCCCTATGTACGTATTCCCCACGTTAATCTTTTTTCTAATGTCATTCAGAAATGCGTGAAAGACAGAGCAGTGAAGAGTATGCTGTGTGTTCGGGATGTTACTAAAGAAGAAGCTACGAATATTGTAGAAAGTGTTTTCGAGCCGTGTTTTAATGACACAGAGCCATTTGAAAGAATACCACCATGATAAAGCATTTTACTATAGTGATTTTCAATTTTATAACTTAAATCAACCTTACTGTTGTTTTCTTGCTTTTACGGTCTGGTCTTCTAATACTATTATTATTTACTGCCCTATGGCCTAATTCAAAAGGTGGCAAGATCTTCCTGGAAATAAAGGAGTTCGTCTATTGTTTTATACGAAGGATCTTTTAAGTGTGAGGTATACAGTATATAATGTGCTTCTTCCAACCCCCGGAATCGCAACAATTTTTCCAGATCTAATTTCAAGATAAGTGACGAAATCGATTTTGTCTACTTTATCCTGCATAGCAAATCCAAGACTGCGTTTTCGAATCGCTTTGAATGCGAAATTCCCCCACTGTCACCCATTACCCCCAGCGAATTGTTTGGACTTGTCTCACTTAACATCAATCGTTAATCTACGGAAAATATGAACTTTCAAACTTTCGAAACTACTGTAACTGTTCGCATTTCGCCACCTTCCAGTGCATCCTTCAATCTCAAACATTAAACTGACAGTCCTAAGAAATCTGAGGTTAAATGTTGCTGTATCTCGATTCAATGCTACCAAGATTATCTCTCAACTATGTCTCCAATCGGGGTCATCAAAATACCTGAATCTTTTTTAAACTATCTTGTACTTAAACATGTGATACGTTATTTACTCAGTCTTCTTATTCTCAGCAGGACTTCAAACATTCGTCTTTGATCTATACGAAGACTATACCCGGTGGGCGTATCATGATAAGTTATTTCTAATGTATACTTCAAATTAATTTTGGTGTTAGAGTTCAGTTTGCTCCCTCATGAACAGCATTAATACCTCGAGACTTTAAGTCTCAGATACTCTATCTTTACTATTCATTAGATGAGAAATAGGCCACCCGAAACAACGAAAATATATCTACTCATCTTTCGTATTGATATTCATTAAATTAAAATGCAAGCAGTTAGTTGATACTTACAACAGTTTTCATCAGCATTTGAAAGCAATTTGGAATATTCCCGTTAAGAAGATGCAGCATTCTTCCATACATCTGACTCAACTTCTTTTACATCAAGGAAGCAGCTCATATCAATCGATTTGAAGTACTCCAAACGATGGCTATGGGAACAAAGAATTGAATTTGTGAAAGCAACGGACTTCATCCAGCGGTCGTTTCTACTGTTCTTAAAAATGATACAAAAAATATTCTACTATATTAGACTCCTTTGGACATACGACGTCGTCAAATCTGAATTTAAAGTTCTCATATGACTGAAAAGCCTTTTTTCTCCTATGACATACGACGTCGTCAAATCTGAATTTAAAGTTCTCATATGACTGAAAAGCCTTTTATCGTGTGCAGCCAGCTTATGGAAAAAGAAGTACGATAACGTAATGTTTGTAAATATTTTCACTGTATCAATCATGATTGGGTGTTAACTCCCTTCCCTCAGAATTTTCGGTGAATAGGGCGGCGTCAATCTCCCCTGTTGGGATACAGCGTATAGTGAATGCTACAGTTGAGGGCTGGCCAGCTGGTAGTACTGTTTCTTCAAGTCACGTATTCTTTTCCAAAGTATTGAATGCTAAGCAGGGAAATAGCCTGTACCCTTTTTCAAGTCTTTGGGATGACCCAACCGGGTATCGAACCTTGACCTACCGCGTATAATGCGAGTATTCCAGCGCCCGGTCATGCACGCGGTTAGGCTACAATAAAATGTGAATTACCTTTGATAATATGAAACAGTGATATACGTACAAATCTGGATTCGGGTGCTTTCCGTTCTCCGCTGGGTACAGCGCTTCATAGACGCGATTTGAGTTGGTTCCATGGATTGCATATGCATTGAATCGGGTAACACAGGGTGGGAAGTAGGCTTCAGGGATCTTAGCGAATCCAGTCCAACGCATCGTCTCCCGATTTATTTTGCCTTCGTATTCAAGGCTGAGTTCATCCTGTATCGAAAAGTAAAGTCATCTTTCAAAACTGCTAGAAATCCAGAACCCAGAAGCGGATTTTGAAACGGAAAGTTGAACTGAAATCACTCGTCATTCCTTATCCATCGCTGGTGAAAAAAATCTCGGATTAATAATTTGGAGAAAACGCTACCGCAGCTTTAAGGATCACTTCAATTCTAACCAACAGGATTCAGTTTAAATGCCTTAAAAGAATTACAGAATCAGGGGAAAAATAACTATGCGCATATCACTAGCAAGAGTTGGAGCTAGATTTACCAATCTGGTGTGTTTGCAGCAATATCTGGATATCAATAAAGGTCTTTGATCATAATTTCTGACATCAATTTCAATCATGGCTGTCTGACGCAGACAGTTCTGAGACCGCATTCATCCATGTTAGAATTAAAAGCAATTTTCCAGTTCTGTACTGTCTAACTTACATTAAGAAAACATCAGCAGGCAGAAAGATGTAACCATCTGAAGCTTAGAAATTATCATGGTTCTACGAGAATATTTTGCAAGCCTATATTCTCATTTACAATCAAAGTATGATGATGATCACAAAATAGGTATCAAAATACAATTGGTGGTGTCATTTCTCACTCATCGCATTCTCTTCACAGCTGCTCTATCATGCCAGTGTCATTTCTCACTCATCGCATTCTCTTCACAGCTGCTCTATCGTGCCAGAGTTAAACTTTTCCCACTCATACATTTACAGTTATAATTAGATGTACAGTGCTTCTCAGTCTAATGATAAATTCACAATACCTTGGCAAGATTCCTTCTTCCGTTGAGCAAAAGAACCAGATGCTGACCATGTCTAAATAAATAAGATAAACTGTCTACATATATCAGAAACTTATTTGTGTTTACAAAGAATATTCTTAGGTTGAAGCAATGAGATTTAAAACCATACCACATTCGTTGAATTAAATTCAATAAGGTTGCACAATGTTATTGAATTTATTCAGCAAGTCTTAAGTTATATTAAGCTAGGTTTGGAAACTTTTTCTTACCAAGTTATTTTTGACAATTTGATAGAATCACACGCATATTTTTAGTTGAAATTAATGTAAATATGGAGGTTGCTAAATAAGGCACTACAAAAACACCTACAATGTATTTTTTGTACTGAAGAAGTTATGAAATACTCACGGATTGAGTTCAACTTCTAGGTACTTATCTTCTTTCCCCAAGAAGAAAGCCTCAACAACTGCAAGAGACAAACGCAAGTGCAAATCATGGCTCAAGAAATAAGAACAAGCAATTCATGTTCATGGTGTTGAAGCTCAAGTCAGTTCAAGTTGGCAACTTTTGTAAAAATTGATACGGGGTCAAAAATATATAAAAATTGGTTCGTCCAGGGAGAAGTCAGTCCACAGATATGTGACAGGTCTTGAGCATATAGTGCAGTATATAGTATTATTGTTATAAGTAGTAGCTTTTTCGTTGTATTTCTCATGTGTTGTCATTCTAGTGACTGATCGTAAACTACCTATTTAGAGAGGCTAGCAGCTGTACATTACTACTTGTAAATATTCCAAGAAATAAAATCTGAAAAAAACTAGATTCACATTTAAGACAAATTTTTGGCACATGTGGCTCAATGAAGGAATGCACTCATTCATACACAACCAATGATCTCCTTTTTCATTTTTTCAGTAGAGTTAGAAGACTCCTTATCAAGGGTCGTATCATTCCATGCTAAGGAATCTTTTGATCAGCCTTACGTGCTAAAACAGACGCCAAGGAACAGAAAGAAAAGCACTAATTCTGAGCTGCAAGTCTGCTATTCTGTAGTGACAAAATTATATCAAAGCCCCAATAGACAGGGGGCAAACTGAAAAAGTTACAAGCTGAGAAATGAAATGAACATCGGCGAAACGTCAATGAGTTATCTGATTGCACAAAATCAATGGTCCAGTACTCTTCTGTTTGATGGCTGCTCGCGATTCAGAGATACGTTTCGATGCTTGTTCACAAAAAGGCTTTCCTTATCATGCAAATATAGCCTTTGCGTCGCGTTAAATTGATCTAAATTCATTCTCATTCTATTTCTTTGTATTGCATGTCGAAAATATCAGTGAGACGTGTTCTTATTTCCTTACCCTCGTAATCCCAAAGTGAAGGGAATGGCTGGCCTACAGGGCCTGCCGGCTGCGGGTCACCAAAAAACGGGGCCTCTACTTCTAATCCAACGGTAGAAGTGTCAAGCCTTGCGAGTCTCAACTTAACTGGTGCATGGCTGATTGCATCACCGTTCCACTGAGTTGATATAACACACTCCATCTGTCCGTATATCTGGGCTTCGTGTTCCAAATGCGGAAGCAAACAAAGTAGTATGGCCCCATTTCCATAAAGAGGCTCACGTGGACAAGTAAAGGAGCATAACAACCAAAATGTTGCAACCGATCTTGGAAGGTCTGCATGGCCTCCGTATAATCCTTGCAAGCGGTTCACCGAGGAGAAAAGAGATTTTAAAAAACGTGGTTTGTTTATGTAACATATTTTTATATAATGATTAGTGTAAATATAGGGTAATAGCCTGTAATACATCTAAACACCAAACTGGCAGCTTAGCTATGTGATATGAAAGAAAATGTGGCAATCAATTCTAAGTGCATACATCAATAATCCAAACAAAAGGAAAAAGGATCTGAAAACTTGAAACATGAGATTTGAGTTGATCCTGGCTGTTTCTTAGTGTTTTCATATTTTCAGCCTACAATGTTTCTTGAGTGTTCCTTAAAAGTACACGTGGCTCAGTTAAAATTGCAAAATAGATGGTGATAGAAATATCTTTGATATCATCAGTCATGCCATGTCTGTTGACTAGTTAACAAAATGATGTATATGTATTTTTAGTTTAATGCTGAACAACATCAATTTTCAAAAAAGTTCCATTTTTGCTTGACTCAGCCTGCCAATGTTTCTTAGATGTTTCTTAAAATTTAGGCAATCTGGGCCTCATGTTTCTTATAAAATAAAAGATTTGTACTCGCTTTTCTCATATAGCTTGTCAACCTTCTTTTTGTGTGCGATGTAGATCTGTTCTACAGTATTGACATAGTCATAAGAGAAGGTGATGACATTATGGTCTCTGCTTATGACTAAAGTATTAACAATGATTCAAGTAGAAACGGTACCCACTTACTTCATGTTATGGTAAATATAGACCATCGTATGACCACAAGGTAATGTTTTTTATTGTCATAAAAATGCAACCTTAAGGAAAGGCAGTCAAAACAGCAGAGCAAAAGTATATATGTAGTTTTTTCCTGCACACATCACTGTATGTTAGAAATGATGGCCAATTGACAATTATGAGATACATACTTCAATCTCTGGACGTTTTCAACCTCAGTTTATCACAGTTCTTTAATTTTTATTCAAAGACAAGTGTCCTATGAAGTTCTTCCATCTGCAGTTTAATTTAGAACATAGCAAACAAACTCTATGTATTTGTTTTGCCTTGATTCTTAAATGAGAGTTCTTCAACCATTTAGGGTGCTGATTTTGAAATCATCCCTTCTGATTTTGAAGAAAATTTGGACAAGTCAAGGTTTGATCACCCATCTGATTATGTTAAAGAAAATTCAAAGGAGAAAGCTATTCAAGTGTTCAATTCGGTGAAATCCAAGGTACATTAAGAATACTTGGGACAAACATTTTTTTTTCATCCAACCATTCAACAAGTTTGCCTCATTGTTTGGTATCAAACCCATGGCATGCCAGATTTTGTGACATTCCTGTTTTTTTCATTAAGATTTAATTGCAGGTCTTGGAACAAAATTGTAAATGCATGCGCTTTTTAGAGCAATAAACATTACAAAAAAATATAAAAAATTTGTTAACTCTTTGACAACCAGTCTTGCCTTTGAATTTTCATTTCACTTTGTCTCTCATTTTGTTTTAGGATGGAGCCCCAGATTTAGTTATTGGTGCAGATACAGTTGTGGTAAGTCTTCTTCTTGAAATTCATTTCAGACTTGACCGAAAAGATGCTAGATAAAACTTGCTGCATAGTTTCTTTCTTTTTGAAAATGAAAGAGCAAATAAAGAAACTTTGGCTGGATGTTGTCCTCATTTCATTATTAACCAAGTAATTAATCATTGGTATATGATCAAGTTTTTCCTAGCTAAACAATGATTACATAAAATTATTTTGCATTGAATGAATTGGTCATACTTTTATTTCATCAAATGTTGAAGTTAAGTTTGGTTTGGAAGTAATCAACATCTTAACCCGAAAATTTTCATCAAGTAATCAATATGCAATTTACATTAAAAAATGTGCAACACTTTTCTGTTCCGTTTGGAACACTTACAATCTTTGAGAACACACTTTGATATCTTAATAATCTTCTTTCTGTTCTTTCATTAGATTTTTACGAAGATGTAAAGCCAATTTTTTGCTTAAGATTCCTTTTTACTCTTAGGTACATGGTGGCAGTATCCTTGAAAAGCCAAAAGATAGAGAAGATGCTTTCAGAATGCTTAAAGGGTGAAATTTGATATCCCTTTGTATTCCCATGTGAAGTATATAGATTCATATGATGCAATCTGGAGTAGGAAATGAGATGGTCATAAGAAATTTGCCTTGCTCTACCCATCAACTAGAAGATGGTTTGGAAATAATGCAATGCAACTCTTGTAGAGTCATTAAGTGGATTGTATCATGGACAAAAGGCTTTAAGATAGCAACTCTTAACTTGCTTTATGAGATATGTTAATCTCTTCCTGTCTAAATTTTGTTTGCATTAACATAGTCAGTTCAATTTCCATTCTAATTGGTGCATACATGAGGAGTCAAAGATTTTTTTGCTTGCAATTCTATTGATGCTACTGGAGCATCATCACTTTCCAATAATTCTATGAAAAAGAGAAATCCCAACTTGAATTTCTTCCTCCTATTTACATAGTCAGAATATAATTTTCCAGTAGTGTGCCTCCCTCTTTGTGCCCATTTCTGAATGTTCTTTATATATCATATCTCAAATATAAGAAGAGAACATAAATTTCCTTTGTTCTGTTTTCTTCTCAATCACAAAAAAATAACAAGTGAAATAGACAATGACTAGCTGGTAATAACAGCAATGACAATTGCAGACATTCAGACAGCTACAACACCTTTTAAACACAGCATGGTAAAGTTACTTAAGAAGATGTTGTAGATAAATATCCGTGTACTGTGAGAAGACTTTACTTGTTTTGCAGTATAAAATTTTTCATTATAATTGCTATTTAGGTTAAGTGGGACAAGCCATGAAGTCTACAGTGGAATGAGTTTCATTTGGCCAGGAAAGCAATCACCTGGCAAGTCCTATGATTTTCACTTAAAAGCTGCAAAATGTATTTTGTAGAAAATGTAGATGATCATTCCAACATAGCATATAGTGAAATTTCACTCTGTACAGCCGCATATCACTGATTTGATTATGGCTTTTATTGGAATGAGTTCTAGATAGGCTGGTTTTAAGATGGATGACTCCTTTCAACTGTGTTTTGCAGGTTTTGCGTTTTGCCAGTTTCACGTGTGCACTGAAGTTGAATTTGGAACACTTTCTGATGATGTGATAGCAGAATACATTCAAACCGAAGAGCCACTGTGAGTTGCATAAAATAGCTTCTCATGGATGTACCAGTCTAATTGTATTGAAGGAAAAACATGCAGTTGAGTCTTCTGGGCTTTTGGTCCCTGGCTTGGTACTGTAGAGTAATGATGTAATAATTGAAAAAGTGCTTTTCATGCAAACCAGCTTGTTCACAGGAGGATGAGGGTTCCTGCAAGTGGTCTCCCTGCCTAGTCCCTCCAGTTCATCTGAAGGGAACCAAAACACCATCATGACTCTTACACGCACCAGTACCATGCCCAATGCAAATACATGCGCACTAGAAGTTTACACTGTGTATGTAAGAGACATGATCATATATATATCATATATCGTATATATACATATAAATATATATATATATTTATATAAATATATATATATAAATATATATATATATAAATATACATATATATATATATATTTATATATATACACATATAAATATAGCAGTACTTTGTACGCTCTGTACGCTCTGTACTTTGTACATAGAGCACCATATGGTGGTGAAGACAGCACCCTCTATGTGATACATATAAATATATATATGTATGTATATACACACACACATAAACCAGCTTGTTTGTTACTGGCATTTAGACTTCAAGAAATTGCAAATCTTACTCGAATTTGAAGGGCTTGGGATTTCTAAATAGACTGGGAGTAATTTATAGATGTTAATTACTAATTAATATAAATTTGGTGTTTTCCGACAGAGCTATCCTGCCACTGATTATATCTATAACTATATTGAATATTACTACATCTATAAATTTTCCAAATATCAACATATCTATAAATATTTTAGTTACTTATACTGATAGCAATGGTGTCTTCATTTTTATCATATTCTATCCCCAGAGACAAAGCTGGAGCGTATCCTTTCTTTGCACTTCCCACTTTCCTTCTTCTGCCCGTTTTTTCTACTTCTATTATTTGATTTCCCTGCATACTCAGCTTGATTGCTATTCAATGGTCTGAAGATGTAGTACATTTAAACATGAAATATTATTACTTTGCATTAGGCAATTGGCTATTTGTGATTCTGTCTGTAAAATTTTTAGTTTTTTTTTGTAATTAGTGCGGAGGGTAATGATGATCATTGAGACATATTCCATTCTATCAGCAGATTCATAAGACAAGTTTTCCATAAGCCACATTGTGAGTTATTGCCAGCTTGTAGGGGCACTCATTCATTTCAATGGTGCCACTGTTGTCAAGGGCAAATTTCAACAGTGCTGAAGCTAGAGTTTGATACCTCTCTTGTGCCCATTTCTGAATGCCCTCTATCAGTCAATCCAGCAGCAAATGGATATTAAAGCTAGAGGAAACGTTCTGTGAGGATAGTAACACTCCACCCCACCGCACAATGTCGTGGCTTACGGTGGCACCTCTCGAGCAACCTTGGATTTCTCGGAAAACATTGAATTTCGAGTCACGCTTATTTGCTGTTCATCCAATCAGTCACAGAAAGGCTAGTTTTTAAAGTTTTGTTACCGATAATTTAAAAGGAAATCATAGCCAATGTTTTGGCTTGAAAACTTTCCCATTTGCGTGCCGAATTATCAGTGATGTGAAATAAAAGTCAGCGATACAAATTGTGTAGCGACGTGCCAGACCTGTTGCGTCGGACGCGCATACGCATCGTATACGCAGCGGACGATTGGCAGTAGCATTTTGATTATTTTGCATCGTATACGCAGCGGACGATTGGCAGTAGCATTTTGATTATTTTTATGATTCTTGACAGCAGATGAAGATATGGAATACAGGGCAAAGGTGGAACACTTGTCAAAGGAATTCGCGGAGACTATTTTAATGTCGTTGGACTTCCCTTGTTCTCGTTTTGTAAGGAATTAAGAGAATGGTACTCTATGTACAAAGATAGTAGTCTTGATTAAATTACGTTGAACATAACCTTAGCGGAAAGTTTTTATCTGAAAGGCTGAATGCACTTAAACCATTTTCCAATATTTGTGGCTTGTTTACGTTGCTTATACTTATTGAGGTCATTTTAATGTGATTTGTGACTGAAGATAATATACTTTACGATTTAGCTCTCCTTTGTGAAAGGTTACCCAAAGTTCCGGTAAGTTATGAAGAGATATGAAAACCTATTAAATTCACCTAACGTTAAGGTAATCGGGAGAATTTATCCCCGAAACCAATCTCCTCTCTTCATGAAATATCTTTCAAAGGTTAATTGCATTCAATCCACGGGGAACTCTCACGTCAAGTTACATAGGGAACGGCTTTATTCATTTCTTAAAAATTTCCTTTTCTGACATTTTCCTGGACAGATTGCGAGAACTTAAAATGTTCGAACGGCGGTGCAAGTTTCGCTGATTCTACACCTTTGATTCAAGCTTGAGCACAGGCAACAGACGGTCCTTGCTAAAGTTGTGCAAGATCATTGTTGACTCACTCAGATAGCAACAGACCGATTAAAAGCGTAACAGCAGGTCTTGGTCGGTTCTAATGAAAAATAGGAAAATGAAAGGATTCACGAAACATTTAGAGATAACCACGCCTTGAAAAAATGCTAAATCCTTATAAAAATCAATATTTGTTGCTTATAATGCATTAATCTACATAATTATCCCAAGGTCTGAATAGTAGATGCATTCCATACGCAGGTTTCGCTTCCTTGAATAAATATTGCTACAATAAAGTTTGAGGACTGCATACTGAAACCTTGATAACTGATCTCTAATTGAAAAGAAGAAAATTTAATAGCTTCCTAAAAAACTATGGTAAACTTGTTTGTTTTTCCTTGCTTCTTCTCTTCGCAGCAAGTTCAACATGAATATATCTTTAATATTGAAAACAGATCAGACATTGCCTGATCGAGTGCACCAGTGACAGTTAAAGCCCTTAAAATCTGGGAAAGCTGGCCGCTTTAATCTAGGTTATCAAACAATAAATTTCAAGGGGAATTTTCCTTTTGGAAACTGGATTTGGTTGAATAAACAAATATTTTCCTCACGAATATGAGCATAAATAACCTCACCGTAAATGCACATTGGAAAACGCGTCATTGATTCAGGTGGAGCGCAACCTCACACGGGTCACCAGTACTAACACAACGTGGTTTTAACCCTACATTCATTTTAAATGCAGAGTTCAAAATACTCAATTCAACAACGTGTAACAGAAAGAAAGCGGACTACCGTTTCACTAACACAATGCAACATGTATTTATATATTCAATATTATACATGTCACATACAAATGAACTAACGTAGCACTTAAGTTGCTATTCTATCGAACCAACAATATAAAAAATTACGGTGTGTAACACCCCAAGTCAACGTTCTCTTCATTCAATTTTGGCATTCAATTGTTGCTGATTTTTTTCTATTCCATTCAATGGTTTCATTCTAGTTTAAGTCGCTTTTCATTAACCGTACGTATTGTTGATTACAATTCCTTGTAATTCTTCTTTTGGTTGAAAATGAAAATTCTTATGTCTCATGTCTTCGCCGCTATTGCTCTTAGCATCTATTCTTATTTTCACTCAACGTGCGCCTTCTTTCAGACCGGCTTCCACCCAATCTGTGCCATCTGAATTTCACTCATACATCCTGGATGTTTTTAAGTAGTTTATCTCAAGTCCGGCACCCCTCGCCATTAACGGTTTAGAATTTACGATAAACACATCAACTACCGTGGGAGGTATTTGTAACCACTATAACTTAGAAAAGTCAAGCAGCCAAGCAAAGGAAGCATTACGTAAAGTCTATTTGTCCTAACCTTGCCAAGCTTCCTTTCATCAACTAAATCGCATTGGCTTCTCGCAGCAAGTGGGAATTCCTGAAAAGAAGGAAGATTTGAAATATTATCGCGCAAGGTTTCACAATGTAGCATGATTGATGAAAGAGGTATTATCCACCTTATAGGTATAGATATATATCTTATAGGTGCATTTATATAAATATAATACATAATATATATATATAACATATACATACATAAAAATATGTATATTGGTAAGTATATGTATACAAATCCACCGTTAGTGATCAATAGTGGATCTAGGGCGTTTTTAGATTTAGTTAACAACTGGTTTTAGCTGACGATTCATGAACGTACAAGCCAGAGTTAAAAACAAGTCTCTTCTCTTTCTCTACACTGTCATATGTTTGATTGCATGTGTGTGTGTGTGTGTGTGTGTGTGTGTGTGTGTGTGTGTGTGTGTGTGTGTGTGTGTGTATGTGTGTGGTGTGTGTTTTCATGTGTGTTTGCATGTGTGTGTTAGCGTGCCTGTGTGTGTTGCGTATCTCACTTCTCTTAATTCTCGGCAAGGAAATTAAACTCAAAACATCTTATAGAGCAACAGCAACATCTTGAGCTGATATGAATGGACAACAAGAATCCATACAGCATATTACCTTTTTAACGAATGACTGTAAAACATTTAGGTCTTGATCGACTGTAAGAGATACTGCATAGGCATTCTGGCATTGATCAACGAGCAATTTTTGCGTACTTGGATCGTCCTGAAGGAAGTTATTTTACATTCATAAAGTCTCCATTCAAACCAGAATTTTTAACTATTTACTCAATGCAAGGGTTGATTAAGCATTAAATGGTTGGGTGATATAGTGCAAGGCAGGTTGCATTCACAACTTTCAATTTCCAGTGGCTTGTGATGCGCTTTAAAGGATCGATCTGTGCTTGATCCATCAGTCGATCGAGTGATTGAGCGTTTTGATTCCTGTGGTTAACTTTATCTTTCACGGGGATCACCCTACAAAGGGTAAAGGAGTTTGCAGAGAATCCTAGCTACGTCATGCAGTGATATCTGTATGTGTAACACTAGGTCTTGGAAGATTAATTTGCTTGTCAGGTAAATTTAAAGACTCAAAGGTTCAATGATTGGCTAATGGGTCGATTGGTTCCTTATCAGCAAAGTAGTTAAGATCTTTTTGGCCATTGCTTCGTACCTTGAATAGCTGGTACTTGATACGTTTGCATGTAGGAAGATAGTTGATTAATTACTTGGTTGGATGGTTGTCGGTGAATGGCAAGGTGGCTTTATCGAGGGTTGGCGTGGCACATAGCACTGAGCTCATTGCTGCCAACAGATACTGAAACAAACTGCACTCAAAACCAACACAAACGTCAACGAAACCCAGCTAAACGATGAAATCGTGACAAAATGATTATCAAAGTATATCTAAAATTCCAGATCTGAATCCCTTCTTTAAGATACTCCATAGATCGGGTTTCTTTTCATGCAATGCAAACTGGGACAAGGAGATTTCCCTAGGCAACACAAAGTTTCTAGCCAATAGGCTGTACTCCTATGTTTGTGAGCATAGTGATTGTATGTAACATTTCAACATGTGAAATCTTCAATGGCTAGAGATGCAGTGGCTCCTTCCCGCCGGAGTAGCTAGTTCGTTTGTATGTCTATTCGCCATACCGTTGCCTCCCTCTTTAGAGTGAACGACCAATTTAATGGACATCGCACAACGTTCCTTATATTAGACAAACATAAACGTCTCTTACGGATGAAGTTATAATGAGACATCGGGTACTCATTATAACGTCAAATACCTTTGCTATTGACGTCTTTCTAGTGCAAACGTAGTCGTGTAGGTAACTTATGCTACTTCGCATAAAATCCAAATGTTTTGCAATGTTGGCAGCTATTGCCGCGGCCTCAATTGTGCTGCAATGAAATGAATCAGTTTCATAATTAAAATACGTAAGAAGTTTGAATGACAATGACAATTTTCAAAGGCATCAGTACAAGTTACGACACTTAAGATCAGCGCCGATTGAGATAATAAAAATAGATATAATAGGCTTACGCACATGGTACTAAATACGGCAACCTTGGGAAGACTTTTGATGAAAGTGTTCATTAAAAGAGGAATCTTGATCTTTAGAAATGTAGTAGAGTCGATGGGAGCATTGAAAATTAAAAGTTTGAAAAGGTAATAAAGTCGGTGGTGATGGTTTCGAATACAGCATTGTTCCTGTCAGTTGTTAATATTTTTGCAGTTACCTTTATCAATCAACTGTACAGCATAGATCAGCGTCTGATCAAATTCATTAGCATAGGCTTAGTGAGCTTGCCATGGCTTATGTAACAAAACACAATTGGACTCCATACACAAATACCTACATCGTTCATTACGAAAATACGTCAATACCATCAAAGAGAGGCTTACGAGATCATATTTTTTTGATCGATTAAAGTAGGCAATCTATGGCGAATATTCAAAGACGCCTCGAGTACAATACCTTACCACAAGCTTACCTTATTTTTGTCTTTGTGTCTACTGTCAGTCCCGAAAGGTCCCATTCATTCGTGTGAACACCTCTTATTGCCTCAAGGATTTTTCTTCGAGCTCCTAACTGAGTGACACCAATCTGGCAAAATATTGAAAATATGGATGCAGTCTAATAGAGTCAAGATTAAGGATCGGGTCAAAATTCGGATTCTCTCAACTTGAGAGCCTAAATAAATGGGCTCAATCCAAGAAACTATTTCAGTTGAAATAATACAATTTGCCTCAGATTCAGTAGCTTGCTCTTAAAAAAGAAAACGGCGATAACCAGCAGAAAACGATACAGTGAAAATCATAAGACGTTCCTTGCCAGAGAACAATACGGTGCAGAATGGAAACTGTTGGAGCAAAAATATTGTATTTGCTTACGGGCAGTAACTATTGCGACACCTTTGCCACCTAACGTACAAACAATTTTTCATGATGCATGGAACAAGCAGCAAAACTATCATTGCAATACGCAGTTACCTTGCATAAATCATCTTCAGTTAGCTTCAGAAACTCTTGAAAAGATATTTGGTGTGCCTTTGAATTAAAAAAAATCACAATATCATTATACCTCCATTAAGACAGGATTAAAATAAGTCGCTTTTCAGAAATAAACACAAGACTGACGTATCTCTCCAATATTGTCTCTCATAGGAATGATGTTAAGAAAAAACAAGCGAATAGCCAAAAAATGTACATTTGTCGTTTCGCATCTATCAGCCATCATTGTTTTCACCAAAGTTGGAAAAATTGCCATTAACTTACCGTAAAAATATCGCCTAGGTCTCCAAGATCCAAACCATGAAGAAACATTTCGAGCTCGCCGACTTTTTTGTATCTAATTGAACACAACTGGAATTGATTAACTGGCTACTCTTCATCTATCTGTATTTCAAGCATGCGTATGAAACCGAATTTTAAAGCGATATAATTATTCAGCTACTTATACCGAATCATTAACTACTTTTGATTTGAGTGTAATTTTTGCAGTCCGTTAAAAGAAAGAAAACTACACAGCAGATGGCGGATTAAAGTGAACATCTAAGGAGACATTGAAACAAAAGTTGCTCGAAACTCTTCTGAACAAGTACGGTAAAACGAGGTGTGTCTGAACAAGTTATTGGAAACTGCACTGCTAATTGCCCAGAAATCAAGATGCTTCAATCACACGATATTGCACGTGGCAAAGTATCATCAACTTTTCCTTATCAACGACAAAAAGTCCAGCTGGTCCAATAATAAAAATAAAGGCATCATGAAAATTGTAGCAAATTTCCCTCGGATGTCAGAAACTAGCAGGAAAAAACGTATTTATTCCCCGACAAGAAAACAATATACCTTGGGTTGGCCTTTTTCGTGTGGGTTCTAAAATTGAAAGCAACCAACATAAAAATATGTAGCTACAATTAAAGGGATCTACAACAGAGGCATTATGAGACAACCAGCTTTTCAAATTAAAAAATGAATCAAAAGAAAATTTAATGATAGGAACTTGAACAAATTCTTTTGAGTTTTGATTGACAGAATAAAGGTTAACTATGGCAAAATTATGCAAATAGTTAAAGCTACAGCATTTTGCCTGCAGATTTCTAGAAGAACTGGTTTCTGTTGAATTGTATAAAAACAAGCAGATAGTTGCAACTTTTTTTATCAGATTCTTTACAAAATAATGTATGAATTTAAAACCGTGAGTTAGTCGGCATCTCTTCTTTAATGAGGCTTATGTCTCTATTCTCAATAATTTCTGCAAGCTTAAAAAAATAAAACAAATTGCAGGTCAAGCGTCAGCTTTGGGTTGTAATGGGAAGTCATTGTTACATCAAGATAGTGATTCAATTGAATTCGGAAGATTGATAGCCAAATTCAGGTTCTGACATTGCACACAAAGAGAAAGCCGGGTCAAGCTTGTTAATGAAATGGACTTCCATTAACAAAAAGAGTTGATCTTAAATTTGAATTCGAAATTTTGACCCAACAGGAGTGCTTAACTGATGGCAAAAATAAACAAAAACCTCTAGATTTATCAGTCAATTTTACTTTTCTTAATCAAGCTAATAGTTATCATCTAGTCATCTATAAGAGTGAAAGTAAGCATGATTTCTCAAATGACAAGTCTTTGTATTCACATATTCTACAATCCACCATAAAAAAACACAATTTAATGGAGGGATAGCTGTGACAATATTCATTTGAATGAGGTCAACTTTTGATTGAATCTCAAGCTGTTTAACTTTCTTTGAATATGAACAGAGAATTTCATGACTGAAATTACACATATTTCTATTCACACAGAAAACATCTTTCACATCAACAAAACTACGGTTGGAAATTTTTTTGCCAATGAGAAACTTCTGAAACTCACAGAGGTAAATCCTTTAGAATAAGCCAAATCAGCAGGACTTTGACCATCATATGCACATATTGTGACCAAAGACTGGTTTTGCAACAGTATTTTAACCACATGAGCATGCCCTGATTCTGCAGCAAAAGCAAGGGCCTAAACGAACGATGAAAGTTTCCTTAGAATTACATTAAAAATGCAAAGCTAAGATAAATGGGACGAAAGAAAAGATTATGTAAAATTTATCTGAGATGGCTTTTTGGAGAGCTAGAACTAGCTGGATGCAAACATATGTGCCTTTTTTTTGTTATTTCTATCGTTCACGTCTCTGAGGCCAAGAGAAAGAACATAACAGCTGTTGCACTAAAATTGAGGTAAATTCGTAAAAAAACTTAATGATGGCTTGACTAGTAAGCAATTGTACATACTGTCCACCCACGATTATCTTGAGCATCTGCCTGGGCCTTTTTATCAATCAGAAACTGCACAAGCTCATGCTGACCCTTTTGTGCTGCAAACATCAAAGGAGTGACCAAATGTCTGAAGTAAAAGTTTTAGACAATGTCAGTAGATCCTGTAAGCAACAGATGGTAGTCATGCAACAACAAATCAGCAGCCCTCATACCATTTACAAATCTCAATAGCTCAAAAAGAGCTATACCATTCAAAATCTCTATCCACCAATGCATTATGGAAAGTAGCCATGCATCTGGAAGTCATCAGTCAGTGGTCTCTGAAGCACTTCTCAAACCAGACCAGAAAGGGCTAGTGATAGGAAGTGCACTGGACAAAAGTAACCTCTGCTAGCAGCATTTGGGAAAAAATTTAATGACTGAGCCATATGTAGCAAATATTCAGTGATACCATACAGGGGTGAACAAGGGAGAAAAAAGAAACGTGTTACAGACATAGGCATTAGAGGCTATTCTCACTCCATTCTGTTACCTCCATCTCTATTCCATAATTGATAAATTAAATAAAAAAATTACTTTATTACTACTTTGCTCTAAAATAGAATAAAAAAATTTCCTTCAACTGTAATTAATAGTATATTAGATTGTTAACAGACAAAATAAGAAAATATAAACTCTTTGAGTTGGCTTAGGCAGAAATGCATTATCAAATAAATATATGCATGGGGGCAGGTAATGGGCTCACTACAAATATCTGCTATCAATACCTGTCATGGGCATTCACACGAGCCCCAGCATCAATTAGATGCTGTGCACAGCTTAGGCGACTATTGCTTGGCACAGTAGAAGAGCAGACCGCCATCATGGGGGTAAACATATCTAAAAGGCAAAGCAAGCTTTACTTGTCGTGTCAGCTTTTGCATCTCTATGCTAAATCAAAGTAACTTTGCTAGGGGCAATAAGGTAGACTTACATTAAAGTAACTGCTACATAGATGTTTCTAACTGACAAAAATAGATCGTTAGAAGAAAAACAAAAAAGCCTAAGATTCTCTACAGCTTTTATGATAAAGTTTGACTTACTGCCAGGACATTTTTTAATATACACAACAACTAATTAAACCATCCTGAGAATTTCTGGGTTCCATTTATGCAATAAGCAATCCTTATGATTTTTTTCTGGTTGAATGAAACTAGGATGTCTTTACCCCCACTTTCTACAATTGTCAAATCATTGGTGAAAAGAGGCTGATGTGTTTCTAGCGAGTGGAGTATCACCACAGGTATGATTAAATGATTTGAGTTAAAAAGGTGAGCTACAGCAGGTATCATCAGCAAAAGATTGAATGCTAGAAGACATAGAGACTGATTAAGGCTTCATGCATCAATGCAGGTAGAGACGCAGCAATGCCAACAAAATAGAGGCATTGCAAAGCATACCAAGTGAGCGTGATAGCATTAGATGTTAACCGATATGCAGCAATCAAGGTTGAAGAAAAAAATGCAGCGCTATGTACCTTTTTGGAAATTGGCATTTGCCCCATTGTCAAGAAGCAATGCTATAATTTCTGCATCGCCTGCAGTGGCAGCATACATCAGACAAGTCCATCCAGATTTCAACTTGCTGTCAACAGCAAAACCTTCAATAGTGGAATTGAAATCAAGTCACCAGAATGATACAGATAATGCATCTGTTGCCACAAGTACCTTACCACTGTGAGAACCTAACTTGGTTGAGTAATTACAATTGCAATTTTCAGACAGTATAGCAAGCGTTGATAGGGCTGATTGGGCACCAGAGAGCAAGCCAAAGATGTCCAATGAAGAATATTCAACTTTGAGCTACACTAACTATAACCACTATGATGAGCAAAAAATCCTGACTTAGAACTTGACATTGCTCCTAGTGAATCCAATTGCTGTGCAAACTTCTCTCCTTTGTGACTAACGGATACTTTGGAGAATTTGTGCTCTTGGAAATAATGTCTGTTATGTACTTTGGTGGTTCCATTGGGCAGAATAAAGATGGGTCTTCAAATACCCACTGATGAAGCAGCCCATTATTTTGACTGGAATATGCATTGGAGTTAATGAACTAGCTTTAATACATAAAGGCAAACAGTGTTATTCATGGAAGTAAAACACTCCAAAATTTCCTATAAATGCTAGTTTAACTCTGCATGACACAAGTCATGCTTTATGGAAATAGTTCTCAAGACAGTGACTGTAGGCAAATAATTTCCTTTTGAAATTTCTCTTCATTGTGGGTATATCTCTCTGATAGCATCAAACGATTGACATTCAAATGGTGATTTACAACTACTATATACCCATATGAAATCAAACACCACCCAGCATCATGGAAGGGTAATAAATGGAAAAAGGACAAAAGCCATAATTACACAAACTACAAATAAGAACTGAACGTATTTCAAATGAGCAGCCATGCTTTTTGCTTCTACAAAAGCAACATACATACTATTATTTTGATATTATGTAACTCAATGAACTGACTGCAATTCTTATTTTTTACCAGATTTAATGACTCCTTTCACAAATTCTTTATCTCTACTACTGATGGCAGCTCTCATTTCTTCATCCTCCAACTTTAAAGTTGAGAAACTTCTCTTTTCATTTCCATGCTCAACAGTCCTTAGGAAATCAATGATAAATGGAACAGTTCCAAAAAAATTAGGTAATCATGCAGACACTTTCAGCTTGTTGTTGTTATATAAAATGTTGGTGCATTTTCTGCCAAATTGCGTAAAGCATTGCTTTGGATTCCCATTGATGCATCTCTGTTTCATGCTGAGTCAGGGAAAGAAATTCTGTGACTCAACCATTATTCAAAATTAGAAGAGGGTCTTATCGTTCCATCTTGCTTTTCCTCAAAAAGCATGATGAAGCAATCTAAACTGAACTGCATGTCCAGTATTATTTAAAATGGTGGGACCCCCTTCTTACACTCGTCAGAATTGAGGAGGAAAAAATTGGACTGTTACAAAATATAATGACGACAAAATTGTTTTATGGTTGACTCTCAAAAAAAATCAAAGATTGAATTAATGCGGAGACATTTTGCTCTCTCTCTCTCTCTCTCTCTCTCTCTCTCTCTCTCTCTCTCTCTCTCTCTCTCTCTCTCTCTCTCTCTCTCTCTCTCTCTCGAGTCTCGTTGTCAAGTGCGCATAATGTCTGATACCATGATAAATGCTTCAACAAAGTTCTTAAACTTTCATAAGTCAATAGTTCAAAAGCAAAGCAATAAATCTTGACATCTTACTTCAAGTCATGAACTTCTTTGGCACCAATGGCCTTCATCTGATTACGATCCCTGACCCAAGGGGCTATCCTTGTTTTGACAGGTACCTTCTTTGTTGTCTCTGGAGCAGACATGGGTAGTTTTGCTTGGAACTGCTCATAATTACTGTCATATTCATCATCATCAAACAAAAAATCATCTTCAGAATCATCAAATTCCATCCCAGCTGCAATGCCCACCGAATGACTTCCTTCAAATCTCCTCATTGTCACCTCATTTCATTGACATTGTTCTATGTGACAAACAAAACAGGCTTATTGAATATAGCTAGACAGAAACGGCTGTGGGACAACATCGTTTAGATAAATTGTCTTGAAATAAACAAGGCTGCAGTGATAACTGAGGCATAGCAGAGCATACCTCCTGCATGCATTGGCAAGTGTCCCCATTTCATTATGAGGAACATTCTTCACGCTTTCACTTGGTCATCCAAATGATAAATCATTTATAATCTGGTGATCGCTAGCCTTGCAAGGGTGATTTATTTAGCTGGACTTATGGCATCAGATTTCTAGAATTTCGCACTGTCCCAAGAGCCGTGCTTGCACCCCAAAGCAGGAAAATTGTATTTTGATTGACGGTACTGTCTTCCAATTACATGAATTCAAACCTAGATTTTCCCAAGACATGATCCACCGTTTGATATTGCAACAACAGACCAGTGCCTATGGAAAATGCTTCCATGATACGAGTTTATCAGCCCTGGCAGTGTCAAACTTGAGACTCGATTCCTTTAATTGAAAAATACATAAAATTCACAGATTGCCTCGCTGGTATGCGATGCCTTTATAAGGATGAAAAATGTAAAAAAAACTTACCAAGTCAGTCTTGATGGAAGCTTACTACAAACTGAGTAAAATGATGTTCCACGTGAGGACAGTTTGATTCCGAGACTGGTGGTGGGAGGAATGGAAGACGATAAGGTAAGCAAGGGCGTGTCTATGGACGTTGCTACAGATACCAGCACTTCATACTGAATGCATTTACTAATACCAGTTTTCAGGACACTTTTAGTCGGCTTAAATGTACCGATTATGTACCGTTACGTCTTCTCAAAGCTTTTCTCTTGAGTCTCTCCTAAAGACCCAGGTCCTTGGTACCTTACAGCTTATCACCAGCTGAACAGGTGGACCTGTCAAAATATTGTATAATTATCATATATTGTACTACTAGACCAAGCTAGAAACCAGCCTATGAAAAAAATTTTGTACCAGAACAGTAATCGCCCATTCACCCTAATTAGCTCATTGTAGGTTCACAATACTGAAGTACTTATTTCCATTGTTTTTAATACTAATATTCTTATTTCCATTGTTCTTAATACCCTAACCACTAAAAGCCATTCCATTGGTCTGTCCTCTTGATATGGTCATATCTCTAGAATCTTACCCATATAATCACAGAGAACCATTGGCTTCTCTCACTCTATACTGTGTTAAATACATTCATTTTTCACCTTGAGCATTATAGGAACTTCTTACATTGGCTTTGATGGTATCTTGTATTTACCACAAAGCACTCTTTCTCAATGTCCTTGTCAACTTGAAAACCCACATTAATGAGTACATATATGCTTTACTTGCTTGCCTGCATCTAAGAGAATCAAGATATGTTAGATACTGCTGATTTTGCCTTGAGAAAACACGACCACGCTATTACGCACTGTAGATTGAGCTGTTGCTGTTTGATGATCAAGATACTATCAATAAGATAAGCTATTCATTTCCAAAAACTGGAAAGAATATCAAGTTGGCAGCATTCTCTTTGCATTCCTTATTTTTAGATAAGGAAGATTTCACGTGTCCTGAAGGTGTTGAACTTTGTGAGAGAACAGTTATGAATCCTCAAAGAATGCTTAAAGGATCAGATAACTTTTTTCAGATACAGGTAAGCAATTCAGATTCTTCCCAACTTGGTAGAAGAACACAGGGTGCTATGCGATACCAGGTGCCAGCTGATGGACGAGATTTCAATTTCTTGTTGTTTTCTTGTTGTTCAAAGGTGTTATTTTCACTTTGGAAGAAGCATGTCTGAAAGGATAATTTTTCTCAACTTTTGAAGCATAATTGCGATTATGTTTTGAAGTGTAGGCAAGTAAGAGCCGTCAAAGGAACCAAAAGTTACAAGCTAAGAAGAAATTAAATTGACCCCATACTTAATGAGTGCCTTGGAGCACCTTTCAATAATAAAAGAAAGGGATAAGAGAACAGATTTATCACTATTCAAAATTTGACTGATTACTGGAAAGAAAAATGAGTATGTTTAAGCAAAGATGACTTCAATAAATTCTGAATATCAGTCTGTGGACATATGAATTAATGGAGCACTGCTGCATGAGTGAAAAATCAAAGGATTGAAAGAGTATGCAACGAACTTAGAACTCTTTCAAGGAGATGCTCAAGTCTGGTGACAAGGTGCAGTGGACCCAGGCGGATTGGTGTCGCCGATCGCCCGATACGAAATATTTCAGATTAACGATACAAAATATTTCAGATTAAGCTTATACCAAACTGAAAAAGTAACACCCATTAGTTTAATGCTTGATAAACGGTTTTAGCACCCAGCTTTGCCGTATTTTGATGCTTGAATTATGCATGTAAATGCAGCCGTATCTTAGACAGTTTCCAGTATCATGCCAAATGGATTGCACAAACAAGAATGACAGCACAAATCCCTGGCCAATGCAAAGAAGATTTCTTCACTAGAGATGGAGCAGGGGAGCTTTTGAAACAGCGCTGTTTTTTTTCTTCGATCTCTTTTTTTATCCGGATTTCTTTACTGCATAAATCGCTGCTGCAACAGTAGGTGCAAACATAGCGCTTCCATGATCCATACTTGACATCGTAGCTGCATCCTTCAAAGCATCTGGCTGGTTCTAACCTTTGAAACAATATATCACTGACGCAACCCATGGTGGGAAAGCCTTTTGGTTCATCAGGGTGGTCTTTAATGGTCATGTAGTAGCACTTGTCACCTCTGTTGCATTGCTTTGGTTTGGCTTTTCCTTCGCTGCACTCATTGCCAATACAAAATGAACACACTGGAGCTTTATCATCTATTTTGAATAACAAGATCGTTTCTTCGAATGTTCCATTGCTCTTGGTGAACATCTGCCGCTTCAAAAGTAGGGACTTCAGTTGCGATTTTGCTATATGTGAGCAGCTTGTTTTGCAGACAGAGCTCTCTAGCTTACCATCCAACGCCTTTTGCTCCTTGAAGGCAATGCACACAATTCTTCCATTACATGAGACGCTTAAGTAAGGCTCGATTGTTACTTTTTTACCATCACTTGCTATGTCAGTGCTCTTTTGTAGCTCAGTTCGTTGATGCGTCATTATTGATCCGTTCACTTCACGTGTAACAACTGACACAGACATCTCCAACGTCCTCACTTTCTGTGAAGACTGCAGCCTCCTGTTGAAGCATTGTCCGATGGCCGTCACTTGCGTGTGCACCAAGAAGAGTATGCAGACGATTGGTTTTTTATTTATGGCATGCATTCTTGAAGGCTCTTTTACAGCTTTAAAAGGCTGAGCACTCACGCGGAGATGCACGAGAGTATATTTGACATTTTCCCTTGAATTCACAAAAGACACCTGCTCTCCCTTGAGCCGGACGTTATCTAGGATTACACGGGATTTACAAAGTTGTGCTGCGAAGAGACAGTGAGAAAAGTAGCCCTGTTGATCGAATGTTGGAAATTTAATTGCATACCCTCGCATTCAAGATAGAAACAACTTAGATTGTTGGAAGTTTTATTATCCTTTGCAAATATTACTTCAAAATACTCTATGACCACGAGGTATTGGCAGGGGGAAAGCTGAATTTAATAAAAAGTTTTAAGATCACGCTTATATAATTAGAACTGTTGAGGACAATTAGAACTGAAGAATTCAGTTGATTCTTTGTCTTATGGAAAGACTTGACCAACAGCTTTCGGTGATTAGGGGAGCTCGCCTGGATCAATTTACCAGTACTAGTTCAGAAGAATGGAGGATTAAGAAGCAAAAAATGATCAATAACACCAGCGCACACTTTCCGGATTTTAATGAGGGCTAAAGTTCGAACACTCGTGACCGTAATTCCTACATCGTTCGTGAAATGGCAGACAAGTGTCACTGAGAATTGAAGAAAACATTAATGCATTTTTGAAGACATTCAAAAGCTTGACCAACGGAATTCAGCCTAAAGGTCTCGAGAGCATGAAGGAAAGAGAACAGCAAAAGAATCATACATATCTTGCATCATGAGCCATATAAATCTAATCAATTTTTTTTCAATGCTTATACATTGCTACTTACTTTTTCCTTTTTATTCATTATAACCAGACAGCCACATCTTTTCCTTATAGCAACACAACAGCAAGACTAGAACAAGCAGCTTTTTGAATCTGCATCTGCTTTGATTTTGAATAGGGAAAGGGAAATAAATTAAGGGCATTACTGAGCAAAGAGAGGAGATGGAGAACTTTAAAAGGGGGTCTCAGCTGGTTACACGTCGAAGTTCTAGTTTACGAATATGATATTGAAATCCTGAAGAGCTTAAGATCCAAGGACTTTAGTGATTTTCCTGTTAATTGCTTTATTTTCTAACACCACAAATATGATTGCGGCTTCATTGGCTCATCTGATGCATAATCATAATGTCAGCACCCATATTGTTTTTTAAATGCCGTCATGTCTTGCTGTACTATGAAGAGTTGTAACGTTAAAGCTTCTACTATAAAAGCTGAGTTTCTCCTTTAGAAGGCAACTTTACAAGTCTCTTTGACCATTTTTGGTTTGCTTTCCGCAGTCGTAGACAGTTCTAAATAGTATTCTAAGCCCCTGGTATTATCAAAGCGAATTAGCAAAACTTGAATCGATGCTGTGCTTGGAACTTGGATTCGATGATTCCCTTTCCATTTCATTTGCATTCAACCAGATCCTCATCTGCCTTTGTCGCTGATATTTCTGCATCTTTCACTTTTGGTTAAAGCTGTTGAAAAATAGATATCAGAGTACATTTCTTCATGGCTCTTTTACTTGCATTTCGGTTTCTTTGCATGCATCCAAAGCACATGGACCTTCTTGTCCTGGTCTTAGGAGGTTTTAGCATAAGTCCAATGAGCAGTTTTTTCAATTTTTACACTCTGATGCTTTTGGTGAATGAAAGTATTGTTAACATCGTGCCACTTGATGCTTTATATCTTCCTTAGAGTACGTGGTGTAGCAGTTAAGCATGCGGACTCATAACGCAGGGGTTTTCAGCTCGATCCCTCAATGTGTCGCAGTGAAAACACCATTGGTGAGGAATGCAACGGGAAACCCCCTCATAAAAATCCACTTCCCCAGAAGATCTTTGCATTTAGTGTGTTCTTCCTGGCATTTGAAGGTAAGTCGTAAGACAACTAGAAGGTATCCTCACCAGGTATTTCCTTGACCATTATTCCCCACGTGGCTTGAACATTATTCTCCACGTGGCTTGAACATTATTCTCCACTCGATCATATTTGGATTCCTACGCTCGGAACTACAGAAAAGCTAGGGAAACTCATAACTCTACATGAAAGTTATGTCCTATATGGGATGGAACAACTGATAATATGGTCTGTATTCTAACACCACAATCAGTCGGTTATCGAACGCCTAACTTTTGCGCGCACAAAACATGCGATTCTTCTGTGACTATTATTTACCCATTAGCAATTGCGAATTATCAATTGGTGGAAACATGATCTAGTTAAATCTCCCTAATAATGAACGTTGCTGATTAAGCACGAGTCCTTCCTAATTTCAGAGGCTCTCATCCTCTTCACTGATGTATTGCTTCCGTATTTGTCACCCTTGAATGCAATTTGAAGTCATGATTCTTTCTCAGCAGCAACAACAACCGAGATTTTACAAGGAGTGTCAATTCGCTGTCTTAGCAGATATGACTGGACTACCGTTCCTGTATTTGCACTTAGTAAACCAGAGCGGAGCCTTATTGGTGGATATTCTCTGCGTGCCTAAGCATATAGATTGGGGGTCACTTTACATATTGCTGGTGCCATGGTCTAGTGGTTGAACGCGTGGACTCAACACAAGGGTTTTGGGTTCGAATGCTACATGTGTCTCAATAAAAACGCCATTGGTGAGTAATGCAACGGGAAACGACCTCATGAAATCTACTTTTCTTGAAGAAACGTAGAGCCCTGTCTCTGGTTTCTTCTACGCTCGAAATCGGGCATGCGACGCGGTTGTTCTTTTTTAGTACATATTGCTTACTTCAACAAGATTTTTAAATCAAAACAAATTACTAACCCATCACTCTCTTGATACATATAAAAGCAGGTAAAAAGGCATGCAAGCATAGCAATGTTTTCGTCCTTGCTCATTTCACAAATCTTAAACAAAACAGGTAGAAGAGTCTTCATTTGTGAGAACCTCTAAAAAGATGATAAGATAATCGGTTCCCTTAAATAGCGAATTCTGTCTGAAAATAGCTACTGGACATGGTACACATAGTAAAGCTATTAAAAAGATGCTTAAAGACCTTACACGAAGGTAAGATCAATACAAGCTCTCTGATCATTTCCTTTAAGAGTTTTCTGAGCAAAACAAGCCTCAGTAAATACAAGCCTTTCGTTAGTTCGGCAGTTTGTTTGCGATGAAAAAATTCGAACTGGCCTGGCGCTCTGCATCCTTTTTCATCTTTCACACGCTTAGCTTTGAACGGATCAAACTCCTAATGCCTTTCTTGCTTAAGTTCGACCTGATGCCTGCTCACAGGAACCTTATATGCAATCAAATAGGATTTATAAGAAATTGGAAAAGGCAAAACTGTAGTGAGGCCTTTCAATTTTTAGCTTGTAGAAGATTATTCACAGAGAAAAAGGGACTTTATTCAGAGCGCAGAATATCTTACCTGCGATTTGAGAACATCCATGCTTATGAATGATTCGTGTTTAGAATAGATTCATGTTTAAAAATGATATGTTTTTAAGAATCGACTCTTGCTAAGAAATGCTTCTTGCCTAGAAATGATTCATGTTAGAAATGAATCTTGTTTATAAACGACTCTATTCAAGAAACGATTTCATTTTGAGAAACTATTCGTGTTTGTCAACGATTCTTGCTTAGAAGCATTTGTTTTTCAAAATGATTTGTGTTTAGAGATGATTTGTATTCAGAAGCCATTTGCGTATAGGAATGATTTGTGATTAGAATCGATTAGTGAAACAATTCAATTGAGAAACGCGACAGTGATATAAAACGAGGATCATTTTAAGTCTTCCACGAGCTCCTCACTCACAGATGCTAAAAGAAGCTGGACTTCCCTTGAGATTTTTCACTTTCTGTTTCAAGGAGATATGAGTGAAGGACTGGAAACTTCGGAAAAGGAGTTCTATCAGAATTATCGGTTATAATTTGAAATCCCCATCGGATTGAAATTTGAATGAATATAACTGGCTTGTTTGCTGGAAGCAGATCACGTTAAAAAATACTGTGACGTACGAAATTTTTGCGTTGGACAGAAAAGCAAAAAAACAATTTCATCATACCGGAAATCTCTGCGTCCGACACTCATCAGGGCATGGAGAAGCATCACAGTATGACGGAATGGAAGCTGTGAAACGCATGTCTAATAGATGCGGATCGAAACGCGTGGAAGAGTGACCAATTTATGCAAATCGCTCGCTCGTTCGTACTTCGTGTTCAATCAAGTCATTAGCACATTGCCAAAGTCATTAAAACTGCATCCATTCGGTGCTGCAAAAGCAACGTCGTCCAATGTGCATTGCATCGATGCTTTAGGGCAGTGCAAAAAGTCTCCCTTAGTAGTTTGTTGCAGTAGTTTTGCTACTTTTGCGGTAACCCGGTCACTTCATATTGGCTATTTGGACCGGTAATACTTTCATATACTTAAATAGGCCGAGAGAAGAGTCAAATCTCTGTGTGTAAAAACGACACGGTCTTTTTGATCAATAAAGCTGATTCCAAAGCTCTCGAGTGAAGAGATTTCCGCCAGCCATTTCACTTGTTGAAGCAGCGAGTTTCTTGCTCCAACTGTTTGGCCTACAGCTGCAACATATTTGACCTGGTTTCAGATGTCTTAGGGTACCTAACGTATTGGTATATATTTGATGATTTGTTTTACAATTAATTAGACATCCCATGCTCTAATAAATGTTGAATAAAAAAGCTTCTTTAGTAGGACGAAAATGAACGAAAGGCACATAACAATGAAAAGCACATGCACGTCAGTTGACTGACCAGGCGTCTATGTAAAGAAATAACATATGGAAAAAAATTAATGTTTTTTCACGTCAAGATTCTAAAGTTCATCATTTTTCTCAGATATCAAGTAACATGAAAGATGAAAGAGCAAAAAGCCAAGATAAATATTGCAGTTATAATTGGATTGGTCATTCTTGCAGTTTCGGCAAGAAGTGAGGAAATATCTGAAAATCAAGATGTGGCTGGTAATATTTGATTCCGTACAATTCGTTCTTTGATTCGTGCTCGGGGGACTTAAAACTCAAAGCACTTCAGAAATCGTTGCATGCACGACACAGATCGTGTTTCACTGCTGGTTGGGATGTTTGACATAAAAAATTTGAGTGGTAAAAGATTCAAATCTGACCCATTTGTTGCTAGGATATGAGCAGATGTGATTGAATAAGATTCAGTTTTGTGGCTTTCATAGATATTATGTTTCTATCACAGCTACTCAGAATGACAGGTTTTCAGAATATGCTGTTGCTTCAGTGGAAAATCAAATAAATTTTGCTCAAAATGCAAACGTAGCAGTGCAAACTGCAGCCAAAATGTAATAGGTGATTCGAAGTGTTATCCTTGATGAGTCCTTTTCATAACTGAAAGTTATACTCTATATGCAAGAAGAGTTGTTGATTCTACCAAGGCCTAGCTGTTTATTTGATGATTGAATCATTTCTAGTACACACAGAGACGGATTAAAAGTGCTATCGATGTTCAATGTCTATTTGAATGCAAATTGCTGGATTGGTATCTGCTAAAAATCTTTGCACGTCTTGAAGTAGGCTTCAAAGTCAATTAATTATTTCAGTGCTGCAAGTCCAATCAAAATTTCTTGAAGTAGGCTTCAAAGTCAATTGATTATCTCAGTGCTGCAAGTCCAATCAAAATTTCTTCAACTCTAATGACACTGGGCTTTTCGGCATCTGATCATTTATAAACTGAAATTTCTTTCTCTGCTGCAAATATGAAAATTTACCAATCCTCTTCTTCCCGGCATCATAAAACTTATCTTCTTTCAAGCACCAATCACTCATCTAACTTGATATTGTCTCCCTCTCCACTTATTCTTTCTATTTCTTCTTTTGTTGGTGCTTTGCAATAGACCACCAAAGCCCAACAGAACAATCCAACAAAGAAATTTCTAACACCAAAATGGACCCTACAGCCAACGCGGAATGATTTGTGATCATGCGTGCATCACGAAGTCACTGCATTTCAATGCATGCATAATCAGTCGCATTCGTAAAATATAAGAGAAGAAAACGGCGAAGAAGGCACTTTTTTGAAAACTAAATCTTGTGTCATCTATCGCTTAGAACTTAAAGAAGAGCTACCAACAATCAATTGGAACACTACAAAGAGGTTCTGGGACGACAGACCGACAGAGTTTGATCATTGTCCTCTCAAGCAAGCATCAACACAGTGCAACTCTCAATTTACTGCATCGCAGAGTGATTGCCAGGGAAAACTGTCTTTTCACTCTCTTCTGAAACACTTCTTTCCAAACGATGAAATTACTGCACTAACCAATGGATTCATATCGCCGGAGAAATTTGATTGCCTGAGATTTTATATAAACACTTGCAAAGGACAGCTCGAGTTTCAAGCAACAGCCAGAGAGGATATTGATCTCATTCCTAATCGATTGAGAATCTCTGAGGCAAATATCATTTTCCGAGTCATTTATAAGCTGCAATCCTTGTACTATGCCGCGTTGTCATTTGAAATGGATGGCTTTGTGTACATGGAAGGCAAAAAGCTAGCCATCAACTGCTCAAAAGCCTTTGACAATTTGCCAATAAATATCATCATCAGTATCAATCAAGTGAGTCTCTCGGAGTTTGCCAAACTTTTCGCTGTAAATGATTTTACCTCTTTAGACCTCCCCCCGGCTGTCGAAGAGCTAAAGACGCTTACTTTAACCTCAGTAAGCATACAAGGCTTTTACCACATTGATGGATATTTTGAGTTCATTTTAAAAGGAAAGCCAGACACATCGACAGTGTTTCAACGTTCTTATTTGTATTTGCTTATACAAAAGCAAGTTAACGATGAAATCAATGCTGGAATGACGGCTTATTTTGCCGCTGCATCCTTCCAAGAAATTATTTCCGGGATTATCGGGAAGGACATTTTCTATAGAATACCTATTCTCTGGTACGGCAAACTCAACATTGCACTCCAGACCTCGTTAAATGGAATCGCAAAGGTGAAAGACGAAGATTTTAATAAAGCATTTAGATTTTTTGTTACGAGGGGTGTGGCTATTTCCAAAGGACTGAGCATACGTGTAGAGTTCCCTTTTCAAAAATATGCCACCGTCGTCTCATCTTCGATTTTTGAGAATAATTTACCCCTGAAATTTCTCTTTACTGGAAAAATATCGCAAAGGAGAATTAGTATATCATTTGATACAGACCTTATTTTGTCATTAAAAAGTGTCTTTTTGGTTCTGATGTCGCAAGCCGAAGCTGTAAAATTGCTAGCTGCATTCAAAGAGCAAAGAGCGCTCTGTCGTGTAACAAGGATGGATGTCATGCTGTCCAACAGTGAAATCAGAGTCTACTTGACCATGCAAGATTCTGTGGACATTGTGCAAGGGTTGCCTAAGATCTCTCAATTCGCAATTAGTCTTCGAAAAATATTGAGTAGCAGCTGGAAGATAAATGGTCATGGTCATGGAAGAATTGCAAATATAGATTTTGAAACTGAAATGAAAACTACTGATGGAAAAATTTACTCGCTGGTGGCTAAATCAGAAACTTTGTCTTCATTTTTACTTTTCGAAAACATTGCCAGAGATACTGGTCTGATTGAAAGCTTCAAGAGTTTTGAGTTCTTCAATTTTGAGATCCGTAATATCCTTGCCAAGTCAAAAATGAATGCAGAATTGAATTTCAGGTATGTTGATTAATGGTTGAATAGAATTTGTTTGTGAAATCAGTTCTACTTCATCTTCTGTAAGCTTTGTAGCAGAGTTCTCTGTATTGCCAAGAAATAATTCAAGACCCTTGACAAAACTGTTTATGCAATCACGTATTTGCGCTTCCAATCAAATCAAGAATGATCAATTGCTGCAATGAGATTTCGTTTCAACCTTTTCAAAAAAATGTGTATTGTACATATGTGATACAGTTTTTTCCTCGATTCCTTTGTTCCTTTTAAAGTGAGATAGGATTTTGGTGGACATGAAGCTTTTATATTGAAGGATCACCTGCACGAAGGTGCTGAAATGACGAAGCAAAAGGACTTTGGTCATAATTCATCTTCGATTTCCGTCATAGAATAGTTCACAGAGATTCTCCAAAAAATGACGTCCTTCTTTCAAATTTTCACAGCAGTGGTCTCTGTCTCGCAAAAATCTTGTTTCACACTGCTCATTTTCGGAAAAAATCTCTTTCTAGCATATTTGTGACCGATTGCCCTCTTCTTAAATCTAGTTTTAAGTACGTTTATTTTGTCTGTCCGTTAGGCTCACTGGAATACCAAATATTTTTGGTGACAAAACATCCCAGTACATTGAGATGATACTGTACAATAACTCAAGAAGTTTTCCGGGAGTTGCCTTTGGAATAATTTTGAAAAATGTCAACTTTGAAGAGCTTCTTGTTAAATTATTTGGACCAACGCAGCAGCGAGGGATTTGGGTGCAGTCCGTTGATTGCGGTAGGTTACTCAATTGTTGCTTCATGACAAAGCTCACTTGCTTCAATCACTTGTCACATCAACCAGATTCAGGTCAAAACGCGTAAATGTTATAGTCTAGCCTCGACGTCTCATACTCTAGTGATAGTCGTAAAAAATAGTCATCTTAGAAGGAAATGGTTCTCCTGCTCTTGTGAGCAATATTGAAGTTTTCCACATTAATCTATTGACCATGAGGGAGCTTTCGTTCTTGTCTAACAGTAAGTCTCAATGCAGAAGGGTAGCCTGTAATGAAAAGCCTGTAATGAAAATTAAGTCCAAATATGTTATATCTGCCTACAAACAGTACTGCATTTCAGCGAAAGAGGTAGGAGGAATGAATTTAAAGCTAGAGACATGCCTCTATGCATAGCAAAAATTGAATGATGCCATATATGCCAAGCAATTACGAGGGGCAGGTTCTCAGGGCTCTCACAGAAAATTAGACCAGCAGTCTGTCAATAGCATCGTTAGATAAGTTTGTATTCACTTCTTCCAAGATTATTGTTAAGTTACCGGACAATGAAGTCAAATATAAATTAGTTATCATGATAATGATGATGCTAATGATAATAAAAATGATAATATTTTTACACTCATATTTTTTCAGCATATTTAGTTCGCTGCTATCAATCAAGGATTTGTTTGCTTAGACTGCCTACAATGCTTGATTAACATACATACATTCGTACATACATACATACATACAAACATACATACATACATACATACGTACATACATACGTACATACATACGTACATACATACATACATACATACATACATACATACATACATACATACATACATACATACATACATACATACATACATACATACATACATACATACATACATACATACATACATACATACATACATACATACGTACATACATACATACATACATACATACATACATCCATATATACATACCTACATACAAACATGCATGCATACATACTTGTATATTCGATCAACATGGTATTAACGATGACACAAAGAATGGCAATTTTATTGTAGCAATTGTCATAAACAGTGAAAATGTACAAGGAGGCAGTATAAAATTCAAGTTTTCATTTGTGCAGCTGAACGAAGTGTCAATAAAGAGAGGTTTGTAATTTAAACTTTTTGCTAAATTCACAGCCACCTGTAATATCACTATTGTAGTGTAAGTAGTAGTAGCGGTAGTAGTAGTAGCAGCAGTAGTAGTAGTAGAAGTAGTAGTAGTAGCAGCAGTAGTAGTAGTAGTAGCAGTAGTAGTAGTAGTAGTAGTAGTAGTAGTAGTAGTAGCAGTAGTAGTAGTAGTAGTAGTAGTAGCAGTAGTAGTAGTAGTAGTAGTAGTAGTAGTAGTAGTAGAAGTAGTAGTAGTAGTAGTAGTAGTAGTAGTAGTAGTAGTAGTGGTAGTAGTAGTAGTAGTAGTAGTAGTAGTAGTAGAAGTAGTAGTAGTAGTAGAAGTAGTAGTAGTAGTTGTAGTAGTAGCAGTAGTAGCAGTAGTAGCAGTAGTAGTAGTAGTAGCAGCAGCAGTAGTAGTAGTAGTAGTAGTAGTAGTAGTAGTAGTAGTAGTAGTAGTAGTAGTAGTAGTAGTAGTAGTAGTAGTAGTAGTAGTAGTAGTAGTAGTAGTAGTAGTAGTAGTAGTAGTTGTAGAAGTACCGTTCAACTATATCGACAAAATGGGCCATTTGATTGCTGTTTTACATCGATGAATAGTCATTTTTGGACTGAAATCCGTTCAATATTCAAGCAGTTTGTACTAAAAATGAATCCCAAATACTGAATTGCCACTGTCAAGAACCTATCTTTTAGTCCCTTGAATGCCCATGCTTGGTTCAGTCTTTATTACACGAGGCTTTGGCATCATTAACTGTTCGATTAAAGATTTGCTGCACACAGAGCTAACTCGAAATTTGATCTTATTCGTGGGACTTCAGTCCTATCTTTTTATTATGTTGGTATCTATGTTAAGTTGAACGACCGTATGTTTAAGGTGTCTTTCTGCGCTTACTCTAGTGTCATCGTGTGATGTTGTTATTTGCTTGTGATTGTAGATTTCGCAGGGATTTAGAAAGAAATGCTTCTTTGAATTTTGCTTAGAAGGAAAATTTGAGTGACGTCAAATCATAGCGTTGACAGTAGTAGCTTGACACGCAGACATGTGTTTGCCCATTTTGTTTGATTAAACATTTTAGTTTTTGCTTCGAGCGTAGGCATAAAATTTTGGAAAGCCATAGCCGCTTTAACGAGAAGAATTATGCTTATCTAGTCAATGTTTCTCTTTGGAGCCGTAAGTTCGCTAAGTTGTCCGGAGAGAATTCGCTAGAAGCTACCTTTGTTGCTGCAAACATAGATGATTCTACTTCTTTGATTTGCCGCAAAATTCACCAATGTAATCTTCCATCTTACTATTGCGTCTATGTATAAAATCTAAAGGTACAAATAAGATTCCAAGGGGTAATGCATTTGATCATTCCGTTCCCCTTTACGGCTCCTTCAAGAATTTTTAATCATGAATCCCATGACTCCTTAACTCCTTAAGTTCCTTATACCCAGTGAAACTTTGGCAGTTCATATGGCATTCCTTGATAATTCAGCAGTTAATCTGCACTCTTAAATTTTGAAACCTCGCTTTTCTTAAGGCTTTAACATTGGATTGAAGTTTGGATTCCCGAGTAACTGCGGTGGTGATGCTATGTGCCAATTTTTGAAGTCGCACGCGGGATCTGGAGAATCATCTGAGATTTTTCTAAGCGGCAATCTATCCTCGAAAGAACTGTCTTGTGAATGGAAGAAAAGTTATATCGTGATATCCACGAATCTTCAGCTACGCGATGTTGTCTTTAGAATGTCTGGTGGGAAAGTGATTCATGTCATATTATCAGCAACATTCCAAATGAAACAGTACAAATTTGCTTTACAAGGTAAGTACACAAGAATCTAGATCTTGTTTCGTTAACAGGATTCTTAGCGGTAGCACTATTCTATCTTTATAAGATACTTTCGTTTTCAGATCACAAGCCTAGGGTTCATTTTTTGTGTCCCATGAAATCCTTAACGTCCCATAAAATCAAAGTCAAGTCTTTGCAGACTCCCATTCATAAGTAATTTATTCATTAGACTTTCTGGCACAACTCTTCTGATGGATCCTAGAGGCTATTAAGCAGGAGAGGAAACTCTTAATACTAATAGTATTTTGCTCGACGACTGGTACTTCAACATTGGGACTGTACCTTTAATGCATCATAGGTGTTCATTTCGAACCTGGAAAATTGATTGGGTCTGTGCAAGAAGGGCATCCGGTTCTTTAATAGAGAAGCCCCATGCCAATCTATGTATAATGCGGATGCAGATAAATATACTTTTATATGTACATTGCACATATTAATATACATTATATATTTGTACATATACGCATACATATATTTTTATGTCCTTTCACTACTTATGTGCAATTTGATTAAGTAGATAAAGAAGTATATATGTTGATAGTGATTAAGTAGATAAAGAAGTATATATGTTGATAGTGATTAAGTAGATAAAGAAGTATATATGTTGATAGTGATTAAGTAGATAAAGAAGTATATATGTTGATAGTGATTAAGTAGATAAAGAAGTATATATGTTGATAGTGATTAAGTAGATAAAGAAGTATATATGTTGATAGTGATTATTGCATCGTAAAAACTGCATGCTGATGGCCTTGTGAAGAGTAAGTTGCTTGAAATTATGATGAAGATTCTTGCGTCATGAGATTCAGTTATCTCGAATCATTAATAACTGCTCTCACTTAAGGTTCGCTTGTAACTGACCAAGCAAGCGGGATGCTGCTGGAAGTAACCATGGATAGTCAATTGGACAATGCTTTCTCTGTAGCTGGCTGCTCCCTCTCGCAACTCTATTACAAATCCTCCATTGTGTCATTGGAGTCCTTGGAGTTTCTTGGTACGTTTCAAAGGATATTATTCCTTTCATCAGTAGTAATGCATAGTCCATGCCATATTTTAGAGGTTGTTGATAATGTTATTAGAGCACATGCTTACTGTGGTAGAGGCCCTTTGTTTAAGTCATGCCCCTTCCTATGTACTGTATGTGTGCATTCTGTGTGTGCACACATCCACCCAGCAATTAATTGGTATCTATCCAAAGCTAGGGGCTCACTTTTTCCGAAACGTAGAAAAAAAGAAAGACGGCATATGCGTCTACTACTAAGGACCGGTTTGCTACCAGCAACAGCAAAAAATTCCTTGATCATCCTTTTCTCTCTCGTTATCCCCTGTTAAACCAGCACCGTTTACAAGGAATATTATGGAAATAAGGTTTCCTTGATATCTTAATCCTACCCCTGCCCCTGAAATTAGTGGTCGTTTTCTTTGTTTTTAATTTTCATCATCGTGCGTTGTTCTTTTTAACTTTGATAACTTGTAAATACAATTAATGTGGCGAATCATACACACAGTGAGAGAGAGAGAAACTTGCAACCCCACTTCATAATGGCGTGGCTCAGGAACGTCCCTCTTACGTGGCGCCCCATAGAGTTACGTGTCTGATGCGTCACCATCCAATTACGTGTCTGAGTTCTACTTTACCTACAGAATTGGTCTTGTAATCTTTGCTGCTGATGGGGAAAAGGCCCTTGTATAGACCGTCTCTTAGGCCCAGATGTTGGAGGAGTCAAGTACCTGTCTTCTTCGTCGTCCTTGCCTTTCAACTTCTTGCTGGTCCTAAGATTTGTAATGATTGACATTCATAAGAGCCATCGTGCAATCGTTGCTTTGAAATGATTAAAAGTTCCTTGCTTTGAAATGTTCGCAACGAGACTTTGCACGTTATTCTTTGCTGATTTCTTACGAAACGACCTCTTGTGGATGATAGCGTGTTGTTTATTACTTTTAAGTTGTTCTTACAAACCGTTGCAGAATTCAGTGGTAATGTGCATTTTGGGGTAGTTCATCCAAAAAGAAGGCTGATTTCGACTGGCATGATAACGCTTAGCATACTAGATGCGCAACAAAGCTACTTCTACTCGAAAATATCATCCTTGGATATCAAAAGCGTTTTTGAAGCGTATGGAGTGAACTACCAAATTCCAATGGTTCTGCAAAGCGTGGTGATAAACGGAGATGCAATTGCAAGCTATTCAAATAACCTGTTACGTAAGTTATTTCTCGAAATACAGAACAGTATTGTTGCATTGTCAGCTGCAGTTTCTTAAGCTGTCCAGGTTCATGAAGTTCAAGTCGCTCTTGTGGTGTTCATCCTTTTATTCTATTTTAATGTTTCAGCATATTGACAACTCATTTTCCTCACCCTCAATAGAGAGGCTGTTAAAATTCAGCAATTTCGACATTTTGGGATCATTTTGTAAAAATCTATTCTACACTTGGAGTGTAGAAAGAAGGCAAAATTGCTTTGTATTCCATATCGTCACAGCTTCACATCTACTGTATATATGACATGTACATGCTTATGATCTGATCTTATTGTCAACCACTTGATACATGTTTCTGTATTTATACTTGGCTACAAATAGTAAATCATTGCTTTTTCTTGCAATTTTCTTGATTGATCGATATCGAAGAATGCACCATTTGCACTTTTTTTCTTATTTGACGAGCAGCTGTCATAATAGAGGATTTGAACTTGAAGATCGAGAACAGACTCACTATTCAAGGCATAATGTCTATCTTTGGATACCTTGGCAAGTTCAAGCTGACACTGGTACCGTCCAACTTACTGCTGGAGATAAAGCTGCCAAAACTGGATTTTGACGATGGCTTTGTCAGAGTCGTATCCAGCTGTGATTGCTCTAATCTTGAAAAGTTTGATGGGCCGACCCTCTTTGCCAACATAATGTCACCAAGAGTTTATGTCATGATGACTGGGACAGTGAAATGCCTAGGCATGTCAAGGCATGTGAATATCACCATCGACGACTCCGGTTATACATTTCTTATCTCTGGTGTTCTGTATGGCATTTTCAATGCTGAATTCAACTTGACTGCCGCATTTGGAAAGCCTTCAGAAGTCTCTTTCATGGTAAAACTTTATTTCTTTGAAACTGTGACTATAAAAGAACGTATGATTGCCTTCCATGCCTTTCTGCACAAGTAAAATTGAAGTGGTTTGCATAATCGGGCGTTTATTCTTGAGCATCGCCCTGCAGTGTTTGGTGATATCTGACGACATTTTGTATAAAGATGTTCCATTATATAGACAAACCTTAAAGCTTGCATATGTCTTGCCGATGTTTGATGATCACATCTCAACCCTATCACTCTGAAGTACTATGATGCAAAAAGTCTGCCAAAATTTAACAATATCAACTGGAAATCTAAATGAGAAATTTGTCTTAAATACAAATTTAGCAAGCTTTGCTTGACAATGTAGACTCAATCCTTCCTAATTGTACGCTATCCATGACAATGGCTTTGCAAATTTAGCGCAAAGAATCACGTGAATGATGAAATTGGTTTGCAGGCAAAGGTTTAGTATATGCAGTCGGCCTGAGAGCGCTACACAATTTCAGCCTTAATGTCTTGGCTACATCATTAAGTTATATTATGTCAATGTACAGATGCTCTTCAAGACAAGTAGGAGAATTCACCATAAGGGATCTTACCACGAGGAAGGTCATTGACCATCACTCACATCTTGTCAATCTCATGTAGGTTGCAGCCTGCATCCCCAGCGCGATGCCAAATGTAACTTACGAGGTTGTGCAGAAATTGAAGTTTATCAATAGCAACACGAAAGAGCTACTTTACAAGACAAAGCGAAAAGTTGCAGAACTAGAAATGATCTTACATCAGAGTCATAAACGAATGGATATTCACAAGGAGCAAAGTAGGGTCTACAAAGACAGAGTTGAAGACGAAATCGAATCTTTAACAAAAATGCGTGCACCGCTGCACACCCCTTGTCAACACGAATGCAGTAAAGGTGAGCTCTTGATTCCGTAAATTTTTAAAATGAATTTGTAACACCAGCTCTTTCCTCTAAAGCTGCCTTCCTGTCAATGTTACTGTGTGGCACTACGAAACGTTCTCTACCCTTTCCTAAAGTCTCTCATTTATAATAATAATAATAATGATAATAATAATAATAATAATGATAATAATAATAATAATAATGGATTTCAATAGATCCACATGACATGGCTATTCTCTGTTAAATTTATCGTACTAATCAACGTGCAAGGAGTGCTCCTGGGAGAAATGGTACTAACGGTTGAGTCTTTTAAATAAACATATGGTAAAGGTATTGGTCCAGTCCCCGGATTTACGGACATTATCCACGTTTTATGCTACAGTGTGAGTCGCAATTACTTGAGATGCCATATTATGTTTCTACCGTTCGGTTGAGCTGCTGTATATATGAATTAAAGAGGCACGAACGGATTCCTCTATCTTGTTGACCCTTATCCACATAATATTTGGCGCCCAACGTGGGCCTCAAGTGTTGCATATGTGAATTGAAGAAGCACGAACGGATTCCTCTATCTTGGTGACCCTTATCCACATAATATTTGGCGCCCAACGTGGGGCCTCAAGTGTTGCATATGCGAATTGAAGAAGCACTAACGGATTCCTCTATCTTTTTGACCCATGTTGACACAGCAATACATTGTCACCTTTTACTCCCTGAGTAAAATTCTTTGTTTCTTTTCATATTTCGGCATCTTCGTTGAAATTTTGGAGTCACCTTTACTCTTATCATCGATTCAACTTCTTTTTACACTGAACTGGAAGTTTTCCAACTTGCAATTCATTTCCACATTTTTCTTTTCTGTGTAATATGATTACTAGAAAACAAGAGCCCATTGAGAGCTTAGAAGCACGTTATTAGACCTCTACCCATAGACCTTTGTAACGTGTTTATTATTACATAGTGGTGCCGTGGACTAGTAGTTACGCGTGCGGTTTCATGACACAGGGATCATGAGTTCGAATCCTACTCGTGTCACAATAGAAATAAAAGCCCCATTGGTGAGGAAGACAATGGGAAGCCACCTCATAAAATCCTCGTCCCTCTTAAAAGCCCAGAGCCTTGTCTCTGGTGTTCCTGCTACGCTAGAAATGAGTATGCAACGCAGGCAACCGGAAACCTTCTCATAAAGTCCACTTCCCTAGATACGTTTAAATCGAGCATGCAGCGCAGATGACGCAGTGTTATTACATCGCCTTCTCTAATTTCAGTGTGCATGGGTGCGCCTGGCTGGAGTAACAACGCGTTGCCTTTTGATGAATATTTTGTTGGCTCACCAAAATGGAATAAATGCATTCACGACGTGCCAGACTTAGTATGTATAGTTCAATGCCTTGGCAAAAGTGTCATTCGCAATGTCAAAGCTTTCAATATGCAGCGAAAACTGCAGGTAAGATAAGGAATATATCAAAACTGTAAAAGACAGTTCATAAGTGATGTATCATACCTTACAAGGTAGATGTATCACCAGCCTGGACTCTTTGATTTTTGAAATTTTCTGTTGTGTACCAATAATGTCAGAAAGACTGAAAATTATGTAACTTACTTGCTATGATGTAATACTGTGAGTGCTTGGGATGAATCCATATTCCACAGCATATTCGTTCTCATTTTGCCTGTGATGTGAAATAGAAACGATGAGCTTTGATTACTAACTGTGACATATTTGCCTGTCAGAGTACAATTCGTCGGAAAAAGCTCACTTTGTGCTAAAGGAGTCGTTTTTAAGGGGTGCCACCTTTGTTATTCACCAAAGTAGGATGTTTCGCGCACAAAGCTTCTGTATGCAGTTTAGTAATGCGAAAACCGTCATTAGAGTACCCTAAGGCTCCGATTTTGTTGAGTAAAAAAGGGAAAAGTTTAACCAATAGACCTTTAATCAATTCAGACCTGTACTTGTCTGCAGGAAAGCAATGCTTCATAAGCAGTGTGGAACGACGTGTTATTCGAACTTTTACAAGATCTATCTAACTTTGATGGGACTGTGAAACTCAACATTACAACAAACATTTCATCTCAGTAAATTTCTTATTTGTAAACTATTGGTTTACTTTTAATACTGGATGACATTGAAAGGCTTCCTCGGTTCTCTATTAGTGTGTTGCAATAGATTTTACTCTTCACATGATAGCAAAATTATGTTAGTATCAGATGATTTTAAAGTGCATATATTAAGGCAAAACAAAAGAGCCAAATTGAAGTTCTTTGACAGCGTTTAGTGGATTACGGATTTTCGTCGGTCCATAAGATCAATGCCTGAACTTCATAAGGCGAATTTTTGTATGCGCAAGGTGCAAAATAGAAATTGCAATGATCGTAGATTAATCATGGATCTTCCTTCTGTCTCCCATGAGTTTTCCATTGTTTTATTTTCAAGACGGTAGTCAAGCATAGTTCCTTGCATATCATGCTATACAAGTTGATTTTGACAACAAAATTACTTTCTCAATTTGACAGAAGTTTGGAGAAAAGAGTTCACGTTGCAATTTTTATGTAATTTTATGTCCACATCCTCATAATTTTGAAGTTCTTATGCGTGTTGTTTTCTTTTGAAAGACAGATTCCAGAACTAAAATTTTTGTTAAGATGAACCTGACAGAGTTGGATTCTGCCCAAGCAACGATTTCATTTTGAATAACATCACATGTATGAAAAATCATATAAAGAAATTCTGTCATCATTGCTCAGGAATACGAGCTTTAGAAAAAGTTATTGATTCGAATGTTTTACTGAGAATGCGCACGTTGTAACTGGCTAGTTTCTTTGCTTCTTAGAAACTCATCGAATTGTACCAGCACTCTGTAGAAAAGGAAAGGCAGTCAAAGAGATTTTTGCAAAGGACTGTTTACCAAGTTGGAGCAGTGATTAGCAAGCTAGAGAATGCAAATGAGCGAATGAGAGTGGGCCTCAATGTAGCAAGAGCGCTGGCAGGGAGGAGCATACCGGAAGTTGTTGACCTGGACAAAATATGCATGACTGGATATGTAAAGGAGGTTGCTCGATCTGAAGTTGAGTTTAGTGTCAAAGGTAGCGTAGCAGGGGAGAGTGTAAATCTCAAAATACGCGCCAAGATTGACGAAAAAATATGGAAGTATCTAGCAGCCGAGGTGATGGATGGTGTTTTTAGCAATTCCACTTCTTTTGATGAAGCAGAGACAGACGTAAGGACCATGCTGAGGGATGCAGAAGCTCAGAAAAGAGGTATCCTAAAGGAACTAAGAGATAAAATTTACAAAAATGACATCGGGGAAACCTTTAAGAAGGACATTGTTGCCAATGAGCTAGAATTCAAAAGGTTTGCTTATTCAGAACTGCCTCGATACACTCTTGGGAATGATGGCATTGTCAAACTTTTCACAAAAGAATCTCCGTGGGTTTTGATACGTTCGAATGACCCACTCGAAAATGCATTCATTTCAAATGGCACAAGAAGAATGATACCATCTAAAGTCGACAAAAATGCGGACGAGCGTAAAGAAAGAGGTAAGAATTTGCGTGTCAATTAAATGGCGTAAAGATTCTATGTCTTGCCGACGACTTGCGAATCTTGGGTGTGCTCCACAAGAGTTGATACATAATCATACTTTCAGAGGACAACATTATTCATAAGAAGAAATGAGCGGAGTATTGAAATTCCTTTTTTGTAAGGGCTGATCTGTTCCTGTTTCCGCTCGTGCTATCGATTTCTTCTTCTTTAGGTGCCATGCCAGGGACGGACGTCGGCTACCAATCTTCTGAAACCGTTCCGATCCCCCGCCCGTCGCAATACCCCCACCTCACCGCTTCCAACAGCCGACGTCAGTCCCCCCAAAAAGTTGAGTCTTCTTCTGCCTCGCTGCCTTTCCCTGGGATCTTCCCTTCCAAGGCAAATTTCACTATTCACCCTTTCTTTACTGAGTGTCCAACATACTTCAACTGCCGCTTCCTGATCGTGGCCAACAAGCTTCTCCTGGCGAATGCTTTCTTGGCAATGGCTATTCTTCTTCTGATTTCTCTGTCGCATCTGCAGTCTGACGTAACTAGACTACCTAGGTATTCAAATTACTTTTTCGTTCCAGTTTCACTCCATCGAGATAGATATCGCTTTGAGGTGTTTCGGTCTTTTTGCTAAGCACCGTGATCTTTGTATTCATTCTTCTTGTTCATAGTCAAGCCTCTTTTTTCGCTTTCTGTTTGCAGTGAACTAAGGAGTTTCTATAGGTCTTGTGTGCTGTCGGTGATCAACGAAGTATCGGCAGCGTACCGGATGTTGCTGATTAATGAGCCATTGATTTTGATACTTTCTGTTTTCGCAATGTTCCACATGATGTATTCCGTGTACAGTGAAAATAGGTCAGGAGATAGCACGCAGCCTTGTCGAACTCATCGGTTAATCTCTGCCCATTCACTGAGTGTTCCATTTATCGAGATTATGCTATCGTTTTGCGTAGCTGATTGATCGTTGGATATTGAATGTGTACCCGCTTACACATGGAATCTTCATTTTAATCTCTTCTAAGAATTCGATGTATTTTATTGAAGGATCGAAGAAAACTCCTTGCGAATCAGTTCGTGACGCTCTGAAAAAGTACAAAGATGTCATAGCCGTTGCTTCCGCCATTGCTGAGAACTTCTTTGAGGAAAAGATTTCCTACTTAAAGAACAAAAACAAGCAGTTTGCTGCACTGAGAGATATTGAAGACCAAATCAAAAGTGAATGTAAGTTGCCTTTCCATCTTCATCTACAAATTTACTCAGGCGATGATGTTTGGGTTTGAAATCAAAGTGTGGATAGATCAAGCCTTCTCATGTGCTCTGTCCGCTACACTATCCATATGTAAATATTGGATTGCTACATTTGTAGTTTTGTAGTTCTGCAAAGAGAGAGAGACTCTGAGAGAGAGAGAGAGAGAGAGAGACCCTGAGAGAATTGCTCCAAATTATGTTGCTTTGATTGATTATTTCAAGAAGGGAAGCCTACTGACAGCATTCATTTAGAGACCTCAAAATATATCAATAATCTTGTCATATACATGCAAAAATGTCATTTTGACTCTGCTGTGTGTTTTCTTGAATTCAAGGCTCTTCATTAGCAGCTTGACCATCGTAGTTTGAAGATTTTCCTCTTTTCACTTCTAGGCTATATTGAGAACTGCACCGTTGGTGAGCTGAATGATGCTCTGAAATATGCTGGTAAAACGAAAGACGGTTAGTTCGCATCTCTCATTTGCTCAAAATGCAGGGTCTTGAGCAAATTTTCACTTTCTACGTCATTGAACTATCAACAATGGCACTCCGTTTCATTCCACTCTGGACCCACCTAGCATGATGAAAAATACGATTATGGGCGCAAGACAATGAAAACCTCATTTTCAAGACACCAGATGTAGATATGTTGAGCATTCATTGTCAATAGCTGCATCTAATAAGACGCAATAAGATGAATTCTAGGCTAAAATGAATTTAACAATGATAATGATAGTAAAATATTCATACATGTCACCAGATTCAGCTTGATAAAGTTGCTACCAGTCTGGGACCTACTAAAGCAGAATTATAAATGTAAGGATGGATGTAAAAGATACGCTAAAATTATCCAGTAAAAAGGTTCGCTTAACTTTACTTTAAAACGTAGTAACGAATTTATTGTGAGGTTGAATCAAATCAGTGGTGAAATGTAGCACTGAAATCAATCATTTGGTGCAATGACTCAAAGCTTAAGTTCGTCAGTATGAAACATGTACTTGCATTGTAATGCAGGGGGTTCTTTCGGGCATATGGTCTGTACCTGTGTTAGAAGGACGCGTGTCTGAAGGAAGTTTGTACTGAGAAGATCTAAGAATGCAATTTGAAGGAGGGTGCGACTGAGATAAGATCTATGGAGAACCACAAGGAAGGATCTGAGCAGCAGATGGATGGCATTGGAAAACGGTTTTTGAAATAGGAGGTAGTAGCAAGTCTGGAAAGCAAGAGAATCAACACATCTATGAAATGCTGAAAATTGATTTCACTAGGAATGGCCTTGCGAGGCCGCATTTTTCTATGGCGAATGCGTGTCATATACTAGGATATCATCCAAGGGTGCAGAGCCCAATGGGTAAATCATTGCATTCGAGTCGCCAGTTCTCTGCGATTCCAGGCATAGAAATAAGGAGGACTGGCCACATCTGCTTGATAAGCAAAAACTTCTCAGTGTCCAAATGTCTACCTTTGATATCTTATATAGAGAATCGTTTAACGTTAGGCTTGATGAACTGGATGGGTAGCATGAGAGATCAAATCTTGAAACACGACAGGACATCTTTGCAAGTGCTGTCAGAGAACATAGCTGCAATCGTCGAGAAAGAATACAACGAAAAGCTGAACAAGTACATAACAACACTGGCCAATGATCTATCCGCAACGTATAAACGAAGCATCAATGCGAAGGAGGCAAATTTAGATTTGTCAGTTCTTGAGCAAATGGACTTGGTAAGAGCAAAGTTTATTCGTAATTTTCAGAGTAATCTTTAAAACTGATTGAAAACAAAGGGGGAAACGCGGCCCCGTAAAGTTAGAGCAGTGTTTTTTAACCTGTTTGAGCCAAGGAACGTTTCTGTCATTGAAAAAACCCCGCGGCACATCACCACCTGAAAATGTGAAGACACCTTTATAACAATATAAGTGTTATATTGTTCGTACAAATGTTTGCTTATTATTTGAAGAATAACGTTATAACGTCTTGAATAGGAATCTAATAAACACAAAGGAAAAAGTATTTTATAATATTTCATATTCATACACATTCGCTTGTCTCCACGCACAAAGCAATTAGCTACCTGCTGCTGCCACCTACTGGTGTGGAAGAGTTGGCTACTTACATGGTTACTCTGCCAGTCGCTAGACCACACAGGCACACAAATTGAGAATTTTCCACAGCACACCTGATAACATCTTACGGAACAGTGGTTGAAGAACACTGAGTTAGAGCACCCGAATGACTTCTCTCCTTTTATCCTATGTCTTTCTTTTTGTATTACTAATGAGTTTTCATGATAATTAGGATAGATAATTAGGAGGAAAAGCAAACTGCAACACTTAGCTCTGTCTCATTGACTTTGTATGTAACTAACGAAAGCTTACCTTCAAACTTTCATCACTACCAATAAGCTGTAACGATTTGGCTTGAATCGTTGAAGCCTGCTAGATTGCTAGATGGGGGCTCTCTTGATAGTTATACCACTTAGACTGTTCCTCCGAAAAAATTATGCTACAACATGCCATAATTTGTTAATAGGATGATTATTACTGAATACAATGTTAATTATTATGGACTGCAATGTTGTTATTGACCTGTAGCATTTCATTAACTTTTGAGTAACCTTGTTATTGTAGTAGCGTAGTAGTAGTACCAGTACCAGCATTGAATGGAGTCTGTTGAAACATCATTATTTTCGGGTTCGTTTCATTCAGGACGTCCGGGCTTTGTTACTGAACAGCCGAGGAAGACGTTTGACACATGCTGCCCCATTGATCTTCTCAATCAAAAGACGTTTTCATACGATTTATCACACGATGCTCGGAGACTGCTTGAACAAAGGAGCTCGCCGTCCAGAGTTGGAGCAAACAGAGTCGTAAGTGTGGTGCGGCGTAGTGTGGCAGGGGACAGACAATCTTCGCTATCGTCAGAAAAGACGAACTCTTTTCGCTTGCATACAGTATGTGTGATCAAATGTAATCATTCGCATCTGTAATTAAGTATATGAGGTAGGATAGCACATCATCGACAATCATAGCGTTCAGAATGAAGGCGTACAAATGTACAATTCAAGTTAAAACAATGCTGCAAAAACAGCATGCAGCGTTTAGTTTTCCCCCTCCCTCCCGTCCTCCCTCCCTCCCTCCCGTCCTCCCTCCCTCCCTCCCTCCCCCAGGTTTGAGTTTTTTCAGTTATGCGCTTCACCATCCCGCGCCTTGACCAAATTGACATCATCACTGACCTCACTGGCAAAAAGTCTTTTAGGTTCACTTTGAAAAGGTCCAATGCAATATTCCCTTGGTACTTCCTATCACCCTTACTTCTCACCAGTGGTGCCGTGGCGTAGTGATGAAGCGTGCGGACTCATTCAACAGGGGTTGTGAGTTCGAATCATGCACGTGTCACAATAGAAATAAAAACCCCATTGAGGAGGAAGGCAACGGGAAGCCGTCTCATAGAATCCAATTTCCTAGAACAAACGCAGAGTTCTGCCTCTGTTTCTGCTACGCTCGAAATCGAGTTTGCAACGCAGTTTTGTATGTCTAAGGTGACGAGGACTTAGCAAGATGTTCCTCGTGAGGTCCACCGTTGACTGTTTTCGCGATCATAAAACTTCTTATCAGTGATCCAAACCATGGAAAATTTTGTTGCTAAGCCGATAGCAATCAACTGTGGATCAGTAGTTTTTTGAATTATAGCAAATAATATGTTTATTTGCTCAAGTTTTACTCATCTATTCTCGCCGTATCATGACTCAGCACATCATAAATGGCAAATGGTTTGCAGCGAACAGTCTAGGTTAGTTTCAAACATCGCAGATATTAGTTTTTACGCATATCACCAACAATTATTGACAATATCTAGTAAAACTTTTAGCCACGGTTTTCATGTTTAAGCTCGAGACTCCCAAATACTTGAAATGAAGAAATTATGACTTCGCAATGATTTGGTCGCTTTTGCGCCTCATTCTTCTGTTCCATAATTTGATAGATTGACTTGAAGCAACGCTTTATGCAAAGCTTAACGATAGAATATGCTGTGTCATCTTTCTGGTCTTTTGCGTAGTGTAGCTTTTGCTCCAAGCACGCAGAGAACACGAAGGAAAAGAATTCCAGGCTTTTGTGGGAAATTTGATGACGTCACTACAAAAAATTTGCATGGAACCAGCTTGCTTCAATTTTTCTGATGGATTCTATACAGTTTAATTGGCACTTTGAAATCGTCTAGTCTTTTTCAAGCCTCGACCATATGTGCCAGAAGGAAGTACCAAAGTTGGTTAATTGAATTTAATTGGCGTCGTTAATAAGGAACTAGTAAGACTTCTTCGTTACAAAGTTGCAACAATCAAAAGCAATATTCCATCATAACAAAGATGGCTCTTAGAGCCCTCCCCATTATTTACCATGATAGATATGTCGATACTACGATTGATGATTGTGATGATGATGATATGATGATGATTATGACAATTATGACGGTGATGATGATTATGATTATTATGGTGGTAATGGTGGTGATGATGATTATGATGATTTTTATGGTGTCAGTGGTGATGGTGATGACGATGATAGTGATGATGATTATAAAGATGATTGTGATGATGATTGTAATGATGATCATGATGGTGGTGATCATTACTATTATTACGAAACTGCAGACTGCGTGACAAATCACGTGACGTTTAACCAAAGCGTGTTGAAAAAGAAGAGGCTGTTTAACCTAATTCTTTGGAACAAGACCTTGAATTCAAATAATTGGGAACCAATAAATGATACGATCATTCCTATGGGATTTTTGAAAGTATATATATTATTCACGAAGGAAAGGCGATGCAACTCGCTGCCTCTCACTCAGGTATGTGTTCATAGTCTGTAGAAATACCGGTATTTCTATAGACTATGGTGTGTTTTAAGCCATCTGTTACTCAGAAGCTCCATTTCAATACAGATGCACGGCAGAAGCTGCAACAGAGCACTCAGGAAGGCCTCTAAATCTTTTCTTCTATGTTAACCGTTAGAGAATTTCATCACACTTGTTGCGCAATAATTTGTTTTCAATTTCTGACGTAACCAACATGGTATCCTATGATGGTACTCTATCTTCAATATTTTTTTCATGCGAGATAATTGTTCCAAGCAGATTCTATGTGATCATCAGCAGTTAAAGTTTATAATCCACTAACCCGGACTGGCTTTCTTTTCTGCATTAGGATTCAACTGCTAGGGAACTATGACCAACGATTTGAGGCACAAACCGAGCTGGCCTCCCAGATGACCATTATCTAAAAATAAATAGGTGGCTTTTTGTTGCATTTACAGAGCAAAGTTAGAAATTTTTGCAACAGATTTGACTGTTTCCCTGTAAACTGTTTCACAATTCAGACAATTCAGATGCCTATTTAGCGTTATTGATACCATGGGAGGAAGAAATATCGATGCATCCTCTATTCAGCAAGATGCATGGCCTCTAGAACCAGACAGTGTATGTACAAGTGGATCCACAGTGCACGTGCAACCTGCTGCTAAGAAAAAATGGATTATTTACTTAATTGGATCATTGGCATTGACAGGTATGGGTAAAAAATTTTAGCTTGCCTGCCTATCCTGAGCATGCACATCTACTCAACGCATTTTGAAAAGAACAACTAAAATTGATATGGATCAGAAATTATTATGTTATTGAGATAATTTCTGTACTTGAGTTTTTATCTGCATACTTTTATAGGATTTTAGCAGCTTTAAATCTTTTTACTTCAATTAGGAGACACGTTGATGACATCATAATGTTGAAATGTTAATTTTGTATGGAAACTCTCATTTTATCATAATATTCTTATATTCTTTATTTTACTACCATTTATATGTTTGAATATGGCCCAAGAAAAATGGAGTAGAATCACATTAGCTTTAATTAAAAGAATTTCTGCTTGAGAATTTTCGATGACTTTTTAGTAATGTATTTTCTTTTAGTAATGCACAGAAATAGATTTTATCTACATTCTTGGCTTATCTTCTCGAGAGACTATAGCAAAAGGTTTTAACCAGTAAATACATCTCCAGATTTTGGTATTTGTACCATGTTTTCCATTAGCCAGAAATATTGATTGTTAATTATGCTAACTTTTAGTTATCTCATATATTCATTCTGCTTCTTTACTAGTTATTGCGATGAATGTATCATCAACATGGTCATATTTGCAAATGGTAACTTCATACTTCCACTACTTCTAGAATTCAATGAAGCTCATCTCTAGTTTGCTAAACAATATTTAGTTCACTGAATTGCTATCACTTTGGACACCCTTTTGATGGAAATGCAGATTGCAAATGTGCTCATCTTATTTTTCTAGATTGACCCTGGTGTTAGTCCAAACTTTCTTGGCTGGGCAAACTTTGGCTTCAATGCAATTGCAGTCATTACTGATCTTGTCTTTGGAAAGTGGATGCATGCTACAGCAAGCAGCAAAGGGCCGCTAGTTGCTTTGTACCTTTTACTGGCTCTGTCTGTGTTGCTATACATTTATTCTGTAAGTGTTGGTGGACAAGCTGGTTTGTACCAAATCCTGGTTGCAAGGTTAATCCTTGGCTCTCAAAGAGGTAAAATTATTTCAAATTTTCTCATGATTTATAATTCTTAGGACCAGGAAGTTAGCTGGAATTCATTTTGTACAACTCAATCTGGGATCCTGTCAATTTTTGCGTTCTTTTTCTAGCTAAACAAGCTGGACATGAGCATTCAGAGGACCCCTAAAAGTTTGCAGAATCTTCAAAAATTTGGCTTAATTGATAATCCTTCCCACTCAATATGATTTTTTCTTGCCAAAGCAACCAATTTTAAAGGACCAGTTAGAAGAGGAAATAGTCTATTGCATAACTAGATTAACTTTTCAAGTGCAAATTTGTTAGGATTACGTTAAAGTGTCAACCATTTAGATGTAAATTTTTGCTGTTCTAATGAAATCTTCCAATGGTTGAAGGAGGATCCAAAATCCATAGATTTTAGATTACTGAGACGTTATGATTAACATTTTCATACATTGTGTCCTGGTCTTTCCTCTCATTGTGGGCAAATTTCATGATTGTTCTGTCTATAATTATACGGCTAGCAGCTCTCCACTCCAAATGAAAGTCTGGCTTGATGTCAGACTCAAACGACTGGCCATATGATCAATGAGCAACAACCTTACCATGAAGCTATTCTTGCATCTAGGCCTTTCCTGGGGGAGTGATGGGATGCCTTAGAATAAAGAATAGGGGAAGAGAGGATAAGGCTGGTCCGTTTGTAGCCATGTCTTCTTTTTATTTTACGTCGTAATCCATTTTTAATGTGGATTTCTCTATGTGCTCCACCTGAGGACAACCTACCAAAATAGAATCAAATTTGAAATATGTCAAATAAAAAGCTATTCACAACCTTTATAGGTGCGGTAACGATATCAAGGACACTTGTTTCTGTGTCGTCAAGCGTTGAGGAAAGATCACAGGCAATGGCAACCCTTGTCTTGGCCAATACCTTTGGCTATTGGGTTGGATCTGGTTTGTTCCCCATTAATCTTTTTTATGCGGAAATACTGCTTAACTGTTGCACTCAAATCTAGTGATAAATTGTTACATTCGATTTGAGCTGTGCCATTCAAGCGCTGCTTTTTACTTCATGCAACGGACTTGTGGCTCAGTTGGAGTGGTCTACCAGGAATCCCAAGGTGCTGGGTGCAATACCTATCCACGCCAATTTAGCGTATGAGTGTAATTTTTAAAATTGTAATTATGGACACCTTTCATTCAAACTTAATTCAAACTACAATTGCAAACTTCTCTAATACATAGGTAGCTTGAAATTGGTTTGCCTGGCTTAGGGTTTACATTATAAAGCTAATATATGATAATAATTATGATGATTATAATGATCTGGATTTTCCATTCCTGTTTAGTTGGCTTTCACATAAAAACAGTGAGCAGTTAATTGAGACCAGGTGGATATAGTAGCATAGTGCAGCTAAGCTGAATTGGATGAAATGTTTTCTGGTAGCTAATGGAAGGTATGACAATATCCTGGGCAAAATGGAATGCCTTATCCTTCACAAAGGATATGTTTGTTAAGCCCAATGAAAGAGCGGATCTGTGCTCTCAATGCTTGGCTGATTCAAACATAAAGTCAAATGATATTTTATTATTACAATGTCAAGAATGTTTGATTTTTTATTCAATTAAAGGATTTCAAGCAGCCGTTGCACAGCTTGGATCAAGAAGTTTTTACATCAGCCCAATAAAATTACATCTAAATTTGTATACCATTCCATCTTGTCTCGTCTTGCTCATTGTTGTGCCAATGATCATCTTGGTGTATCGCTATATTGGTACGTAAATCATCATTTCATTAAAACTGCTAGCTCATCTAGTGCCTCTTTGTGTTTCCATATTTTTCCAAGCTGTGATATAGAACTTCTCTTACAATTCAATGCAGCGCATGTTCTTCTTAGATGATCCATGTTATTGTGTCAACTCTTTTCGATTTTCAATCCAGTGTGTAACTTTGTCTTGGAACTTTAGGGGCGCGCTTAAAGATACGTCCTGTTTCATCTGTTTTTGTTTTCATGCAGCAAGGAAATGTATTTGCAGAAGATTAATCAAGGTTTTCTCATTTTAGGTATTTAACACGATATAGCACGATATTGTCACATTTTGAAAGGAATAACTGCACTGCACCCACAATTGTATATGCTTGCATTTTGATTAGTTGCTGGGTGATTATCTAATTTGTGTCTTCTGGGTGAATACATCCTTAAGAATTAGCAAGAATCTAATATCGCCGCAGTGATATTCACGTTATCTGGTCTACCGAGCCGGATAAGTCGAGAAGACGCCAAATCTGAGTTGTGGCTTACCAAAAGGAAATGAAGCATGTTACAAAGAAATGCAACAAATCTTGTCAATAAGATTTTGAAGCACAAAAGTTATCAGACGTTGTGTAATTAAAGACGTTTCAGGCACAACTTAGAAGTGAACATGAAGAGTCAAAAGAATTGGAAAGAAGACTTCTGCAACAGCTCGTAACCCTAAGGCATCCTCGTACCACACCTTTTGACACCTTCGTTATTTATGCAGGCCCGTTTCCAAAGCAATCTGAAGTATCAACTGGCAGCCCTCAAGAAAAAGATAGTTTTAAAGAAGATTCTTTGGTCAAGGCATCCTTGGTCTTTTTATTCCTCCTTAGCAACTTTTCGGTTTCAGTATCGGAAACGTAAGTGCAATTTCATTTATATGCTTTTTATGCAATGCCATATTGCTTGTCCTGTTGCCTGCTATGATTTTCGAACTCATTATTACTCGTGTGCTATGATTTTCGAACTCATTATCACTCGTGCAAAGTGTAAACAAAATGAGCAAAAACACGGTTTTACATGGGAGTAATGCAACCCCGTGGGCAAACAGAAAGACGTACAAAAAGGTTTCCTGTATGGTGAATGAAGGTATCTGATAATCTGCAGTAGAAGAAGACAGGTGAAGTCCGTTTGTCCACATCTACAGGCGTAATGTGTTGTTTAAGCTTTGCTCTGCGTGCTGCAGAGCTGGACTGGTGCGGGCCTGGGAGAGAGAAATCGCCAGTGTGCGAATGTGCGACCTCGTGTTCGGTGACGACTAAACTGATGAATATTATAGTATGTTCCTCTGATTGTGAAGATCGCCTCATGTTGTTGGTTTTTAATTTCCCTTATAAACAGTTTATATAAATCGCACTTGCACGGTGATTTCTGTCCATTGTGTCTTTTTTCTCTCTTGATTTATTTATGAAGCAATTGGTATTGATCATCGCGAAGGGCAGATACATCATAGTTTCTTATGGCGGAAAACCGCTTTTCTCTCGACCTTTCTTTTGCAGAAACCCTCCCTCATTTGTTCCTTTGCTTCTTCTCTATTCATTTCCTCTACTACTCTGCTAACGATTTGAGCGTATATTTGCATACCATCTTCTTTCAGATTGATTATTCCGTATATTCAGCATCAATTCGCCTTGACCAAATCTGAGGCTGTTTGGTATGGAGGTTTGCTTTTAACGATGATGGCAGTAATTGGGTTTCTACAGCAAGCAAATTTAAAGTTCTTGTTAAAGAAGTAACTTTAATTTATCTTGTTATTGTTACAGTTTCCCTCCAAATGTTTTAGATTCTCTTCTCTTCTAAGAATGTGTTTACACCAGTGACGGTTATAGGATTGCATTTTTTCAGTGAGTTATGTTGAGGAAAGGCCACGGTGGCCTATACAAAGCCCCAACAAAGGAAGAACTAAGAAAGCGAAATGCTAAGAGGAGAGGGAGATCAGATCAAGTTTATTGATCTTAGATTTGAAAGATGGCAAGTTGTAGGATTGAATGAGTTATGTTGAGGAAAGGCCATGGTGGCCTATACAAAGCCCCAACAAAGAAAGAACGAAGAAAGCGAAATGCTAAGGGGAGAGGGAGATCAGATCAAGTTTATTGATCTTAGATTTGAGAGATTGCAGGTTCTGTCGGGCCCTTGTTTGAAATTTTTTCGTTCACCAAAACTATTTCTGATTTCTTTTCCTCTTGTTTATTTCTTTTGCTGAAAATAAAATGTGTTTCATATTTTTCCCTTAGCTGTGGGGCCCCTTTTAGGCTACCAAAAGCATGGAGCCGTGGCCCTTTGGCTCCTCTTACAACCGCCACTCGTTAACACAAGACCCAAAACGCATGCCTACGTGTGAGCTCAAAACGGTCTAAAAAAGTGGATGCATTTCAGATCGAACTGAATTTCCATTCGCCCTTTCATGTAAACGGATATGAGATTAAATGGGATTGGAATAAACCCTGAACGATACTCCATTCGCTTTGAATTTATGAACAGCTCGAAAGCATGTAAAGGCCTTCTGAATGAGAAAAGTACGGTTCCAATGGTACCTGCAGGGCTTCCGTTGATATTTGGCTGCTTTTCCACACATTGAGTTCCTTATGTTATCGTTGGCAGTTATGTACCTCGTTTACTATTCGCTACATGAAGCTTTACCTATGTAGACAGCATCTAGCCAGCCTGATTGCTTTTTCAGTTAAAGAAATCCACCATTAAAGTCCTCCCGCTTAAGCGCCCTACGGAGGACAAGATTTAGAGGTCAAATTTGATTAAGCTTCAAAAGCCAGTCGAAGGATTTTTTTACGCAAACTTTATCCTCTCGTCCCTTCTATGCTGCAAATAACGAAGAAGAGGAAAGTGCTTAATTTTTCACTTCTCTTCTTGATAAAAATGGGATTATTCTCACTTATTTCTCCTTCTAGAAATGGAAGAGCCCTGTAACGTTGATTGAAATGTTATCGACACTCAGACAGATATCGGTTGCCTCACCGTGTCAAATATGACCTCTGTTTCTACTCCGTGTCCCGTGATGTTTATGTTGAAGTTTCCTTCTCATGCTGACAACATGAATTCCATTTTTCTTCTCTTTAGATTCACCGATAGGAAGTTGATTTTGATTGGCTACTTTTGTGTTTGCTTGGGGTTTGTCTTAGTCATACCATTCGGCAATTTCAGCAATGATGGTAGAATATACGTCTTACTATGCATTGAAATTTTCACGCTTATTGTGCACCTTTAACCATCGAATCTTCAATTTCTCTTTCGTGGGTCGCTCAGTTTATTGTGTATTTTTTTTCGACACAGTATTGTTGATGGACAGTGATGAGCTTTTGCTTATCTATGTTACCACACCTCGGGATTTTTACGCCTGGATCTACAGAGAGCTAGTTACTCTCCTCACTATGAACTCAAGTGAAGTTTATATGAGGGTGGACTCGAACCCCTGGCCATAAGATCAATGCGCAAGAATCGTACCACTGAGTTCTCATTGCACCTTTCTATTGACAGTATTTTCATCCTGCTTGGTTTGCTTGAATTTTCCACAGTTATTTTCTTGCTGACGATGTACTGCCTTCTAATGCTATATCTCTCCTTAGATGTGCCTCCTACCAACGCAACAGCTGTAATAGATTCAAGCAGAGACACTAACGAGGGTTGCCCGAGAAGCTATCACTGGTGTAAATCTGCGGCAAAAATATGGCTTCCTCAGTTAATTTGCGGAGCCATTTTGCACGCGAGTGGTTTCTCATTTTGTCTGTCCTTGGTCGTGTCTGTATACTCAAAAGTTCTGTCCAGTAGCAATCTGGTACGTCAAAATTAGAACATCTCTTTGCAATGAGAAATCTTTGCACAGTATCATTTAATGGTGGTCGGCTGCAACATATTTTACCTTACACTGTATAACTGTAAGGTTCGAGCTGTCCAAACACGTTTGCTCTCCGTGCTGAGATGTACGCCGTGCTTAATGCTCCTTAGACATCTCTGAGATGTACACCGTGCTTAATGCTCCTTAGACATCTCTGAGATGTACGCCGTGCTTAATGCTCCTTAGACATCTCTGAGATGTACGCCGTGCTCTGAAATGTACGCCGTGCTTAATGCTCCTTAGACATCTCTGAGATGTACGCCGTGCTCTGAGATGTACGCCGTGCTTAATGCCCCTTAGACATCTTGTCAATTCGTCCTATGAAGTGTGTTGTAACTGTACCATGTGAACGAATTTAGTATGCATACTGTTAGTATGTTTAAGTAGGAAAGCTCAACTACTTCTGTTGATTTTCTAAAGTTTTCTTGATCTTCTTTTTGCGTCCAGGGAAGAGGCGTTAGCTTCTTATCAGCTGCTGGAAACGTCGGAAGACTAATTGCACCGATGGCAAGTGCAGCATCGTATGTTGAAGTCGGACCTCAGTTCACATATCTTTGGATGTTTCTCTTCCTAAGCACTGGCCTCGTATTTTATGCTCTAATGTATAACAGAATCGGCGAAAATGATTCCGCTCCCGCTAAAGACGCTTCCAGTGCGGAAGAAGATGAGGAAAGAAGCCACCTACAGCCATTTTATGTGACACCTGTATAGGCATTTTGCGTTCACGAGTAAAGTTGGGTCAGAATTTTATGCAATCATAAATGTAATCACCTCATCGATATAATGCATTCACGAGTACAAAGCAGTCATAATATTTTGCTACAGTAATGATGCACAATCACCATCTCAGTATCTAGCTATTCCCCTCGGTGTCAAATAGCCTTCCAACGCACCCCATGTCATACATTCCCGAGCCACCGTCATATACAATGGACTTCTAACTTCCTCGACGTTGTTGGTTCATCTCCTTTCAGGTCAACCTACTTGTCGCATTCTTTACCCTGGTCAAAAGCTCTGTTGCTATCATGCTCAATTTGGTTTCGTCCGTGATCTCTGTCCATCTTCTCCACTGTCCCTCAACACGTTGCATTTTCTTCACTATATCAACCTCCTGTATTGTAGGTCTTATCCCGCATCATTGTTTGTCTTGTCCTGGTTCCATAAGTGGTAGCTGGTAAGATTACCATATTAATCACTCCTCATCCGTTAAACGTTTGTCTTACTATCCCTCGAAAAGTGACCATCATACCATACTATTTTCTATTTTAGCAGAACCAGAGTCAGGAATGCGAGTTTTGTCTTGTGAATTGGGCTCTATTTTATAATCACTCGTTGCCTCTTCTTCGCTGATAGTATTTAAGTTTTTAACCATGCAAAATTCAAACATCCAACCACCACGCAAACGACTCCTTTTACATTACACGGCATATTTTCACAACAGTATAGTAAATTTTCAATTCAAATTTATAGGTCGCGTTTTTACAATTAGACAAGATATCATATCATGAAAGATTTTTAATGAAGATTTTAATCTATAAATGAATTCTTTAAATCAAAATAAATGAAAATTTACCATGTGAGATTTTTTGCAACTCAACCCACTCCGTGCCTTTTCAGTTTTAAAATTGATTATTTAGAAGCTCTTTATTTGTGTTCTTCTGAAGTAGCACAGATCGGGTTCCTGTCGAGTTGAGCTCCTTTTCTATGGGTTTTTTTGATAGTTTCAGAACATTTCCTTTTGACAAATGTATTCCACTCATTCCAAGACACGACCTATGTTAGGAAGATATGACTAGAAGAAATTCTAACAGGTGGGAGAACCAAAGAAGACAACGTAAAATTTGACGAGAGAATATGAAGTAAAGAACACAACTGGAGCTAGCCAACATATGCTGCAAACCACCCAAAAGATCATGAAGATTGAAAGAATATAATACGTATGTTAGTGCTTATTGTACTGCAAACAAAGATGGTGGTGCATTATGTTGGGTAGTGTTGGTCGACTATGTATGTATGTATGGATGTATGTATGTATGTATGTATGTATGTATGTATGTATGTATGTATGTATGTATGTATGTATGTATGTATGTATGTATGTATGTATGTATGTATGTATGTATGTATGTATGTATGTATGTATGTATGTATGTACGAATGTATGTATGCATGTATGTATGCATGTATGTATGTATGTATGTATGTATGTATGTATGTATGTATGTATGTATGTATGTATGTATGTATGTATGTATGTATGTATGTATGTATGTATGTATGTGCGTATGTATGTATGTATGTATGCATGTATGTATGTATGTATGTATGTATGTATGTATGTATGTATGTTTCGTCACATTAATCTGGTTTGAAAGTTATAAGCTGTAAAAGCCGAAAAGAATAAAGTACAATAGTGAAAATTAAAAACAATGAAACACCCCTTCTTGCAGTGGAAGGGGTTGCACTATGAAGCGTCAGGCTGACCTTATATCCATAATGGCCCCCTTAGAGGTGCTAGTTTAACAGGAAAAAAACTAGCTAAGAATGCCTGCAAGCTTGGAATTGTGACTCTGTCACCATAATTTTCAAGCACACGAGAAGTTTCATCTTATCCTACAATGAGTATCGGAAAATGTACGAGAGATGGTCGGTCACGAGAAAAAAGGTTACCAAAATAACTGCGCATATGCAATCATTCGAGTGCTTAAAATGCTGCGCACGCAATCGTGACCTTCTAAACAAGATGGCTGCTTCGGGAGTGCTGCGGAGAGTCACGAGTTTGCCGATCATTTTAGCTACCACAATATCATTATGTAGCTGTATTGGACCAGTTCCTCTATTATTATGGTCGAATGATAGGTATGGAATAAACTTGTCCTTTATTTTGTGATGGTAACCCAACTTTATCCTGGGAGAAACTTGCTGAAGAGAATGACAACATAGGCCCACCCATCTCCTTTGTAGCTACCGAGGACACTGCAGGGCACCTCTTATGAGCCGTCCTTCCATAGAAAGCTCGACAGAGAGCTATAGTGATTCAAGCATCGAAATCTTGAACGTTATTTCTTCACCAAGGACTGTCAGAGTTTTGAGATTAGATGAGGCTCCCTGTCGTTGCTTGGTTTGAAAAATTGCTCAAGGTCTTGCGGGTCCCCTGGCTAGATTTATCTCCGTGACCCCATCAAATCTTGTTACCCTTCAAGTCAATTGGATTGATGTGTTGAAATTTTTTGCAGTATATGTATGGTTAACATTCATTTCCTGCAAGAATAGTCAAGATCCTTTTCCCTGGCAGAACCTAGAGATCAGAAGTTAGAATTTTTCTCCTTATACCAGGAATCACCTTTATAACTGCATTCCTATTGTCGTGCTTGAAGGTAAAAATTCACCACTTGACACTTTCTCTAACTTTTTTATTTCCAGAGAACTCAGTCCGAATGATGGTATTTTTCCTGGCCACCAAGCATCTCCTGCTGAAGTAAAAACTCATCTCAAACATTACTTAAATCCATCAACAACAACTATATTGTTCTTGCAAGATAAGGTAAGATGCATTAGCAATTTGAACTGCTTAACTTTGATGATCTTGAAAGAGGATGCAATGGCTTCATGTTGTCACGTTAATATTATAGTTTGTAGATTTTGTCTTCAAGGCCTAAAGTAAAGCTTCTGTAATTTTAATTGTTACTTTATTCATTCATATTTTGTAAGATCAATAAGAACTTAAGTGAATGATTCATTATGTATATATCTATATTCATTTGATGTATTTACATTCTTTATATATATATATATATATTTATTTCTTGTTTATTTTTGTTCAAGTAGCCAATTGTAAACTACCTAGTAAGATAGATTTGCAGTTGTATTTTAGTATATATTACAAGCAATGAAACTGAATAAAGATAATATACATGCTGTGATTTTTTTTTCTTAGCTCAGTCTTGACGATCTTACCAAGTACAAGCATTCATCTGTTGGCTCTAAAGCATCTGCTTTTGAAAATATCAAGAAGATTCTTAAGTCAAACATTTACAGTGTTATTCGTGATGTGCAGCATCAAGAGGGTGAAGAACAGCTTGTGAAATATATGAAAGCATCATTTGACAACAGCGTTGAAGAGGTTTTTAGCACAGGTAATAACCAGCTATTTTTCATTAAATATGTTTGCACCCTTTTTTGGTGTTTGAAACTCTACAAAAGGATTCTTGTTGATTACCACTGTTTCCATGGCATTCCTTTGCTTGATAAAGTGAGAGACATTTACATGATTTCTCTCACTGCTGTTTGATAACTTTGCTTTTCAAAAAAATGCAATACCTTTATTTCATTATCAATTACATAGTGTTTACATCATCATGCAAAGGTCTCTAGTATAAATATGACTTAATGGCCACCAGTGCTTGTTATTTTGTGGTCTGCTTCTCTTCTTTCTCCCAAATGCTGTTTCATGTGATGCAGAACTGATGAAAAATTATTCATTTCCTCCTGATTTTTAGACTTAGAATATTTAAAGTTTGATTCAGCAAAAGGAGACAGAAAAACTTTATACATATGCCACTTATTGCCAGTAAAAGGAAGGTATGCTCTTTGAAATATTTTTTTTTCCTGTGGAAATTTTTACCTACTTTGAAATATCTATCATCGTCCTTCCACCAAGCTGCTGCTAAATGCCCTTTTGGCCATTTGCAATGTATACTATAGTTTTGTGTAAAGGCACATGTAAGCTATTTTTAATGTTGCATTTTTTCACAAGAGTTTGTGAGCCTGTTATTTTTTATTGAAGCTTAAAAGTGAAGATTTGAATCTCTATTTACAGTACTGATGCCGGGAAGTTGTCAATTCTTTCTAAAAATGGTATGTTTATAATGTTTTGATACATTTTTAACTGAAGACCAGCATCAATGACAAAATTTGAGGAGACTTTCTACAATGGGGATGCCTGTGAAAATCATTTCTCATCGAAGGACTCGTAGATCTAGCTTTTGGTAAATGAATAGTACAATGATGTTAACAGATAGCTTTTAATCAGGGCTTCTTAATCATTATCTGTCATGCCCCCCTAGGAAGAGGAAAACATCTTGTGCCCCCCTGTGTGACTATTAATAGTATAATTTGTCTACAAAATTGTTATAAGTTCACTAATAAAATAAAAAAGCATGTTCCCCGAGGTCAAACCCGCCCCCATTGACGGAGCCTTGCGCCCCACTATTTGAGAAGCACTGCTTTTAATCAACATACCTGAGAGAAGCATATACGCAGTAGAGAAGAAAACAGCAGCAACAGCATCAATATGATAAACACATGGTATCAATAGTGATGCTAATTAAAGTCAAAACTCTAATTGAACAGCGTTTTTGCTTCTTTCTGGCAGCGGTGGTGTGGCCAAGTGGGTTAGGCGCAGTGTTTCGAAACACGCGAGGTCTACTCGCGTGGGTTCGAATCCCCGTCGTCAGAACCACTAACCTCAAGCCAACAGCCAACTCAGCTGTCCATTCTTTTGAGGTCGGTGAATGAGTACTCAGAAGTAATTCTGAGGGCACAAGCAGTCATGCCGCAAGCCCACATCAGCTGTATAGCTGCCACATACCCAGCCTGCGTTAACAAATAAACGTTGCTTTGCTTTGCACTAGTTTCAACAATTTGGTATATTTGAAGAGCCTGTCAAATGTGCTTTTGCCTTATATTAAGCTTTTTGTTAACGGTTTTGCATGGAAGTCTTTTGATCAAGGATCTTAATGCAAGCCTTCAAAGTCCTATTACATATATCAGGTGCTCAGTTTTTTGCAGGAGTATTTTCAGTAAAGAATCAACAATGAAGCATCCGTCTGTAGCAATTCATAGTGGTATCACTGGGCTATGCTACGTTTGATGATGATTTGCAAGTCGTTCTCTTTGATGTGACAGGGTTTCCAGCTAAGCGTCTCATTTCATTGAGATAAGTTCCGCTCAATTTTAAAAATGCATTTACTGGGTAATAGGTGTCACCATCTGACATTGGTGTACCGCTTTTTTAGATGCATTTATCGTTAACGTTGGTCCTTTATATTGAATTTTGCTTTTGTTGTAGATGACATCATTGGTAAGGTTGTTGCAGAGGTGGAAAAAATAGGGAAATATGTTGCGATGCTCACCGCCTCAGAGCCATCAGATGTATGTAATACCTTGAATTAACGCACCCATTTCAGAGTTCCTTTTAACTGATAATCTAGTAAGAACTACCAATATTTCTACCCAAGCAGTTTTTCATATTCATAGTTAAAAGTCCATATTTCAACGTAATTCAAGTCAAAAAACGTCATTTAATGTGGAAAGGAGGTCTTAATTCCTTTTCACCCATTGCACCTTTCAATTCAATCAGGGGTCAGTCTTCATGAAGGAACTTAGTAGTTGCTAGATGTAAGTGGCATTGTTGGAGAGAAGCGTCAACCGAAGTGTTCTTACATTCATAATGCAATAATCCTCTAACAATTGTGTTAATTTGAAGTTTGTGACGGAATATTTTAATGGGAATTGCATTAATTTGTAAAATTTCAACGGAGCGTTAAATTAGGCACTGTAACTTCTATTTTCAGCTAGTGGTGTCATTTTTAAGTCTTTAGGCCAAAATTTGTGAATTACTTACCAGTAATGAGCTTCGCAATGGCTTTTGGTTTCATTATTTCTCTTGGGTGTTATGCCTGTTTCCTCTGTGTAATTCATTATTGTTCCGTTTTTTCTTTAATTTCTCTGATAAGCCATGTAGAAGATTTTTATTCATACTAATTCTTACCGGTAGAGGCAGCATGTTGAGCTTTATCTATAAAGGCTCCATCCTTGCTGCTAACTTTTCGTTTAAAATCAAACTAGGAAGCTTTGATAACGTACATGTCACACGTTGGATGTGTTCTCCGTCTCTAAAGTCGATTCTCGTTGCGATAATGTGAGTCATCTGCTTATGTTAAAGATCGTGGAGAAGATGGAAAACGAAAATGCAATGGCAGGGGAATTCAAAGGCAAGAGGCATCTCCTTAGTTCGCCATCTGCAACAGCCGAAGGGAAACTATTCAACTTCAAAGGCTGTGTTTATCTCTATGCAAAAAGCATCATACTCAAAGCCGGAAACACTGCTGTGGACGTTGTTAATGCCAGCTACACAGCCAGTGGTCACTGCGAAAGCAACGACACGACGTCGTAAGTGAATTCAAAGCTAGATCAATGCTTCTTATGAAATCATAAAATTTTTAGAAAAGAGTAGTGGTAAAACTAGTCTCACATGTTAGGAGAAAACGGCTAATGGTGTATTTGAGGTTAATTGACAATCGAGTGACCTCTGGGAACAGTTTCGAGTTAATTTTTTGACGTCACATTGCATCAGATAATGTAGCTGATTACGTTATACTGGAAAGGTGAAGCAGGCCCGTCTAGTGAAACGTTTTAGAATACACAAATCATAATGAACAGCATTGATCAACATTTCCCCTTGTTATACGGCTGAGGCATACTTTGAGCCTGGTGTTAAGAATATACACTGACTTGTAGGTAAGACCTTGAATGTCTTGTTGCTTAACAGCAAGTTTCAAAGTTCAGCACATTTCAGCTTGAAATACTGAATCTGGGATTTTAACGGCAATAGCTTAATTCATTTCATTTGCAATGGCATAATGCTTAGTTTTGAGATTCGGCTACGCTCATTGTTAACCGCACTAAACAAGCTGCGAAGGACTAGAAGTACATGGCATTAGGATTCTATCATACTCTTATCGAAGTTTGGTTCTTTTATGTGCCATGTTTTGTGCCAAACTGTGAAAGATGAGTTTAAGACTTGAAAGTACACAGCATCAAGCTTCTATCATCCTGTATCGAAGTTTGGTTCTTACGTTTGCCTTATTTTGCCTTTTGACGCTTGTATTCAAACGTATTCATCAATCATTCAACAGGGTGTCTATCGTTTTCGGAAAAAATCTGCCTCCGAAAGTCACACATTTCGAACTGAGGTTTGTTCCATTTTTTCTGTATCATCTCTCTGTTAGCTTCCTTTCTCAAAATCTACTCTTCCTACGTAGGGATCAATCTACTGACTGTTTATCATAATGATATCAGTTATGATGATTTACACATATCAAAAAGAATTTTCTGCTATCAAAGGAGAATCTGCTCGAAAATTGATAAGTTGAAGATTTGAACATGGTGGAGTATCGAGATATTCAGGGCGCTTCCTATGTACAAGTAGAATATGAATGAAATACAAGATTTTCTACGAAATGCTTTGTTTTGCGTTAAATTGAATAGAGCTAGCTCTCAATTGAAGCTGGCTTCATAGGATGAATAATCCCTTCATCTTTGAGCAATGACAGCTTAGTGTCATAAAGTCTCAGCTCCTTGCCTTTCTTTGAAAGCAAGCCGTGGCAAAAATCACATTGATAGCTGCTGCAGGACATCTACGAAGGAACATGATGGCAGATTTGCAAAGACAGTATTCCTCTTTTTTGGGGCAGAAAAATTTAGTTCCTGCGTGGCTTTTGGTTTTTTCTCCATTCTATAACAACAAATCCTAATGCTAAACGAAAGAAGCACTGATTGCATGTACCGTTCACGGCTGGGAAGAGACAAAGCCATGTCGTCCCCGATGATTGCAGTGTTTGGTAATGCAGTAAACTTTGGCTGCAACAAAGAAACACGTGTGCCATGCAAACAAATTTTTGTCGGACGATCTAAGTTTATTTCAGTTTTAAGAAAAAAGGCCATCATTGTTTTAGATAGCAGACAAGAGGAAGTTTTTTTGCCCTACTGTTCGAGGTAACCAGAACTTTCTCACAGGGGAAAAAAATTTCTTTCGAGACCGCGAAAATTCGAGATGACCGTGTTCCGCTAAACGGATTTTTCATATGCAAAGCCCTATTGAAAATGAGGGGATTTGATCATCCGTTCGAGATTGCGAGGTGCTCGAAATAGCGGGGACTGAAAATAGCGAGAATCGACTGTATTGGAATGATGTAGATGTAAAGTAAAAGATCTCAGTAAAAGTCTGTTAAAAGAGAGACGAGGAGGGCTGACATTGGAAGTACTTCTTTGCGGAGAGAAAGTGAAAATGAGGCAATGAGATATGCTAGCAAATGGCTAGAGCTAGGGACTCGGACGATGCCACTGGACTTATCGAAGCTGACGAAACGTCAACGAGGGACAACACAACAAAACCACCGACCACTCAACATCACAGGGCACTCATGTATCTTGGAACCTTTTGTATCCCTTCTTCAAAGCATTGGCATTTTCTGCACCAGATTATGTAAGGTTGCAGGGTGCCAACCATTCCTGCCATTCATCTTTGATCGAACCATGTACCGGAAAAATTAATTATTACGAAACGATCTTCGTTAATCGCTAAAGAGCTCGAGGGTCCAATGGGAATATTTTCTCTCTTCCGTTAGGATGACTTTCTCAAAGCTGCTCAACACTGACTGGATGTGCACCAGTTTGGATGTGACATATTCTGGGAAATTCGACGGTCAAACGCAGAAAGATGTTAACGTGGCTTTCAATGGCAGCCATGAAAAGATCATTGCACCGAGAGACATGTCTTACTCGTGTGGCGATCTTTCCCTCAGTAGCACGAATGTGATGCTTTCTTTTGGTCATTTTCAAGTAAGTTTCCCATGTACCGTTCATTAAAGCAGTCTGTTACTTTTTTACTCTTGAATTGCCCGATCTCGACTTAATTGCCTGATAAGATCATAGAAATGCTCAAAGAACAGCAGAAACGTTGGTTTTCTTTTTTAGAGGTTCGTGCCGTCTCCTTGCAAACCATTCCATTTCGGCTTTCATCCAGAGGATCTGGAGTTTTACCGGTTGCTTTGCAAGATATATGCATACAATATCTGGATTGTCTTGGTGCGTGGCTATGGCATGTAGTGCTTCTGAAATTGTTACTTTCCATGTTAGTGAAATAGTGTTTCCCTCTTTCAGGTTCAACCGTTTGGGATAAAGAACAATCGATTCTCAAATGCTTATGATTGTGTTGGTTTTTTCACCGCCCCCATTCTCACCGGTTTGTTTGTAACCGTCCTGCTGTTGAGCATTGTATTCGGAGGCGTCATAGCCATGATGGGAATCACAACTATGGACCGTTTTGATGATCCTAAAGGACCCACTATTCAAGTTCCCCACGAGTGATGAACAAATCCTTTAATGAACCGAATTTCTAATGATGAAATTGATTTCCGATTTATACAGCCCTCTTAGTTTTGTCCTATTATTGTATTTTCCCCATAAGAATCATAAAATAGAGATTTTTGTTGCTTGTTTCTATCTCGTTTGGCGATTGCCCTTAAATCTCTCTTTTTTTCTCTGAGAGCGGCAGTGTTTTTAAGCGTGCATTTTTTCCTTAAGGTGTCTTTGTATGTTATCCAGGCAGTGAACTGCCTTGTGGCTCCTGATCTAGCTTATTTGCCAACTACCCATACCTAGTCTGTATGTCTTGAAATTGTCCTTATTTCGTAGTTTGACCGAACTCAGCTGTCATTGAAGTAGTTTGCCATAAGGGACTCTCTTTGACGCCCTACCATCTGTCATTATGTAGTCATGGCCATCTCAGCGCAGCTGCTCTCTCTTTAGAATAGTGTTCATTCGGGCAACCTACCACATGCGCACACCTCAGCATTGTTTACGTAATCGTCCACTTGACAAACAGAATGTTACATAAGCAGCTCTGATGGAACCGATCCAGAGGCTTCACAGTCACGAAGCAGTTTGGACAATGCGATCGCCTAACACAGAGCTATCTTTGCTGGAAGTCGGGCTTCATGTTCGATGGTCGACGCCTTTGTCGATCTCTGCGTGGGCAAAAATTGTACTGCCCAGATAGGAAAAAGACGTGGTGGCTTGCAGTGCTTCATTCACAGTAGTTACCACAAGTAGGTTGAATAAGGAAATTTTTGGCACCTCGATGCAATGCTTCGGTCGTTTTGATATGCCACTCAGGCTAAATGGAAATATCGCCCATTGCAAAGCAGTCTGTCTGTCAGTCAGTCTCTCTAAAGCTTCCTCCAAGTGCGCAAACAAGCCACAACCGTATCCTGGCTCTATCCTTGCAACTCTATCGTTTGTGCAGACAGCAGGAGTACTTTAGGAACCCTGACATATTACCCTGAGGTGTGGTTAACACTAATAGGCCTAGTCAGTCCATTGTATGCCTTGCACCGACGACAAGTCACAAATGAAAAATTTTCCGCTTAGAATAGCTTTTGATACTTCATTGCAATAATGTTATTCCTCTCATCATTGCAATCTGACGTCAACAAAGGGCTTTCCTATTGCTTCACTCTGTGTTTTTTCTTTGCCTCCCTGGGGGGATGGAGCAGTGCCCTAATTCATGTGAAAAAAATTGCTGTTGTTGTTGTTGTTGTTGCTGTGTCTGGTTATTGCAAGGGTGGCGTTTTAGGCGGATTTCCACGAAACGAATTGTTCAGCGAATTCGCCTCGAACACGAGGCGAAAATTTCGCTTCAGTGAAGTTTTTCGCCACGACAATTTACTGGGCGAATGTTTTTTTCTTCATTTCCACGTTGAAGCGAATTTTGGTGCCTCTTTCGCCTGAACGATCCTGCAACACAATCACGGAAAGTAAGAATTTGCACCCCTGATTGGTTTAAAGCGACATGCGAAACTTTTCGCGGCGAGAAAGGAGAATTTGTTTCTACATTTTTAAGCGCTCACTGTGAAAGCAAATTACTCAAACTGCGCATGCTTAGCTCAGTTTCCCGGCGAATTCGCTGAATTTATCGTATCGTGGGAATCCGCGTCTTACCGACTTTATCCTACGACAGAAGCCCTATTCTTCAATGCCGCATGTACATCTATAGCAATAGATCCCATTTAATTTCTGGCAGTGCTGATTGTTTACGACAAAAGTCTTCCACGGTTGAAGGGACGGTCATGGTGCAGGCCTCGTGACAAAAGGATCATGCAGCTTCCCACGGCAATGGAATTCGCATTTTGTTAATGCAATGACGCTCTTTGCTTCCCGAGCACCGATGCTATTTTGTTGACTTCAATGCTGAATACGTTCCTCTCCAATGTGTTGCTAGTCTAAATGTTACGAAGTTACGAAGCTATCACCAAAGCAAAATGACCAGACGAAGAGGGAGGATTTCAACTAGTTACCGGTTTCACCCACATCATAGGGATTGTTTTTTAGCATCGTGCATAACTGCGGATGCACTTTTATGAATGGACGAGTTTTGCAATGGGAGCATATTGCACCACGAGATTTTTGTTATCCTTTCTCCTTGTAAACAGGGCATGTTTTACATACAAGGTAAGAGATACTAAGGACATTTTTTCGTTTTTCGTTTTCAAGTAGATAAACATTTGTGGTAACGAGTGCTTTGCATTTCACCAGAACTTGCTTGACAACGGCAGCGCGTGTGAAAAATCTCAATGCGAAAAGGACTTCGTGTTTACGTGAAATAGATCGCTGATACTAGGAGCAATCGTTGATAACAGCATTACATGTTGAAGTCTCGATTCCTGTATAAAGATTCGTATCGTTATTATTGTTATTACTGCCAGAGTATTGGACTTAAGAAGTTGTTCAACAAGGACTTAATATTGAGATGAAGTAAATCTCTTCTTCTTACAGCCACCATTAGCATTTCACTTTCCCCAGATTGTGAAGATACACTCATTCCATGATTTAATTTTTATCTAATGCTGTTTTTATGATTTAATGATCAGATGGTGCACTGTAGATGCCAATACCCTGTCATGAAGCAAGGAAATTGATCGATTTCTATCACTTTCGTTCTAGGCATCCCGAAAGTCTACCAGGAACGGTAAGTATTAGCTATGCAATTATATTAATGACCTCATTAAGCTCTGCGCGCCCGTTTGCTTATATTCATATCATCCGTGCGTCTATTTCTAAATAGATTCCATTAGCAGACGTGTAGCTTGAGGGGGAAGGGAGTTCGGCTGCCCCCATCAGTTGTTTAATGTTGCTTGCCGGATATTTATGACGAAAGAAAATATCCATAAAGATTCAGAACTTTGAAAAGAGTGTGAATTAAGTCAAGAATGAAATATCCCATGCCAAAAGCTTGAGCTTAAGAGAAAATGTGAATTCAGTTTTCAATTATGTTTTCCCAGTACTTTTTTCGTAGCTGTTAATTTTCGTTGAAATTTAATTCAGACTGCACCTTTGTAACTACGGAACAGGCCCCGTTTGCATGAGAACGATTTCAAACTTGCGTTTTTAATGTCAATGAAAACGAATAAAATCTTTGCTTCTGAGCCAGAGCTTTCATAAAAGCTAAATTTACAAACATGTTGTACACCAGCGGAAATAAATACAATTAGACTACGTAAATGAACAGCTAAAAGGGAACGATCTAATTGGAGTTACTTTAGGTGGAGGAGGGAAGGAAGGTATTGTGTTCTACCTTTGATGCAGCGAGTGATGGAATAGTGAATGCGGAGGTTACAATACCAGGAAAATGTACTTGCGTGCGTCGGGAAGTCTACCTACGCACGTGTGCTGAGCACCGCTTTTGAAGATAGAAATTTGTGGGAAAAGATCAATGGTCATGAAATTAGATTGTATGTCACATGTTGACGCGCAATATGCTGAAGGCGGAGAAGGATAATCATGATGAAATCAACGAGAAACAATCAGAGAAAGAAAGTCGTACTTCCAGCCGTAGTTCTAGGCAGAACACTATTGATTAACTGGAAGAAAACACACTAAAAAGTTCTTCTGTGTATGAATTACAATCTTACGAATAAGCACATGTAACTGTATGATTCTGAAGGTAATATAGCGGTACTTTCATACCATTTTCATAAAATCGATTTACGGTATGTGATCCGCCCTCTTCGAATCATCATGTCCATATCATGACACCATAAATTGAGTTCCTGCATCATGTATTTCCTGTCAGGCAGCCAATTCCGAAAAAGCTTCCTGAACGTGAAAATGATTCATGGTCACGGTGAGCATTAAATTTTGTGGCCCTTTCTCTGCTGGAGATTATCTGCTGGTTACTGTCGACACTTATAGCCGTTCTCAAGAGATGTGAGTAGTGAATTAAACACCAGACAATGTCACCATTTGAAAATTAGAACGTCGGGTATACTGTATTGCCCACAAACTTAGCCTGGGAGTACAAGGTGCAACATGCAACAGCAGAAACCAGATATACCAGGGAGACAGTGCAAGAGGTAATGTCTTTCGATCGTAGCTTTCCAAAACGCCTTGCTTGGTTTGCAAAGCTTCAAAACAAAGGTAGGGAAAATGATGAAAGTCCTCGTGCACTTTTTACCCAATCCACCGGACCATGTGGCTTGGGTCCTTGCAAGCGATCACAAACCAATTATTTGTCGTCTCTGAATTGGCTTCAAGCAGTTGCAAAGAAGAAATGCAGGTGAAGCCAAGCTAGTTTGTACCTGATATAATTGAAGCAGTTGAGACCTTTTCCCTGCCGGCAAGTTTAAGTAGATTGTTTACCGCAGTTGAAATTGCAGCCTGAAGCAGCTTTTTTTAGTTCATTAAGGTTGAAACCTTTTTTTTTGAAACGGAACATATCAAGAGAACGTTGAACTTGTGACCTAAGATGCTCTGGACTGAAGCTAAGCGGAGACGTGCTGACTGAGAGAGAGCCAAATCTCAGGTGTACGGACTATAGATTTAAGATATCATGCAGTGAATTGAAGTGCACTGCTGGGTAGAATTGAAGGGAGGAAGGCAAGAGGAAGACAGCGTACATTGTGGATGGATAGCATCAAGAACTGGTTAAACACGTTCTAAGAGAAGTGGTGGATGTGACAAGAGATATAAAAGCCTTTGGTTTGTATTTTGTATCATGTTATCACATTTTTACAAATCCTCCCATTTGGATGGCTACAACACACCCAATGTATTTTTGAAACAATAAACATTTCATGGTGCCATTTCTGACACTTTTCTCATCAGCAATATCTCTCTTTTTCAGATTGTGAAGTGCCCCAAAACGCGCCCATTGGTAGGTTTTGCATTCAAGTTGATCACTAATTTCTATAGTGTTAGCTTGCCTAGTATTCGTAGAATGTCTGTTAGTGCTGCCTATAGTAGGATCATTTTGTATTCGACGTGTTTGGAATAGACCTCTAGTTTATCATTTCTAGAGCAGAATGGTAATTATTGATGGCCCAAAGAACGGTTCAAAAAGTATTTTAATCATTCATAGTGATTCTGTTAGGTTTGATTGTGATCTTTAATTATTACCAAAGTAATAAGTTTGAGAATTGATGTTCTATATGACTGTGATTTATCATTGCATTTCAGTCGAATCTTGCCATGCTGCGTCGAAAGTTCAATGCATGTCCTATCCGAGTTTTCCAAGAAATTTAAAGTGGTCATTTTCGTTGGATAGAAATTCAACTAGCTTAAACTTGGACATTTCCTGGGACCAACCCGAGTATGGTAAGGTTCAATTTCTGTTATTAAGGAGCTCTCGAGTTACCATTGAGGGGAGACCCATGACAGCTGCGGAAATGCTTAAAGGTAACCATTAGAAATAGTTATAATAATCATTAGAAATAATTGTAACAATAGATTATAACACTTAGAATAAATGATGGGAATCAATGATGGAATTTGAGATGATGGTGGAACTAATTATGAAAACTAAAAGAAGCAGTGAAATTAAATCGAAATATTAGAACGAATGACGAAAATTGGGCAATGATAATGATGACAATTTTATGATAATGGTGACAATAATTTATGATTATTTGAAAGAATGATAAGAATTAATGATAGAAACTCAAAATAATATTTAGAATTAATGACAGAAGTTAAAAAGGATGTTAAAAAATAGTGATAGAATTTAGAATAATGGCGGTAACTTGTCAGTGCCCAATGCCAAGATTTTAATCGATGACATAGAGACTCGAGGCACACTAAACGCAAGCTTTGGCATTCGCTACTAATAGCACTAAAGAGCACAACGCATGGACAGCACTGAAGCAGAAAATAAAGAAAAATTGTCGTGAAACTTGTAGCTGTAAATTACTTAAGACATTTACATATAATTTAGTATTTCTACACTTCACTGTTTATTGATAATGAAACTGTACTTAGGATTATCTAATCTAGACTTTTAGCATCTCCTAACGGACAGCTGTAACTAGCTTTAACGATGTTACTTATCTTAGTGAAAATCATAATTAGTATTGTCATTGTCGTTGGCGTCATTATTGCTACAGGTAAATTAAATTCAAATCGTGTTAGATTTTTTTCTGATGGTTTAATCCCAAAGTGAACCTTTCCCGCTTTGAATATCAACTTCGATGGTAAACTTGGACTCACATTTAGAAGTTTAATGTTTAGCGTAGCATATTAACATGATATAGTTATACGGCTAGAATTAACTCTGTTTGGTAGCTTAGTTCTAGTCAAATCATGAAAATTCTTATCTGATGGACTTCGATCACTGTTAGATTCGAGATCACGATACTTCCACATAAGAGGCTCAAATTCTTCAACAAAATCTCTGCAGCTATAAAAATCTCGTTATCCATTCTTAAATCCATTTCAATCGGCTAATTACTCTTGCTAATCATGTGGGTTTCATTATACTTATGATCCAACTTTATCTTGATATTCCTGTTTCTGTGTCTCTTGAAGGCGAAAACACACTGTGGGGCTATGAAGCTCTTCTTAGTTCTAACAACCATGCCCAGTTTTGCTATAGAATCAATGGAAAGGTAAGTCTTGTATCAGGCTCTGTTGATCTTTACACGATGAAACATGTCTATGTTTGCCTTTGATCGCCTTGGAATTTGTGAACGGGACAGAAGGACGCTCTTTGGTTATCAAGCGGATGCTCATTTTAATGTATTAATGAATGAGTCCTCTTTCGACCTATAACAATGTCGCATTAGCCACCAATAAACGAAGTTGGGTGATTCCACAGCAGCGAACGGTTCTGGAATTCTGTTGACAGAAAATCGCGTGCATGGAGGATTTGTTAGAGTGTCTGCAAAATGGGGCTCTAGTAGTTTCCTAAACCAAATGCATTTAGATACAAGCTTTATCAATTTCATTTATTCGTGGCCTATTAAATCCTTTAACTTTTCTGAAATATATACGAATTCAAAGGACGCTGTTGCACAATGACATTCAATAGCAGTTGGTCAAGAGATAATCTGATCACATTTAAAATCCAACTGCAAGACTCCTATCGGATGATCTGTCTAGATGTTTTCTAATTTCTTTCCTTCAGGAGGAAGCACAAAGAAATTTTACTTTTAAAAACTTACACTTTGGGGTGCAATACCTCGTAATGGTGATTACAATACCAACCAAGGAAAGGACAATGGAAAATAGTGTTGAAAAAGTCGTTCGTTCTCCTGGTTAGTAACCTTCTAAACGTTGATCATTGTATTAAGCAAGCTTATATTTACTCGGGGTAATGGGTTTTCCGAAAGTACGAGGGACGTATGTGTGCCGTCAAAGCTGTTTTCATTGTATGAATATGATTTTGTGGAACCCAGTCTCTAGGAGTGTGCATCATTTGCATTGCTGGCGCAGGTCCCTAGCCGGGATAAACAGGGAGAGTTGGCGGTTGGAAGGCCATCTGGCTGCTAGATGGAGCAGCCATATATGCCAGGCTATACATCAATGAATACAGATAATCGATAGACATTTCAGAAAAACCCAGTGGTAAGATTCCTGCACTATGATCCAATAGCCTGTTGTTTGAATCCACTCTTAGCTAAATTCTTACTTTAAGTGAGAAAAGTCGCTGGGTGTCTGTAATGCTAGCCGTAGGAGTCACGAGGTGGGGTCACATCGAAAGGAAGGACCTGGAAACTACTCGATTAGCTAAAAGCCTTAATGTGAAAATATATGCCTTCAGTTAAAAGAATGTGATCGCTCCTCCACACTAACAAGCTCACTTGAGTCTTATCAAAGCTAGGGGAAGAATGGATGGCAATGTCTGGAACTTTTGACCCGAATTCACCATCCAACTAATGTATGAAATGTCACATTTTTGCTACACATTTCCCTTGTTCAACCCCTTTCGATTACTTTCTTCAGTAAAAGGATTCTAAATTCTGATTTATTGAGTTATTCTGCGAATAGACGGTTGATGTTCAATCACATCGTGTCTCTATCCCCTTTATCCTAGAACATTGTGCTTTTTTGAAAGAGGCCCAGATAAGCCTTCCTTTATCTTGCGGTGAGTTTATCTGATATTTTGTTTCAAATGTCTCGCTAGAAGTGCTTTGACAAATGTAAATTGTAGTGGGAGCGTAAGTTGCGCAAGTATAGAGACGTGTGTTTCAACGGGTGCATAAAGTAGAAATTAAATTTTCCAAATTCTAATTCATACGTACACGCACATGTATCAATATATTTAAACCTATCCATATATATTTACATATTTAATTGTATATTCATATATTCATAAATATACATATATGTATTCATTCATATGTATAAATGTATACACACACACACACCACACACACATATATACAAATATAAACATATATTTGTATATATCTATTTATATATATATACTGTATATGTAAATATGTATCTATTTATATATGTAAAAACATGTATAGGCCTACTCATCAAGTTTGCTTGGGAGCTAGCTTCCTTGCGCGCTGCGAGCACTCACAAGGTTTGCGGTTTTAGATTTGAACGAGGGCAAGTTGTAGGATTCAGGAAAGCAAGAAGAAGGCGAGACGTTCCATAGATTGCATGTCCTTCGGATGAATGATGACTTGTGGGATAGAGTTCGTGGAGTAGGTAGTGGAACTTTGAAAGGTTGTGATTGAATCGAGCTTAATAATAGCTAGTCCTAGATATGATCATCGCAAGATGCTTTTAATATGGTGTATCAATTTTTAGAGAAAGTGTATCAGATGAAGTTAACGAAGAACTGTGGCCGTACAGGAAATGCAACTGTCTCTTGGCAAGCTCCTAATGCGATCTATGATGATTTTTATGGAGTATTTGAGTCGTCCTGTGCTGTTGGAGTACGGGACTTTACAGCTCATAAAGTAAGACATTTGCAATGCCTTATTGGTATGCAGACTTTCACTCTCTTCAGTTATCCGTTCTTTATCATCTCCCACGCTGTACAGCTGCTATGGCTTTAATCTTATCAAGTTGTGATTTAAGCATTCAATGAACCTTTGCGGAACTAAGTTGCCTTTTCGATAACGAATTATTCAATGGATTAGTTCGATAGAAAAAATGCAGAGTAACTTTAAGCCAATGTAAGAAAGCAAAATTATGTTCTTTAATCATGCACATATCAACATGCTTTGATATTTGCAGAATGCCACAGTGAAACATTTCAGCAACCTGAAAATGGGATGCAGATACCTTGTGGAGGTAGCACCAACGCTTTTCTTTCAACTAAATGTACACCAAGTCTGCCCATTTTGCACCTACTCAGTGATAACACCTAGATTCCTTGCTTTCTCACTTAACGACCAGTTTTGTGTTGTTCTAATGGACTCACTTTTCGCTACGATTGCAACCTGAAGTCCTTTAATTCTAGCACTTCTGTCGGCGTGGCCAAATTTTGGTATGAAGCAAACAGTGATGCTGTCCATCCCATCTTTGTTTGCACTAGACAGGGGAACTTATTTTTGCTTTGGGGAACAGCCACATATTACGTCAGCTTCCGGATGTTTTTTTTATACACATGATTCTACCTAGATGTCAAAGGTAGAAATTTGGACACTGAGAAGCTTTTTGCTTATCGAGCAGTGTCCAGGTCCTTCCTCTCAATGTGACCACACGTCGTGATTCCTACGCCTGGGATTACAGAGAGCTGGCGACTCTCCTCACTCTAAAGGAAAGTTTAGCTGAGGTGGGACTCGAACCACTGACCATAGGATCAATGCGCAAGAATGTTGCCATTGAGCTGTCCTGACAGCTGTTCCGGATGTTTTATCGTACAGACCCGAACTGGTTAGGACCAGTATCGAGTCCAGAACATAGAGTTTCTTAGGCAAGCGCTCTGCAAGCAGCGCTTCGATCAGATGCCTTAATACTTAGATGTAGCATCCATTGCAGTTTTTGAATTCATTTGAACCCATTATTTTCTATTGAAAGCAGCTTGGCAACTGTAAAGCCGCTTCTTCATTGAGCTGATTCTTGTTGTGAGAAATTTCAATGCCATTTTCTAATCTGATTTCATCAAAATATTGATTTGCCTTGAAAACGTCTAAAGAATTTTGTGTTGGTAGCAGAAACACTAGCATAGCTAATCATTTTATCCCACCACCCTATAGTTGTTTATGGCTTTATATGAAAATGGCAAGTGGACAGTCTCAAAACCGAGCAACATAACATTCAATTGCACACTCTCAGGTAATTATGCATGACTCTGTAGAAATTCCACTGTGATTCTGTAGAAATTTGGATGACGCAAATTTCAGAAAATTGCGTTTGGAGTAAAGTGCGAATGCAGTGGGCTAGCCGTGATTTCAAATCGAGTAGATATCATCAGTGTATTGTTTTAAAGCGTCTTGTTTTGGAATGGGCTCACTGATACAACGATGAGAGCCCCTTTGGGCCAAATGAAAGAGAGTCATTTTTAAGTGAAATCAATGCTAAGTGAGATTCTTGAGTCTTCTTCTTGCTTTCCTGAATCTTACAACTTGCCATCTTTCGAATCTAGGATCAATAAACTTGATCTGATCTCTCTCCTCTTAGCCTTTCGCTTTCTTCTTTCTTCCTTTGTTGGGGCTTTGTATAGGCCACCATGGCCTTTCCTCAACATGAGTCATTGCAAAAAAACAGTTGTACTTTGTATTTTCTCTGAAGAAAGGAAAAAACCGAAAATGCAACAGCTTTCCTGATTACACTGGTCAGAGTATGAATTTTAGTTAAATCAAAATAGTAGCATAAAATACAATCCTCTTTTTATAGGTCATCAGGATGCAAGTACTCTCAAAACTAGAAGGATTGCAAATGCAATGGCATTTTCAAGCATGGACCAAGAGTTATCCATCCACGATAAATCTCTTTACTCGGCAATCGCTGTAGTGGTATTAGCTATTGGCATCGTCAGTCTAATTCATTGGCGAAAGAGATTTCGAAGACGTAAATGGTTCGACATCAGAGGAGATGCTCAAAAATCACCAATGATCCCTGCAGCTAACGTCAAGAGCAAAGATAAAGCAGAAGGTGGAACTTTGTGTGACTTTTTCTTCATCATTGAAGAGATTTTTCTTTTGCATACTGAAGAAACAATGCTTTGCACTTTACCAGCCTTCATTAGCTGGCTGTTTGAAAATAAGATTAACTCAATGAGCATGTTGTCAGTTGCTCATTTGCTATCGTCTTTTTATTGATTCGAAAACACTTGCGCATTCAACTGGCTGCCCGGCAGTCAAATGCTGTTTTAGCATCGTACATCTATACCAATTAATTCAACTGAATCTCCCAGGTACGTCAGTGATGTTGGTCCACAGTGGTGGATGCGAATATCTTCACAGTCTAATGCTGATTTTCGCTTCCATATTGAACTCCAATGGGCTCCAAGTAAGACTTGATTTATTGGAAACCAGGTACCGAGAGGAAGTTGGCTTTGCTACGTATTACGAAAGAACGGAAAGAGATTCTGATTTTGCTATCCTTGTTTTTTCAAATACAGCAGGTGCGTATATTCGTCTTAGCTTTCTTGTGAATTCGAACTCATGCTTTTTACGAAACAATTGGAATTGCTTCTGTCATTATTAGCGTTTTTACTAGTATTATTACGATACATATTCATTTTGAATTTGGCTTTTCTAATTGAACGGGTACATAAAGCTGATTGAGGCCAAATAAAGCTAAATGGAAAATGAAATTCACCGTGAAAAAAATGCGTAGAAGAAATGGAAAGTCTGTATTTGCACGAATCACAGTTTTACCGCTGTTTTATTCTCGAATTATTGGATTTATCACTGGCATTTGAATAGTTTATGAAAATCGCATCTTGGAAATATTGATTTTGGAACGACGCTGGAAAGCGTCGAGAAGTTTTCTGGAATTCCACCATACACACACTGGTGTATTTGAAATTACTTTACTGTGTATATGCATTCTGCCTTCACAGTTTCCAATAATCAACAGAATAAAGCTTTTGAATTCGTCTTGGAAATGATCAGAGAAGACATTTTTGAAGGAAAGGACCGGTCAAAATATATCCCGGTGTACTTTGAAGACTCATCGATTATTCCAAGCATTCTGCGTCCTACTGCTAAGAAGCTGCCAGATGCAATTACTTCGGTCATGCAGAAGTTGCACAGAGTTGAAGCATATGCTTTGTCAAGCCAGAGCGGTCTGCCAATAAAAAATGACATCTCCATCCCGCAGGAGTATGTAGAGAATTTGAATATCTGTATTTCCGATGTTCTAACGAAGTCGCATCAATTGTGTTCTTCATTACACTGTCTCAGGGTAAGCATCACCATTTTCCTCAGTTAGATATACGAGTTAATGTTTTGATTTGCAAAAACTTAATTGTTTATGATATGTTTGTTTCATTGCTGATATAAAGTATTCTCTTACTTTACAGGGGACATCCTCATATACAGAAGATCTCGAAAGTGATTTATCCTATCCATCTAATTCAGAAAGCAGTGAAGTAGACATTGACTTGGCAGATACTGGTTGAATAAAAACTTTCTTAAGCATGTCGCTAGAATCCAAATCTAATGAATTTTCTGGTGCTAGATTTCTCTATGAGGTTTTTTGAATAGCAATACTTCTTTCTGAGAAATTTTCACGATGTTAGATGCTGCATTTGACACAAATATACTGTAGAATTTTGAGGATTCCCATATCAAAATATTTTATATTAAAGTGTAGAAAGACTCTTTTATCAAGAATTTTTCACGTAATCCTGTTTTATACTCTTGTGAATCGATGTACTCTGTGTTTCTTGTAATGAAAATTTTGCGAAAGAAAACTGTATTATTGCATCTGTTTTTACGTTCTCTGATTGCTGCTAAACTCAAACTGGAGAATGCCGTCACAGTCTATTGAAATACAGGAGCTGTAGAAGAAATACACGTGTGTCTCACTCAATAGACTATCATGCCATGCAGTTTACCCAAGCGAAGAGCTCAACTGTGTCCCCCGCATTTTCAGCTCTGCAACTGTGGCTGTTATTGGCGGCAATTCCCACAATGCAATGTTGTTGAAAAATTGATGAAACTGAGGCAGTCAGAATGCGAGATGAGCGGGCGCAGAAAACAAAATTTCTAAGCTGTTTTTTAGGATAAGCATGGATGAAAATGAAGCTATTTTCACAAAAGAGAATCCAAAGAAAGGGTGAGTCTTAATCACACAATCACACTCATTAATTTCGTATATCGGAGGCCACTTAATTCTGCCTGTCTAGGCCTGAACTCGTGTTGGAGTTCTCTAAGCTGGTAATGACCAACGTCTATGAGCAGAGCAGTCACTACGGATAACTCAATATAGTACAGTTTGGATTCAAAACCAGGGTGATAAGAGGTAGCACGCAGATTATTCTAATGCATCAAATGCATCAAATTAGCGTATCGTATGTATAAAATACTCCAACCTGGTCTGTAATAAGGGTATTGCACACGGTGTACTATGTAAAGATCGTGCCTGCACTAAAACAATGGGTAGAACTTGAAATTGGAAAAAATATTTCATTGCCTCCTGTGCATCTAGGAGTAACCTTTTAAAGAGTTTGGTATCATTTATTGATTATAGCTAGACTTGACTGAGAAAAAGGCTTTTTTGTGCTGGTGTAAAGCTTCTACCAACATCATTTGAAGGCTAGAACATTGTAAAGTTTTGCTTTTTAAAATGCAATCAAAGTTAGACTTGATTGATTTTTATGTGGATGCTTTATCAGAGTACAGGCTAACAGTTTATTTAGTTGTAAATTGGAAGGGAACTTTCTGACTGTTGATAGAACCCCCCTAAATGATGTACTTAAGTCTTGGTTCTTATAGTACCATCCTGCACACTGGTAAATCAAAAAGCTGAAAATCTATGAGCCGTAGCCATCAATGCCCCATGAAGAGAATTGCTAATAATTACTGATATCTCTCAAAAATCCAAAGCAGTTGATTCAAAATCAAGCAGTCAATATTCTGAATTAGCAATAATGTTCTGATAAGAGCATGGAGTTTGTACCTATTCACTTGTTATAAAGAAGGTTTTGAAAACCAAGCAATGTGAAAGCCCATGTACCCTTAAAGTGTTTTTTTATGAGTGCAATTAATTCTAGATTAAATGCCAAGGATACTAAAGAGCACTATCAACTTTAAAAGGGTAAACCCTTATTATAACAGATCAGGAGTATTGAAATTGGAGAGAGGCCATGATCTTTCGATCATCTCACCCAAGGGCAAATTCTTGGGTAGATCTTCATAAACTATCTGTTGCTAGGGAAAGATTTTGAGAACCGTCACCTCTGCTTACTTGTAAAGCAATGCAATTTGACACTGTTGGGAGATTGTGCAGCAGCTATGTCACTCTGTCAGGACTGCAGTTGTTTACGCATCCTTATGTTGGGTACAAGAGAGTACAAGATCTCTGAAGCAAAATTAAGGATGAATATATTATGCAAATTATTGTTATCACAAACATCAATAATGATCTACCTGTAAACGGAGATCTCATTTGGGCTTCTTCTTAAACTAAAAAGCTTAGATTCAGCTTTGAATATGATAGATTAAACTCGTTTGTACATGGAAAAGTGACTTGCATTGGATGGTTTATAGGTTTGTAAGTTGGCAAGTAGATAGAAGGTGGATGTTCCTGAAAGTTGATGAGACCTCTTTCCTGCTAAAATTTGCAATACTCAAAATGATTGGCAAGAGTGATTGCAAACTGTTAGTCACATGTCTTGAACATGTTATGCTACTCTTATAGATACAAAAGAATCCTTCCGATATAGAAATTGACTTAGTTATGAAATGCAGCAACAATAAGGTACATAAAGAACAAAAGGGGCAGACTTGTTGCAGAGGAGCTTCCCATGTGTGTAAACGAATGGCAAGGAAGCACCCCTTACTAGAGGAACAAGCAATACTATTAATTTCAGTTTCAATGCATCCAAGGTTTTTTGCATTTGATCAAAAATTACAAAGCAATTCTCAGGGTAAAATTATAAGCAGTCCAGGACCTATACATATGACTTAAAGATTGTCCTTTGGATTCTTTTTGATGTTAATTTGAACTAAGAAAATATTTCATTTGAATATTTAATTGTTTGATAAATTAGCCTCCATTTATTAAAATTAACTGCAAACTGACAATTATTTTACATTGTTTACATGTAATATTATCATAAGTAACAAAATATTGGATACTGCTGGCTCATATATACCTAATGCTGTGGCTGTTAGATGTTGTAGTAGAACCTTGGTCATATTAATTAATATGAAATAAACCTGTGGAAGAGTGTATCTGAAATAATTTGCCATTGCGAGACGGCCGTTGCACCCCAGATTTCTTAATAAAATGTCAATGCTTTACGACCAGGGTTAATTTAGGTGACAATTGTTTTGGTTGATTGAGCACAATAGAACACTGGGGTTTGCAACCTTCAGCTGTCAAAGAGCCTATCTGACCCAATGCTCACAGTGATTACCAGGTTGGCAGCTGCACAACACAAAACATCCAAATCACTTGTGGTTTCAACAACTAACTAAGCAGCAAACACAAGAATTTTTACTATTAACGCTTTACTATAAAAACCATAGTAATTTCGTGAACATGTACAACCCTTTGCTTCTTGGAATGTAATGAAGTACAGTTGCCCAGTTCAATGACCACCTGCTCCATTGCTTTAAAACCAGCAACAGTTCTTACTAAATCTGTAATCAGCTATAAATGTGACAGTGCTAATTACATTTTATATCCACAAGGTTTTGCTCGTTACTGAACACTGGAAAACGTAACTTGCATTGACAAATGATAATAATAATAATGATAATAATGTCACATTTTACAAAATGCTATGCTATCTATAGAAGCTATACTTTGTCTCTCATAACTCTAAGAAAGAATCAGGTGACCAAATAGCTCAGTGGTAGGACACTTCCCCTTTGGTCCTTTAGTCCTTTAGTCAGCAGTTAAAATCCAACTTCAGATAAAGTTCCACCTAGAGTGAGGAGAGTTACCAGCTCAAAGAAGCCATTGCAGGAAGACCAAGAGCCGCATGCAGCTCCAGAGCTGCTGGCTGCTGATCCATGCACTTGTAGAAATGTGAGTGAGGCTTGTGAATAAACAGTACAATGCACATGAAAGCATAGGAACATGGTATCTCAGGCCAGTCTGCTAGCAAGCCAATCAACCCACCATACAGATTTCAATTGAATGAATCCCTGTTACCTTTAATGGAATTCTGTTCTCCAGATTGTATTTTCAAGGGTAAGTGTCTGTTGTGGATTGTTATTCATCAGAATGAAAACTTCTTTTTTAAGGACAAAGCTTCTATCCATTCTTGATAAACTGAGAAATTCTGTGCCAGACACCCATTCTTCACCTTCTACGACACATGAATGTGAGGTAAGTTTTTTAGAAATGTTCCAGGAAGGCTATTTTCCAGTGATCAAGTAGTACTTGAAAGATATTTGAACATCTTCAAAGAAGACTTTTAAATGATGATGTCAACAGAATCAAAGGGTTATTTCCCAAGGATCTGTGAATTACTTGCTCTTTGGAACTATTTCATTCCATTTTCAGCATGTTATACACTCAAGGATTGTCATGGCAAGAACAGTTGTCCAATGATAATTATAAAGCTAGCCAAGAAGGCTTTAGATCTCTTAAAAGTGCATGGTATATTAATTCATGCCTCATGGTTGCATCTCCACAATCATGGTCTGTCGACTTTGTGGTTGTGAGTTGAAATCCAGTCCTTCTTTTGCTCCCTATTGCAGCCAAAGAATAAGTTATGCATCGTTGTAAGACAGTTTTTTTGTTGATGTTTGATTCCACTCAAAAGCTGCCTATGTATCACTTTCAAGCAACCTTTTGGATCTGTTTTATGCATGACAAAAAAGAAAGCCTTGAAGGTTAAAAAGTTTGACATAATGCTTGTTAGGTTGACATCTACAAGGTTGTAGTGCTGCAATGTGGGGACTCAAGCATGGCAATCCATGAAATTGGGCTATAGGTTCAAATCCATGGTGGTTTTCGACAACCACCCAGTTGGAGGAGAAGCCTACAAAGAAGCCACTTCTTAAGAGCCAATTCCCCTTAAGGCCTAGTCTCTGGTTTCCACTTTGCATTAATCTGACTGTGCTATGCAGCAGTATCATTTATCAGTTTTGCTCTATAGCTCCTAGCCCTCTCTCTTAATATAGCCCTGGATTTGATATTTCAATATCGATTACAAAGAAAAAGTTTCTTAAAGCTTTTATTTGAAGACAGTTGTATTTTAATTTTCTGAGTTGGGTAAGGGAAAATACAAGCGCCTTATCAGTACAAGCACCTTATCAGATTTTGAAAATCAGATCAGACTCATTTATCACTACCTGCTTCATGGTTGAATTGTCTGCAACTAAACTGGCTCCTCCACCACCTGGTTAACGTGGGTGACGAGGGTTTGTGGACACCCAATAGGACAAAAAACAAGACCCTTCAAAGGCATCAGTCGGAGCCAACATCCATCCACACCTGGAGAGGAAATAGGCACCACCAGATTATTTCCCTACTGACGCACTCATTAAGCACAGGGAGCGATGGCAGAGGGCTGTGTATAATTAGGTGCGCCCACGGCCTCATGGAAAAGGTGCAAGAAGATCAGATTGATATCATTTGATTCACCAATGATCACGGGAACCCCTTGATTGAAACTGCAGCCTCTGGGCAGAAGGCAGCTGGATGAGTTTTTGAATCTGCTATTGAAGAATTTCTTTGCAAGGTTTGCAGCTTTGAAGATTAGAATGAGTTTTTGAATCTGGAGTAGATTTTGAATCTGCAGTCTGTGTAACTGCTGTCTTCACAACATATTTCTTGTTTTTTTGAGGTTGTAATGTGCTTTAGAAGGACTATTATCCCTTTGGCAGAGACTAGAATTGGAGATTCTTTAACAGTAACTGGGATTATTCTCCACGGGTTACAGGAATTATCTACTGATAAGAAATCCCGTGCCCCGTCTCTGGTTTCTGCCATGTTCGAGGCGAAGTGCAGCTTGCATTTTCCCACCATGAGGATGTCCAAAATGAGCCGCCAACGAGGAACACTGTGTGAAGGCGCAAGTTGTTGTTGTTGGGAATTCATGACAAACGTCAAAGTGCATGTTTTTATTAGCTGAAAAGCATTGAAATACAGTTAAAATGTCTCTTAAAGATAAGTATGTTGACGAGTTCAACATGCTGTCCCGAGGTGCTGATGGTGGATATTTTGTGGAGATGTATCGAGCCTCCGATCAGAAGTTGGAAATTCACGAGGGCAAGCATGCGGTCATGAAGGCTGCTGTTACATCGGATGAGAAGAAGGCTGATGCGGTCAGATGCCGTGATTTATACACGACAATTTACTACTTAATGGAGAAAACGACTACCCCACATTTGAACAAATCTGATGCTGTTCACTTTTTCCATGATGGTTGCCCGGTTAGATATTATTGGTTGGATATGGACTCGAGGAAATTACACCATGCTGTTCTAGGAAGTAACGTGGGTGAAGGGGAACACTTTCAGATCATGGTACCAGGGGGTACTTTGAAATGGGCTGAGGCCTTAGAAGATGGCATAAATAATAGGTGTGCATTCATTTCTGAGTGTGTCATGCCTGGATTTGACTTTAAAGACCACACCATATACAGCAAAGAACAACTGCAATCTATGTTTCCTGAATTTTGGGATGAAATTAAAAAAGGATTCCCTTAAGTGTAATACTCAAGGAGTTTTATGCATTTTTATCAAGAAGACTTTATTAAAAGCTGCCCCTATCAGCATCCAAAGTTCAACATTTGCTCTGGATCCAGTTTTCAATGATGCTGCTGGCCCCAAGCACTTAATTCTTCATAAACATGTAATTGTGTAGCATTTCGAGAACCTGTCTGTCAGATCTTTGTAAGCATGACACATATTGTCTTTCAACTGAAAAATCCACATTCTAATGCAGTTACATCTTTGGCTTAGAATATCTATAGTTATAGGTGGCTATGCAATTTACCTCTTGTTGGTAGCATCTTTACCCTTTCATTACAGGCACTGCAATTCTTCAAATTGTTTCTTTCTTTTGTATGCAGAGTTAGTAGGACAATAGATATCTTCTGAGGCAAAATGGAATAACCTTTGTTATATATCACAATATATTGTAATGTATTGCTAGCATCTTTATGATGTACAGCACTAAGAGTTTTTCATGTCTTCTTTGCAAGTAATTGCTGAGCAATAGCAAAGGTTTGAAGCATGCAAAGATTGCAGCCAGCAATACCACAGTAAGTGGCTGCATGATCTAGCTATTAGAATTTATGATAACAAGAAGACAACGAATGATAGCAAAACTGATAATAAATGAACAAGCATAAGGCCGTAACACTGAAAGCTTGAAAGTCACAAGGTCTAATTATTAACAACAACAGTAGCAAAACAATTGGCAGCATATAAGTGAAAACGATAGATGATGAATAGCAGATATCACGAAAATAGTGAATTGAGTTCCTAGCACTAGTGAAATAGGGGATTCTTAGATTTGGAAGCCCCGCAGCCTTAAAAGCATCTACATGTGCCAGCATCACATGGCTGACAAAACTGTCACTTGCTTAACTTCAAGTACTGAAAAATGTATAGAAATTTGCAACTCTAAAATTTGCAGCATCAATATTTTAATGAACATGTAACTCATGACCATGAGTAGTATTTTCAGAGATAATAATGACTGATTCTATCTGCACAGATGTTGATATTCTTCTGAAATTATTGTAGGGCCAGCAATATTTTTATAATCAGGTATTATCACTGTACATGAAGATTGTTTTTAATGCAGTTCATCAATGATTAAAATAGCTTTTGTTTTCAAAAGCACATCTTGTTGTTCAAAATGAAACTGAAGCATCTTGAAAAATGATGAGGCTGTGCACATTAGTATAGGATAAGCCAAGTCCTTTGTTGTGGAAGTAAAGCAGCAAAGGATAAAGGATTTTGGCCATTTGCTTCCACATGAGAGCCTTACAAGGAGAGAGGTTAACATATCAAAAGACTTTGACAGAAGTAAGGGAAAACCACCATGATCACTCAAAAATGAGATCTGGAATGATTTTAAGGAGGTCAGATGCGATTGAAAGCACAGAATAGATCGTACAGAGACTGCTTCAATGTCGTAAGATCAAGACTATTTGCATTTTTATGTAAGTCTAAGGCATTTATTAACAACTGAAGACCCACGCAGTTCTTGAAAAGCTGAATTTATGAACCGTGACATGACAAAATAGTGGAGGGAAAAGTTTGTGCAGCCAAAAATTTTCCTTCATTAGTGATACCAAAGAAGCTCTCGATAGTGACCAATCTGCAACTTTACCATATTAGCAGAGATGAAGCCTTTGTGTGCATGTATGTATGTATGTGTATGTATGTTTGTATGTATGTATGTATGTATGTATGTATGTATGTATGTATGTATGTATGTATGTATGTATGTATTTATGGCTAAGTATGTATGGTTATGTATGTAGGTATGTGTGTATTTATGTATGTATGTATGTATGTATGTATGTATGTATGTATGTATGTATGTATGTATGTATGTATGTATGTATGTATGTATCTCATTTGATAGATAGAAGTTGTAGAAGTTAAAGAGTAAAAATTAAAAAAAATAACAAATACCCCTAATTTCAGTGGTAGGGGTAGCATTAAAAGGTCAAGTTGACCTTTTTCCATAATGGCTCCCATAAGGGTGCTTATTAGAAAGATTTTCTTAATGTTGATATTTTATAAGCCAAAGGCCAGTCAAAATCTAGAGGAGGGGGCTGCTGGTGCCCGGATGCTACTCTGTATTTTAGCCTAAGCTCTTCAGAGGCCACCACCTTTTCAGCATGCATCTTGAGCACGTTTCAACCAAATTTGAGCACAGGAATCGTTATAGGTAGTTTTATGGCTGAACAGTTAACATCTAACGAAAGACATTTTAGGGCGCCCTGCCCAGTATTGATGTCACGAGGCATCGCTCCTGAAGTAGCTCATGCGAAGGCGCAAAGTTGTTGTTTTGGAAGTCATCCATTCCTTGTGAGTCAAGCGGCAAAGTTCAAGCTTACATTAGTGCGAAAACATTTAGATTCTAGTTAACATGTCGCTTAAAGATAAATACGTTAAAAAGTTCAACATGCAGTACCTAGAGGGTGAAGGTGGATATTTTGTGGAGCTGTATCGAGCCTCCGATCAGAAGTTGGAAATTCACGAGGGCAAGCATGCGGTCATGAAGGCTGCTGTTACATCGGATGAGAAGAAGGCTGATGCGGTCAGATGCCGTGATTTATACACGACAATTTACTACTTAATGGAGAAAACGAATGCACCGCACGTAAACAAGTCCGATCATGTTCATTTCTTTCACGATGGTGGCGCTGTTAAATATTACTGGTTGGACATGGAATGCAAGCAGTTACACCATGCCGTTCTAGGGAGTGACGTGGGTAATGGACAGCATCTTCAATTGATGGTTCCAGGGGGTACTTTGAAATGGGCGGTAGTGCTAGACGACGCAATAAATGATAGGTGTGCCTTTATTTCTGAGTGTGTTATGCCTGGCTTCGAATTCGAGGACCGAGTCGTGTACAGCAAAGAACAATTACAATCTATGTTTCCTGAATTTTGGGATGAAATTAAAAAAGGATTCCCTTAAGTGTAATACTCAAGGAGTTTTATGCATTTTTATCAAGAAGACTTTATTAGAAGCTGCCCCTATCAGCATCCAAAGTTCAACATTTGCTCTGGATCCAGTTTTCAATGATGCTGCTGGCCCCAAGCACTTTAATCTTCATAAACATGTAATTGTGTAGCATTTCGAGAACCTGTCTGTCAGATCTTTGTAAGCATGACACATATTGTCTTTCAACTGAAAAATCCACATTCTAATGCAGTTACATCTTTGGCTTAGAATATCTATAGTTATAGGTGGCTATGCAATTTACCTCTTGTTGGTAGCATCTTTACCCTTTCATTACAGGCACTGCAATTCTTCAAATTGTTTCTTTCTTTTGTATGCAGAGTTAGTAGGACAATAGATATCTTCTGAGGCAAAATGGAATAACCTTTGTTATATATCACAATATATTGTAATGTATTGCTAGCATCTTTATGATGTATCAGCACTAAGAGTTTTTCATGTCTTCTTTGCAAGTAATTGCTGAGCAATAGTAAAGGTTTGAAGCATGCAAAGATTGCAGCCAGCAATACCACAGTAAGTGGCTGCATGATCTAGCTATTAGAATTTATGATAACAAGAAGACAACGAATGATAGCAAAACTGATAATAAATGAACAAGCATAAGGCCGTAACACTGAAAGCTTGAAAGTCACAAGGTCTAATTATTAACAACAACAGTAGCAAAACAATTGGCAGCATATAAGTGAAAACAATAGATGATGAATAGCAGATATCACGAAAATAGTGAATTGAGTTCCTAGCACTAGTGAAATAGGGGATTCTTAGATTTGGAAGCCCCCCAGCCTTAAAAGCATCTACATGTGCCAGCATCACATGGCTGACAAAACTGTCACTTGCTTAACTTCAAGTACTGAAAAATGTATAGAAATTTGCACTCTAAAATTTGCAGCATCAATATTTTAATGAACATGTAACTCGTGACCATGAGTAGTGTTTTCAGAGATAATAATGACTGATTCTATCTGCACAGATGTTGATATTCTTCTGAAATTATTGTAGGGCCAGCAATATTTTTATAATCAGGTATTATCACTGTACATGAAGATTGTTTTTAATGCAGTTCATCAATGATTAAAATAGCTTTTACTACTTAATGGAGAAAACGACTACCCCACATTTGAACAAATCTGATGCTGTTCACTTTTTCCATGATGGTTGCCCGGTTAGATATTATTGGTTGGATATGGACTCGAGGAAATTACACCATGCTGTTCTAGGAAGTAACGTGGGTGAAGGGGAACACTTTCAGATCATGGTACCAGGGGGTACTTTGAAATGGGCTGAGGCCTTAGAAGATGGCATAAATAATAGGTGTGCATTCATTTCTGAGTGTGTCATGCCTGGATTTGACTTTAAAGACCACACCATATACAGCAAAGAACAACTGCAAGCTATGTTTCCTGAATTTTGGGATGAAATCTAAAAAGGATTCCCTTGAATGCAACACTCAGCAAGTTTATGTGTTGCTTTATGTAGAAGGTTTGCTTGAATGAAAACAAATTTTTAGGTATCAGGGTATTTTTTTATCGACTTTGATCTTTCATCTTTGTATTCATGCGGGTAACAATGATTTGATATTGAATTTCAAGGAGCAGAGTGGTTGCCCCCGGTTTGCCTGTTATTCAAAATGGCCGATTTCAATCATTGCTCGAAATGTCTAATTAAAGTAAGCTAGATTTTTGTATTTCGCGACTCGTATTGTTCATGGGAGAAGAGCAGTTTGGCATAGTGACTAGAGTATCTCTCTCTCTCTCTCTCTCTCTCTCTCTCTCCCTCAGAGTCTCTCTCTCTCTCTCTCTCTCTCTCTCTCTCTCTCTCTCTCTCTCTCTCTCTCTCTCTCTCTCTCTCTCTCTCTCTCTCTCTCAGAGTCTCTCTCTCTCAGAGTCTCTCTCTCTCTCAGAGTCTCTCTCTCTCTCAGAGTCTCTCTCTCTCTCAGAGTCTCTCTCTCTCTCAGAGTCTCTCTCTCTCTCAGAGTCTCTCTCTCTCTCAGAGTCTCTCTCTCTCTCAGAGTCTCTCTCTCTCTCAGAGTCTCTCTCTCTCTCAGAGTCTCTCTCTCTCTCAGAGTCTCTCTCTCTCTCAGAGTCTCTCTCTCTCTCTCTCTCTCTCTCTCTCTCTCTCTCTCTCTCTCTCTCTCAGAGTCTCTCTCCTCTCAGAGGTGGCACGGGTGATCATGGTATTATTAATTTGACCATATGCACAGTGGAAATCATATGCCTCTCAAGATGTTCCAGAGGCACAGTTAATTGACCCATGCCCAATTAAAGAAAGTATGGTAGCAATCAGCTCTAATATCATGTTTGTGATGTACAGCTGTTAAGTTTACGTCTCAGGTATTGAACATAACTGTGTTTCAAAATGGGGGGGAACACAACTTTAACATAAATGACAGATTAGTTCGGAGAACATTTACTCTGATTCATGGCATTTTTAATCGGTCTCATTCTTCTGCGGTAGGCAGTTAAGTAACAACCGGTGAAGTGTATGATTTTATTCAGGAAATCCTGCTTCTAAGGAAGCCATGTTTTCGTAGGCAATCATAACGTTTCTTTCCGATTTCCCATCGTTTTGGTGGGTTCTTTACCTGGTGGCATTCTCAGATGATCCCAACGACAAGTAGCTGTTGTTTATTGAGGCCCACCTTTCAATAGTTTGATACGAAGCCTGCCGATTGGCCAATTCCTCTACGTAAAGAAACATCTCTTCTTGGTTAGATGAGTGGTATGGCATGATTGATTAATTATTTGCGTATTTTTTGACAGGATGAAGAAAAAGCCGAGGACGAATCAAGGTAACACGACGCTTGCATGTTACATCGTTCGGTATAGATTAGTTGTGGCAACAACTCCAACTGCTTTTAGAGAGCCAACTCCAAACAGTCATAAAATCGCTGACCTTTTCCTCTATAGTCGTAGCATGACATAAATTTACACTTCGTTTGATTATCTTTTTGTGCGCGACGAAAATGTCTTCATTTCTTGGAGGGTCTTGGAAAGGTTTTCTCAGTGAAGGGCGCAGCAGTTAAACTACTCAGGCTGTTGATACCAATATAGCAATACGGGAAGACTGGCTTATTGTCACTTGTGCTTTACTTCTGTTAGTTGGCTTTATCAAAGCAGATTTAGATGGTTGTCAAAAATAAAACAGCTGCATAAATGTAATAATCAAAATGAAACTCTACCTTAGTACCGATTGCAATTCAAATTAAATGTATTCGTGAGTATGATTTAGTAACATGTTGCTAGTCTGGAAATATCTTTAAGAATTTAGTCCCGTCTTCAACTCTCGTTTTGCAGGGACGAGAATTTAAAGAATACGAAAGATGTTGACATTGTCGGTGTCGATCTTGTTGAGAGAAGCTCATTAACTAAACCAGAAATGCCAAAACAAGCTTCTGATGCATTGAACCAAGCAAGTCATGGCACACCAGACAATGCCCCCGCTATTGATGACACATCTCCAAGTAGAGGCCAATCTTTTCTTAGGGTATCCTCACAGATTTGCGATTATGACGCTGATGTTCAGATGGAATCTACCGCTGCAGATACATCTGCTGTTGAAGACGATGCTATCGTAACTATTGTCCCCGTTGATGATGCAGAGCTATCAGAGGCCTTACGCAGATCAGGAAAGTCACCAGATTACCTTTCAGAATCCCCCCTTGGTGCTGCCGTTCCCACCAGCGATGAAAACATCGCATTTTCTCGTTCACCGCTGGATGAAGCAGAACAGATGACCAATGACGGTCCAGCAGCATCAGATACTATCGAATGCTCTAACGAGGTGCCTATTGCCAGTGGAAAGATCGATTCAAATGAAACTGTGACAGTTCTTCCTTCAGCTGACGACGATCGCGTGGTGAATGACCTACAGTTGACCAATGCAGAAAAAGATACACAGGGATACGATGCGGAGATGTTTGATGTTGATCGTGTAACCGTCGTGCCGCTAGACGATGATGGACATTTAGAAATAGATGGTTTAGTAGGTGAAGAAAGAGAAAAGCTCGTTAGCGTCTGGGCACCGGAGAAAGGCGAAATTTTGGCTGAAGAGGCAATAGAGAGATTTGGGTCTTCTAGTAGAATTCCAGCTGAAGGCAAGTATGAATTTAGTTTTTACCACTTTATCACCAATGCATTTTTACAGCATGGCCCATTTCTGCCAGCAAAGAGAAGTCAATACAAGCGATCAATTTTTTTCTATATTTTAGTTTTCAATCAAAAGTTGATTATAAGATTGTTTTATGAAGAGACGTGAGGAATATCGTTCTAACGCATAACTGTTATCTGCTTCTTAAATCATTGCGTGTTAAACTGTATTGTTTATTTCTATGTTTTTGCGCAGATATCTACAGGGAAAGCTCACATATTTATTTTTTAGCGTTGCATACTCGATTTCAGACATTGCAGAAACCAGAGACAGGACTCTGATTTTTTTCTAGGGAAGTGGATTTAACGGGGTGGTTGTCCATTGCCTTCCTCGTCAATGGGGATTTCATTGTGAGGCGTTCAGGATTCGAACTCACAACCCCTGTGCTACGAGTCCGCACTGTAACCACTACACCACGGACCGCTTCGCATACTTATATGGGTTGTATTTTTGATTGCTTCGTCAGCAGCACGAGGATCCCTTTGCTCAACGCAAGCAGTATGTTCTCTATGCATTCATTGTACGACAATCGTTTGATGCTTTTTTTAGATGACATTCCATCCCATGTGAACTGTACTGCTTGCGGAATGAAGATCAGAACTGCATCTCAGAAAGTGTTACAACACCCAGTTCTTGCTGTTCTCATTTGTAAGGTAAGGTATACTTGTCAAAAAATGTAGTCATCATCGCACTGTAGTTTAGATTTAAAGATATCGGTTTTTGACTCCAAGTTTTTTCTTTTAAATTTTCATTACAAGCTAGTTATTTATTTCCCTTTCTGTATGTAGCTAAGTGGTTTTTAAAAATCATAAATTTTTAACGGAGGGCCTCTTGAAAAAGTCAGTTAAACTGAAAAGCAACCCTCCTTTAATATGTTAAGTGAAAATGACACGAATTCTTGCTGTTCTTGTTTGTAAGGTGTACTTGGCGTAAAATTTTATTTAGCATTGCATCATATGTGCATTTTCTGGTTTTGTTAGAGTCCAAGTCCATTCAAAAAAGCGAAAGTTTTGGGAAAGCAAAATAATGGAATATTTACAACGCTCTACAAGTCTCTTGCTCAAAAAGACATTTGGAAGCCAATTTCCTTCCTTGATTTTTTTTATGCGAACCAGGCACTTGACCCAAATTTCAGGTTCTGTTAAAGACCATTTAAGCAAAACTGCAACTGAGCCTATCCCATGAATATTAAGGCTGCGTTTACACTGTGTGTCCCGAATCACTTGTGATCCGATACAAAAATGTTCCTTTCCCTGGAGTTTTACACTGTACCGGTACAGTTTCGGAGCAGTGCAGGTACAAAACTGTTCCTCTAGCCTAGCCGGTACAAAACTGTACCTGATAGCAGGCACAAAGTTGTGCCGGATCACTTTATCTAGTGTAAACGCATGGCTGATCCGTAGCACTTTTGTATCGGATCAAAAAGTGATCTGGTACAGTGTAAACGCAGCCTAAGGGTTGTTGTCATTAAGCAGTGTTTAAGGCAGGCTGTTTCCTCCATGTTAGATTTGCTTGTAGTAGTAGCGATTCAATCAGGTCTAAGATGCGAATTTCTTAACTTAGAGAAACTGGACACATTAGAAAAAGAAGCATTGATTGACCATAGAACATCGCATACTGTGTTTAGATTTCGAACAATTTTTTTTAGGGGTGCAATAAGTTTTACAACTCTAGCTCCTTTAGAAGAGACAAATATGGCATGGAAGAGTTTTGCAAGTGGTGTGGGGATGGTGGTGATCTTATCTGCTGCGATTTTTGTGAGAAAGTCTACTGCCAAAAATGCGTAAAACGAAATATGGGACGAAATTTTTTGAAAATTCTTTTAGAAGCGGAGGAAGAAAAATGGAAGTGTTTTGTATGCGATCCTAGCCAAATCGATAGCTATAAGGAGGACTGTGTTGTTGTGATGAAAGTCTTGAAACGGATGAAAATGAAAGGATTTGCGTTCGAGAGGAACAAGACTCACCTCGGGGGACCAAGCCAACTGGAGAGAAAGGAAAGACTAAAAATCATTTCACACACCCTTGAAGATGAGGCTGCTGAACCAAATAAAATAGTGAAGCTGGAGATTGACCCTGATTTAGATGTGCCTGCGTATGAGAATTTAATAGATAAAAAGAATAATCAGGAACTGCATGAAACTGGCGGAGATTCGTCAAAAAAGGAGAAAGAAAAAAGCGCAGTAGATGATATAGGTAACAAACCCAGTACAAGAGATGATACAGTGTCAGTCATAAGGGCATCAGATATGGAAATGGATTTATCGGCCGAGGAGGCGCCGTTTCCACTTAAAGAGCTGAAAGTTGAACTAGTAAGAATGGCCATTCCCGACAATTGTATAATGCCAATGCAGCTTAGTACCAATGCTGCTGAATCGTCAAGCGACCAACCACCCGGAGAGTTTTTTGAATGCGAAGGAATTGTCGAGAACAAAGCTGGGTCCAACTCAAGTGTTGCTGGAACGGAAACGGAGAAAATGATTTTTTCTTTAATATCAGATAGCGAGGATGACTCTGTGAATATGGCATCGTCCTGTGATAGTGGGGCAAGTGAAGGAGCTTATAGGAAGCTAAACGATGCTTCAGTGACTAAAAAAAGTGAAAAGGTAAACAAATCAGTTCGAAATTCGGATGATGCATCAGGGTCCGATAGTGATGCCCAAGCTGAAAAGGACGACTCTGATAGGAACGAAGATGATGTTATTAATGAAGTCCATAACGATGACAGTTTTGATAAGATAAAAGAAGAATCAGATGAAACTGAGATGGGTAATGAGGTTGCTTTAAGTAGCAAAGACTCGAGTGAAAGTGATTTTGATTATCAAAGACTAATAAAACGGTCGACAAAAAGACATGTTCGCACCAGTGAAAAGGAAGCCGGGAGTTCTTCCGATAACACAGATATCAGCTGTAATATAAATGAAAGTAAGGGTGTTAGCAGTAGTGACTCGGCACCTCAACAAAGAGGAGGGAAGAGAAAAAGGAAGAACAGTCAACGTAGGAAAAGAGACTCTTCATCTAATTCTGATTCAGATGTTTTGGCTCGTACGAAGAAGAGACCAAGAAGGAAACGGAAGATGTTGTCTGCTAGTGCCAGTGACATTGGATCAGATGAGGATGAGGGAAGAAGCAAGAGAAAGACTGGGGGGAAAAGAGGCAAGGGTACTACTTCTAAAGGAAAAAAGCAAGGAAAAGGACGTAAAGGTAAGGGGAAATTAGCTTCGTCCGACTCAAATGAAAGTAGCGACGATGATAAATCCCCGTCCAAGAATAAAGGAAGGAAGAATATTCGGCGTATCTTGGCAGACGAAGAGCTAACGGAAGAAACGAGGAAAGCGCGGCAGCTAGAAGAAGAAAGACGAAGGAGACTCTTGGAGCGAACGCAGGCAACGTATGTCGAGGAGCAAGCGAGAAAAAAGCACGATATGGCTGGAAATCTGGTTTTGGAAATAGATAAAAAGACCGGACATGCCTTGGTCGATGTTCACGAAAGCTTAGCTTCAAACCTGAAACCTCATCAGGCGGAGGGCATTCAATTTATGTATGACTGTTTGTTTGAGTCAGTGGAGAAGTTCAAGAATGGGGACAAAGGAAGCGGCGCACTTTTGGCCCACTGTATGGGACTTGGTAAGTCATTGCAGGTATGTATGACTTTTGCTACATTTTTATCACTGAAAGCCTCAACGATGGCCAGTTCTGAAGGTGAGGGGGGGGCAAGGGAATTGGTTGCTCCCCTGAAAGATATTATGATATGATTTAGCTCCCTTGGGAAGTCTAAATGGTAAGTCTTTTCAGGAAGGTAAGCAGTTTAGAGCAAAAAGATCAACCAATTCCTGTGAAGTACTTTGTATATGACCGCATCCCGTAATAGCACTCTGAAATAGTGAGCCCAATGAAAGAAGAGCAAGTCTCAAGATTCAAAAAAAGGAACAGGTGGCCTAAGGCCTAGCCCCGTCAAATTTCTGTTCTAGAATTAGCCCGTAGCAGCAGCACATTTTTGAGCACGTGCTCTTCTTGCATCCATGGTAGTTTTGAAGACTTTCACCTTTTATTTGTGGAATAATAACATAAAACGTACGGAGAATTCGCATTTTCCTGATCTTGACCTCGACGTGCACCACTATCAGAATGCAGTAATTCAAGAGAGTTTCATATTTTTGAAGCCTATAGAAAAGTCATAGTTTGGAGCTTTTTTTCAGATTATCGCACTCTTACATGCAATTGTAAACAATCCTCTCCTTGGATTATCAAAGTTTTTGATCGTTGCACCTTTGAATACTGTCTACAATTGGGAGAACGAATTTGAAAAGTGGCTTGAACTCGACCAAAGAATGGACGTAAGCAGATCTTTGCGAGCTTCTTGTTTTTCATCTTTCTTGGTTTTCGTTGTCTTTGCGCACCTCTTGAATTGAGGAATCATTTTCAACACAGCAGCATTGACCCACGTTGGACTTCCCTTAACCCTGCCGTCGTTAATAACAGTTTGTTGACTATGCTACGTAAGTGTAAGGTATCGTTTTAGTCGCTGCGGGCTGAAGTCTGCCGCAGAGTAACTTTTCTAATGAATTTCTTCGGCCAATCTCAATGCGTTATTATTTCCTTCAAATGATTTAGAAATAGCCTAGAGGAGTGAACACGTAGAACCAGAGGAAGGGCTCCGATTAGATTCTGTCAAGTGAATTTTTAGAAGGTAGTTCCCTGTTTCTTTTCTCGCTGATGGTGTTTATTGTGAACTATAAAGGATTGAAGCTCGTAACCCCTGCATTATTAATCCAAGCGTTTTACCACTTCATCCCGGCAACACTGGGACCTTCATTTCGTCTGTCAAGCTATTTTCGTCCAAAGCGCAACAGAGTATGATATCTAAGATCATTCTCTCATTACGGCGTATCCGACGTTTTATTCGCTGATATCAGATTCATAATCTAACCTACATTGCGATTAAGTTCTATTTCTGCTCTTTTTTACTTTATTGAGTTCTTGTAGAACAAAGCATTTATTAGCCGTTGGTTGATTCATAGACGCCACTAAACCTTAGTCCAACCATTCTTATGCAGTGCTTTAGGTTCGATTTGATTTAGGTTCGATAACACTGAAACGCCTTCGTTGTTCATTCTAGGTTCATGTTCTGACTGACTCTGGTAGCAATTTGAAACTACGAATGTCCATGCTTAAAGAGTGGCACAGCAACGGAGGCGTCATGATTCTCGGTTATGAGATGTATCGAAATATGACCCAGTTCAAACGAATCAAGAACAAAAAGCATAAAAAGATAATTACAGAAACGTTAGTAGACCCTGGTAAGCATTGGGTGGATGATCATAAGACCATGTTCATCCCGAGCTATGTGCTCTTATTTTCATCTCGAGCTCTGTGCTCTTATTTTCATCCCGAGCTATGTGCTCTTATTTTCATCCCGAGCTATGTGCTCTTATAACCTTTGCTGAAGCGACCATTTATCTTATAGGATAGCGTGAATCGTAGCACACATTGGGTTTTTGGCTTCACGATAAGTTCCATTTGATTCAAGGGCGCTCTACTGGCAGCTTTTAAATTTGCTGCATCTCAAAACAGTGCAGTTCGAGATCACTACTTGTGCCAGGATGCCGACATTGTTAAAAGAACAGCCGAAGAGTATAGTCCAGCGAAGCCTTTTCCTACCTGGGTGCTAACTTCAGCTTTAATTTCTAGAGGCTGGTAGGATATAATTAATTGGAAATTCTCCAGGCCCCTTCTCCCAATTTGGTAAATATTGATTGATTAGTTCGCACCTTGCATTCATTGCAGGTCCAGATTTGGTTGTATGTGATGAAGGCCATATTTTGAGAAATGACCTGTCTGCGATTTCCCAGGCATTGACCAAAATCAAAACCTTGAGAAGAGTCGTGCTTACAGGTACCCCATTGCAGAATAACCTTTCGGAATGTAAGTCTTGCTCGTTTTTTTTTCAATTTCACTTCGTCCCGACTGGCTTTTTTGTTTCGAGAAATGCTTGTTTCCATCTTAAAAAAGTAACCCCGATGCGTACTTGAAGTTCATCGAAAAATAGTAAAGGAGAATAAGAAGAACTGTTTTTTTTAAAAAAACATTTTATCCGTAAATGTAAGGAATATAGTTTCATTCTGAGTATTTCTGAGGACGGCAAACTCCACAGACTGAGAGTGTGAACAAAAGCTAGATGAAAATATGCGAAGGATTGAACGAATCATCACTTGATCAAAGTTCATTGTCAAAGAATCTCGAACTGCCTTTGATGATCGGTCTCCTTTTGGTCTACCTTTTCTCCGCTTAGCACAGCTAATAGATAAGGACCATCTGATACTGTATTGGCTATGTAAAAGCAGTTTCCTTGAATTTTTTATGATTTCTATCTAGCATCTACAAGTAGGTTGTTGTACACTGAGATATATTTTGCTTATCGAGCAATGTCTAGGTCCTTCCTCTCGATATGGCCACACCTCGTGACTCATACGCCTGGGACTACAGGCAGCCAGCGTTCTCTTCATACTAAGGGAAAGTTTAACTGGGAGTTAATTCGAACCACTGACCATAAGATCAGCGGACAAGTATTTTTCCATTGAGCTTTTCATGATTGTGACATTGTCATCCAATATTTTGCTTCCCTTGTAGGGCATTTTTCATGCTCTGGCTGTGCCTTGACAATGTATATTATATATTTTTCATAATCACAATCATAATCACAATGTTGTTCTTTTGCACAAAGATTTTGTCATGGTGAGTTTTGTGAAGCCAAGTCTACTCGGAACGAAGAAGGAGTTCACTAACCTCTTCATGAACCCAATTCAAAATGGACAGTGTGCCAATTCCACTCCTGCTGATGTGAAAGTAATGAAGCAGAGATGCCACGTACTGCACGACACTCTTTCGGGCTGCGTTCAGGTATGTGTTTCCTTCATTCAGCCTTGATTCTCTGTCTTCTCCTCAATTCAACATATCCTTATGTGTATCTAATGTTCAACTACTACCAATATATTGGAAAATGGCGCGAAAATTATGATTGTTTTTTTCAAATTTATTTTAGAGAAAAGACTATTCCGTTCTTACTCCATTTTTGACGCCCAAGCACGAGTACACAATTTTCGTTCGCCTTGGAGGGAGACAGTTAAAAATGTACCAATATTATTTGGACACGTTTGTCTATGGAAACTTATCTGAAGTCCGAGCCAGAGGTACTCTTCCGATTTGAGCGTTTGTAATTTTTTTTAGCACTTTCAAGTTTCTTTTTCAACTTTTTGTTACCAAATCGAAACCTTTTGAGAGAGGCAAATGGCTCATGTCCTCTCATGTTGAGCTGCACATTGTGCATAGAAATATTATATGCACTGGGTGGGACACGTTGGGAAGAGACAGATAAGCTCAAGAACCGATGCTTTCGTGACAATTTTTTTTAATTCTACGAATGGACAAATGATATGATATTGTTTTGTGCTACCCAGTGAGTGGTTTAACGATTTTACGTTAATACTGAGGCGCAACCTGTATTCCTTGTCATAAAATTACGGTCCATTGCGCAGGTAATGATGCAGGGCATTTATCTACCTTCTCGATGATACGTATGATTGAAGATATAATCAATAATGATTTGATGCTAATAATGATAATTGAATACGGGCTCATTTTTAAAGTGACTATTTGATTCTAATTTTGGTACAAAAGTAATATCTTGTTGGGTGAATTAGATTTTGCTGCATTCTAGGTTCAAGTATATTTGCTGACTACCAGTGTCTGATGAAAATATGGACTCATCCTTGGGCTGTGAAACTGGAAGCCATGCGGCGCCTTGAAAGAGAGAATCTCGAGAACATGAGGGAGTTTTTAAATGACAGTGAACCAGATTCTGAAAGTAGTACTGGAGCCGTTCATGAAGACAAATGGAGATCAAGTGATAGTGAGTCAGGTAGGCGAAGATGTGTTCTCATAGTGAAAATATAAAGACAGTACAGGCTTTCTTCGAAGTCAAAGTTTTATTCATACTTTAGTTCGTTTCAAATGCTACAGTGGGTAAATTCGTTGCTCTTTCTACTGCCTTTTTATTAGATTAGTATGGTACTTGCATTTGGTCGCTTGCCGATATTTGGTGGTGTGCTTTCATTGCCTTTCTTCCTCGTGACATTAGTCATACTTACTGTTTATGTAACTCACTGTTTATTCGCAGAGGCAAGAAGGACGTCGTCCAGCTCAGACTCTTCTCAGGCTTCAGAGAATGAAGAAGAACAAAATGCAAAGGTAGTTGCTGATGCATCCAAACAAGGCTCTTCCAGATCAAAAGAACCCCGCACTTTACGATCTAATAGGGTAGCGGAACCTATGGGCAAGAATAGCAAGACAATAACTCTCAAAAACGGGAAGGCACGACTGACTTTAGACAGAGAAATTTTTGATGCTGATGATTCCGAAGAAGAAGGACAGTCCAGTGGTGAAAAGGCAGATGTAGACGATATTGTTGTGGTAAAGCCGGAAGAAGAGTCAGTGCAAAAAATGGGAAGCACGAGATCCGGTACTGTATTCAAAGAGCACGAGGAAATTATCGAAGAAAAGGAGTGGTATGATGAATTTATTGAGGACGGTGACGATACAAATGTCGAGTTGAGTGGAAAATTGGTTCTGATGTTAGAAATCGTGGCGAATGCGGAAATAGTTGGCGATAAAGTTTTAATCTTTAGCCAAAGTCTGTCTTCTCTCGACTTGATCGAACGGACCCTTGGAGGTGGAAGAATTGATGGCAATGAAATTTCTTGGTGTAAAGGTGTCGACTATTTTCGATTAGACGGCTCGACGCCTGCAAAGACACGGCAGAGGTATTCGGATATATTCAATGACGTCGAAAATCAAACGTAAGTTTCTTTGAAAATTTTAGGCTGTAACCCAAATAGACCAAAGTAATTTCTACCACTATCTTACACATATGGCATGAAATATGCAATGCATTTATCTTTAATCTAATCTTGATCCATCAGTGGGAAATTTTTCTCCCAAATCCCGTGAAGACTTTCTTTGGAAATCGTTTCTTTTCAGCAAAGATTTGCTACATATTTGCATGTATATATATGTATATAAGTATAAACACATCTTTGTATAGATATATATATATCTATATATATACATATATATATATATATATATATATATATATATATAGATAAATCTGTTTCTATTTTTCTTTTAGTGCAAGGCTTTTTCTAATTTCAACAAAAGCTGGATCACTTGGTGTGAATCTTGTAGCTGCGAATCGTGTCATAGTCTTTGACTGCTCCTGGAATCCGTCTCATGACGTCCAGTCAGTTTTTAGGGTCTATAGATTTGGTCAAGATAAGCCTGTGTATGTATACAGATTTATATCTCAGGTAAGAAGAAGTAATTTCCTATTTTTTTTATATATGTAGCAATACCTGTCACTTATATCACAAGTTAATAGAATTGAAGAGCGTCCCTGCTAGATTCCACTGTTATTTGATTGGAATATTGCATAGGTGAATGTATTTCAAGAGTCGTTCCCAATTAGCAGCGAAATGAAGCTGGAATCTTATTTCCTTTCATTGCAAAGCGCTCACCAATAGGTGGTAAAAAAAACCAATTATTGATCTCTCATCTCCTTTGTTTTTGATATTTTTAGATAGCAATTCAATCAACTTTGTTTTTCCGATATTTTTATGGTCAGTTGCTAATCATGTTTGTTGCATGCATTGAGAACAACATTTGTTAGCTGAAGTATCAATCCAGTTTACAGTTTTGATTAATGTCATTATTGTAATGCAGGTTTCTTTATTTTTTCTTCAGGGAACGATGGAACAGAAGATCTATGAAAGGCAGATCAACAAATTGGCATTAGCTGGCCGGGTCGTAGATGAACAACAAATCTCAAGGCATTTCACCGATGAGGAGATAAAAGAGCTGTATGCCTTCACTGCAGAGGAATTCGTAGAGGGTGATGTGACTCCAGTCCCGCAGCTGCCTGCCGTAAGTAATCGTATCTCGGTTGACAGCGTTATCATCAAATTCACTGAGCAATGCCCAATTACACGGAACAAAACCTGAAGATTTCTGCAATATATGTTATATTATTTCAAAACCCGTTCCATTTCCTTTATGAACTCAGAACGCAGAAATGTTTTTCTTTCCTCTGACCTTGATACAATGTTTCGAATTTTCGTATCAGTTCGAGAGTAGTTGACAAAGCTTGTTACACGCGACGTAGAAGATGGGTTTAAGGAAAAACTCAAGACAGGCGTTCGTCGCCGTAAGTTCCGCGTATGATACAGTAGATGTTTTGACACATGACTGCAATATGCTTGATGCAATGCTCCCGGTTGTTGGTCACTTCAAAAAAAAAGCTACAGGGATACTTAACGAGCATCACAGGATGTTAATCTATGTATTTATTGTATGCAATTTGGCATGCTTATATTTTTTGAAAATTTCGTTTATTGAGTGTATTAAGTATCATAAATGTAATTTTCTGAAGCGTAGAATCGTGTATCATATCACACCAAATCCTCCCCGTTAAAGCTGCTTAAGTTACCTGATGGTTGCCGATATTTTCCTTTGTTGGGGCTTTGTATAGGCCATCATGGCCTTTTCTCAACATAACTCGCTAAAAAAGTGTACTTAGTCATATCATCATCAGGAGGTTATTGATGTCCAAGGTTTAGTTAAGCATGACCTTAGCTGATAATTTGAAAGGTTCCGAGACTTCGATGAAGGAGTGAGCTGACAATAAGTAAACTTGAGTTCAATCTCCCTGTATTATTTTATTGTCAATTATTCATGCGCGTGCACCAATTTTTCTTGATCAGGAATGATCCTACGGGAACTTCTAGTGTCCGCTAATATTGCATAAGTGAACGTATTTCAAGAGTCCTTGAGAGTTCAGGAATATGCTAGTGTCTGCTAACAGCCCTGACTTTGACGACCCGTTGATGCATTTCATGCTGTTTTCAGTTTTTGGTGGGATTTTCACCTGAAGAATGAATTGGGTAGTCTTCAAAGCTTTCACTTTTTACCTTGTTTGTCATGCTGGAACAGCAAGAAATAATCAGGCGACCATAGTCGACCTGTTTCAGAGTGGTCAAAACGACGTTGGCAGATTTTCTCCGTTCTTTCCCACAGGATCCTTTACTTGCGGAGGTTCTTCAACGTCAGCACCCGAAATGGATTGTGAAGTATCATGAACACGACATTCTACTGGAAAATGTCGAAGACGAACAGCTGACTGAGGAGGAGCGTAGACAAGCTTGGGCAAATTACGAGGAGCAGAAAGACTACGCTGCTAGGACTATAGGTTAGTGTGGATTCACCTTATTAATTTAATTTGATTCAATTGAGGAGGGTATCACTTCAGCCGGAGCCGATTTACAAGGGGCTCTCCATTTGATAAAGTGTCTATAAGATCGTTCATTTCCCAATAATGAATTTAGGAGCTCCTTCAGAGACGTCGTTTTTCTTGCTATTTCCATGATGAAATATTAAATCCTAGCACTCTCTTGGATTTTTCCTCTCTAAAATTGTGCCCCATCCTCGAAACCAGTGTTGATTTAGCGAGCTACCATCCTGAGTTAAGGAATTACACGGAAGGGTGGCCAAATCGTTTCACCGACGCACTCTACCCCCAGCTATACGCCCTGTACCCATTTACCTCTGGGTAGACAGATAGAAGGTATCCAGAAACATGAATGAGTTAGCCTCGAAGCCAGAACCCTCTGCGCAGTACATAGTTTCCTTGTCGATCTATAAGTTACTATGACAACCACCTCCACTTTTTTCCTTATCGATCTATAGATTACTTTATCATATTCGCTGTTTCATCCCGCACATCCCTGAATAGCCATTTACAACTGTGTTGAACTGTGGCGCTTCAAAATGCCTGGAATGAATGCTGTTTTTCACAGTTTCTATTACCACGCATAGACAGGGATGTCTTTGGCTGTATTGTGCATTTTAGAAAGTCGAGATGTTTTTTTCCAGTTATGATATTTATTGATATTCTTGCCTGTAGCAAGGGAAGCAGAGAGGGCTCGATTGTATCAAGAAAGATTGTTAGCTTTACAACAACAAGAGCAACAGCAAATAGCAGAATCGCATCGTTTGCAGCAGCAGCAGCAACAGCAACAACAGCAACAAAGGAATGACATCGATAGCCGTATTCATCAACATCAAGAAGTGCTTAGACGTTTTAACACAAGCCTGCAAAATACGGCGCATCCGCCAGGGTATCGCACGGTTAAGTTTGATCCGGGTCAGAGACCAATGCCAGCCCTTTCCGCGGAGGAGCGGTTTCGCGATCACCAGATGATGAATTTCGCTGGACTTCGTGCGCCGATTCAGAGATTTCCTCCATGGATGCAGAGCAACACACGACCGAATTTACCAGTGCATATGCAAAACATGGTGCAGATAGTCAACCAGCAAAGACCTCGTGCATCACAAGAAACTGTAATTAGGCCCACCTACCCACACATCCAGCAAACTCGATCGGCTGTTAACTTGCAAACAGACCCTGGTATTCGTATTGTTAATGTTGGCAGTCTTCAACGCAATGCTAGTTTTTCGACACTTCCCAGGCGCTACATGCCACCAAGGAGCTGAAAAATGTGTAGAATTAATAGGAAACATATATTACATAAAAGGAACGTGTATCTCCTCCAGATTAGGTCACATAATCATTCAGAGACATTTACTGCAACTGATGTTTTGTTTTGTAAATTGGAACGTAGGAATGTTTCGTATACATATATGTATGCTGTATTGATTGGGTTTAGTGCGTAGCGTAGACACTTATTTATGATTTTGAAAGCCACAGAGATGAAGTTTCGTTAGGAAAAGGTTTGATATCAGAAAATTTGATATCAATAGAATTCGTTTGCCGGGAAAAATCAGTGTATCTATCGATCTGTAGTATCCTCACTACCAGCGTCGTAGGTAATGCCTGAAATATGCAACACCTTAACGAAAGGGTTTTGGGTTCAAATCCTGCCTGTTTCACGATAACATCACAATGGGCAAGAAAGTCAAAGGTAAGCCATATCATTGAAACATTCATCTCTAGAAAGAACTTGTTGAGCTGTGTCTTGTGTCTCTCCTATGCTCGAAGGAAAGTATACTTTCCAATACAGTCTCCTTTATCGACATCTTTTGACATCCAATTCCATCGCTTTTTGCTGTCCTCAATCTCATACCCCCTCAAGAATCTTGTTTCTAGTTGGGTTGCAATGGTACGTTGATGTAGCAGAGTTTGAAGGAATCTTTCACTGGGTAGGATAAGATCTACTGAGGTAAGCAAAGCTGCATCTCTTACTATTAAAATTATCCGAAATTTAAGACGACTGTCTATTTCAATACATAATTTCTTTTGAGGTTACATACACGCTGGATTTTCTGCGTAAAAATCCAAACCCCATCTACTTGATTTTTCCAGCCACCAGAATGTTCAATATCGTTTACTCCTAATCGTAAAAAAAACAGATGCTAAGATTTTAATTGCCTTTGTGTTGAGTTGTCAAGTACTTCATATGCGACAGTACTGCCAAGTTCTAACTAGAAACTTATGGCAACCGTTTTTGCTGGCTCGCGAAAAGATGCTTGTTGTGCTTCATCCTGGCGCAAAAAATTTGAACAAGGTAGAAAATTGCTGAAGTGTTAGCAAAGATGTATCAATCATCAGCTGACTATATCAAGCGTTGTGGATTGGAAACTGCATTTGATGGTGAGAAGACCACGTGATTTGCACATCTCTGGGCGCTCAAGACGTGCGCACTCTCCAAAATTCAATCTAGTTCGACTTGGTATTGTTGGAAATAAAAGAGCGAGCAGAACAGGGAATAAAAAACCGAAAGGAAAAGTGAGAGAAACAGCTAGGTCAAAACTAGGAGCTGAGGGAAAGAAGCGAACCAAGGATAATTTACAGTGCATGATGTCAAGTTGATGTTTGAAAATTTTGAATCGTTCGTCGCATTTAGGCTTTGTTTGAGAGTAGGGAAGGATCTCGAAGCGAAGAATTCTTTTCAACCAGTTGATGTTTGCCATCTAATTCAATTTGAAATTTTCATTGAGCGTTGGGAGAATGTCCCGGGGAATGAAAAGTTGTCAAGAAGCTGATTCTTCACATCGAATAGAGGTGGGCTGAAATTCTTTCGGAGACTCTCGTTTCGAGGGCTTTTCATAAAATATTGATCAGACACAGGTACTAGCTAGACATCCTAGAAGAAAAAGAACGCTCAGTTCGCAGTACAAATCACTTTCAATAACAAACTTGGCTAAAGTAATAGCTGAAGTTGCCAGAAACCTCAAGATTTCACAACGATTAACTAGCAACTGGCCTTTAAGTGAAATATTGACCTCCTGCATCGCTAGCTGGAGCCCAGGCCTCTAGAGTCCTCATGTGTTATATTTTTTCTGGAAACTTCTAGTCTTGTCTTCTTCATGTATCTCAATTTGTGACTGCTTGAGCTCAGTTCCTTGTTTCGCTGCTGAGAACAGAACGGTGTCAGAAATGTCAGTTGTAGGTTTTGACGTCGGCAATCTTAATAGCTTCATAGCAGTTGCAAGAAGTGGAGGGATAGAGCTTGTCGCGAACGAACAGTCTGAAAGATCCACACCGTAAGTATCATGTGGTACCATCTAGGCCTAAATAGTAATTTCAAATTGGTACGAAATGGTTCCTCATTCTTTGATCGTTGGTTTAATCGTGTACCGACGTTTCAGTTTCAGGCATATGTCTCATGCCTTTTTACGTCGTTGACTCTCACATTTTGAATGAGTAATAGTAGAATGGTACGAATGGATAATAGCTTAACTTTGACAAATCTCTTTGCACATAGTCTTTTCATAAGTCTACTTCTATAGACTTTGTTCATTCCTCATTTCTCTGATGCTTCAAGATATGGTTGGTTCCTTACAAGATATGCTTTGTTTCTCTATTGTGTTCGAATGAAGTTCTTATTCGAGGAAATTATGTGAAAGAAGATTTGATAAAGTAACCGAAGCATGCAGTCGTAACAAAAACGTAGCAAGAATACGATGTAATGTGGCTAACAAAGTATGTCATATAGACAATGTCCTTTTTCACAATACCATGTCCCATCAAGGATATGATTAAGATTAATGATGTCACCGTAGAACTAGTTTGATTGATTTGTATAATAGGAAAAGTATTTTAATCAGTTTGTCTAGACCAGGCTTTAAAACCCTTACTACCAACCAAAAGACTAAATAGATTTCAGTGTAAGAATGGTTATCTGTCTCTTCATTCTGATTCAATGCTATTACAATAGGTGATGAGTTTTGCTGGTTTATGCATGTAATTGAGTTCATTGGATACATTCTCTGCTCCCCCAGAAGAACTGTACATTATGTAATAAGCCTTTTTTCATGTGATTTATTTTCAAAACTTCATTTGATATATAAACTAAACATACAAATACAAATCCCTCTAATAATAGGTAATTTGTATTCGACTCTCCTAATTACAGGTATTTCTAGTGCAAAAAATGAATAAATAAGTAAATAACGAAAAAGAAAGAAAATTGGAGAAAGATGAATAATTTTAATAAGGAGAGCTAAAGGATGAAAGAAAACTGTTAGTAGGACAGAGGGTCTGGGTTAGTCCAGGGTTTGTTGCACATGCAGAATATGTAATAAGTTGGCAAATGATAATGACAGCAATAGTACTAATCATCACTTGAGTTTTCTGAGCATGCTTCGGTCAGCTGGTATTAATTTTCTAGACCTTTTAAGGCAACAGCTCCTATGTTGCAAATTTATGCATTGTGCTGCATATTTTTGGTGTGCCAAATCTATTTTCCTATGGATTAATTCATTTTTCCATTTGATATGTAAACAATTGAAGAGTACTTTAATCCCTAATTGAATTAGTCATGGTGATTTGAGGTGAAATTTTCACAAAACTTTTGCATTTTTGCATTAGTTGAAGTACTGTTCCGTTGTAGCATTCAGTGAAACAAATAATTTGTACCTCAAACATAAATGGTCTCAAGTGAAGTTTGTTAAACTGTGAATTAATCAAAATTCTTGTTGCTTTTATTGACAGTGGTGGCACAATACATTTGATGAGTCACAATAGAAGGGATAAGGATTCTGCTTCTCCCTTGCATTTCAGAAATATTTCTCATTTTACTTCTCTTTGCAGGACATATGTCTCATTCTCTCAAAATCAAAGATTTATAGGGTCAAGTGCCAAAAGTCAAGTAAGTTGTCTAATTAACCTTTCTGAGTAGTTTTCATGTATATAAATGTGAAGTGGTAAATAGCATAGTTGTAAGAGAATATGCCTTTGCTAGACATCATGTATATGATATCATGCTCATGGGCATGGATATGCGTAGCTTGGGATGAAGTATGACAAGTACTAGAATCTGCCACTCTTCTCCCCAAAGCTGTGGCTCAGAAGGTATTATTCTAACAAGAGGGTGGTATCAAGTATGACACTCCTCTTTACATTATAATGGACATGATTCAAAGCAAAAGCATTGTTTAGGACAGATGCTGCAATTTTGAGTTGCCATGACCCTTTTATTAGCTCTCACAATACAGGTAGAGAATTCACCAAGTCTGGTTCATTCTGCCTAATTCCAAATTTTTAGCACAAACTTGGTGAGAGAAGATGCCAGTTCTTCACTGCTACCACAGTTCTGCAATAATTTATCCAAACCTGAACTCTTATGTGCGTTGAACTCACATGGCTTCTCTCACTTCCTCTCAGAATGGAAGGAGTTGATAGTCAGTTTGTAGCCATTTCGCAAGACCTGAGCAGGCCTTGGCATCTTTGCCATATTGTTTCAAGCATTAATTTTCCCGTCCGTGCCAGAATTCAACAATTTCACACAGCACATTTTTGTCTACAGATTTGGCAGTCTTCAGTTTGAGCATTTTGTGAGATTTTGTACTCCTTGGTATAATTCCTTGATAGAGCTGGTGGTGGCCTGATTGTCCATTGTAATGCATTTGTTTTTTACTTGAGTTTCTTACCCCTTGAAGATGAAAGCATTCAGCAAAGACAGGAATATACAAATAGATGTATTTTTGTGACTCAGGTTGCAATATTGATTGACCTACAACTTTATGTTCATATAGAATTATTTATGATGTTTTTTCATGTTTCAGGTAGTTACAAATGCAAAAAGTACTGTAAGCAATGTAAAGAGGTTAATTGGAAGAAAATTTGATGACCCATTTGTACAAAACGACATCCCTTTAATGCCCTTTGAAGTTGTTGCACAAAAAAATGGCTCAGTGGGAGTCAAGGTAATGCATGATCATTCTCACTTGTGCATGACTAAGGTTTTTTGCAAATCATAGCTGTATTCAAGAGATGCCAATGTGAAAACGTTGTCCCATAATTGACTGAATTTAATTCATAAGGCCACTCATCCCATTGCATTCAGCGCAATGTTACCCTGGGAAATGATTTGGTTGCCACTTTGCAGATTCACCGACGCTGCTGGCACTTAACCTCAGTAGATTGAAAGTGCCTCAGTTACAGCTGTGTCTTTTGTTGTGTATCAATTACTGTTTTGATCATAAATGTACTTCATGAAATGACTATAGCAATCTTGAACAGTACAAAGGAACTCCTTTTTATCTATATAAGACCCATCTGATGTTCAATTCAAACTCTTCTGTACCTAGAGTTCTACTCCAAAGATGTTGACCAACTAACTTCATGAATCATGCTTGCAGTTACATTTAGGGAATAAGCACATGAAAACAACCAAAACAATGGAACAGTGCAACATTTACTACTATAACAATTAAACATAAAATGTGACTAGAGGGGCAGGTGGCATAGGGGATTAAACACCTACTTACTGTGTAGACTGTGTTTGGTTTTGAGGGATGTGCAATCCTACCTCAGGGTGCCCTCAATCTACCCACTCATCAATTACTGGTTACCTGGTGTAATGCTTGGGGTAATGTAAGGCTAGGGAAGAAACTAGACACCCTACCTCACAACTCTGTAACTCGGAATGGTACCTCGCACCAAGAGGCTTCTCAGCTTTTGTTTCGGTTATTGAACTCAACTTAATTTTGAAATGTAACTGATCTCACCCAGTACCTATTATTAATGTAGGGCTAAATGTGCATAAAGCTCTTCCTTGCTAAACACAAGCTTTGCTCTGCTGGCATCTTTTTATCTGTTTCTCCAATAATGCCAATATTGTAAATTTTCTCAATGTTCATATGACACATGCCGTTGTTTTCTACTTATTTTTGTTACCCTCATCTATAAGCCATTGTGCTTTTTTTCTTTGGATTGATAGGTTCAATATTTAGATCAAACTGAAGTTTTTGCACCAGAGCAATTATATGCAATGGTTCTAACACAGCTTAAAAGTACTGCAGAAAAAGGCCTTGGAAAAGGAGTACAAGACTGCGTGATTTCTGTGAGTTGATAGTAGCACTGTATTCACTGACAGGGTGACCTTCAATGTTCTGTAAGAGCCAACCTCTTCTTAAGATGGAATTGATGAAATGATGAATTCATTGAACAATTGATGAAATTTTGGTGGATTAGAAATCCCATATCTGCATTACTTTTATTTAGCTCGCAGCCTTAATTAGAATTCAGTTTCATATGCACATGAAATAATTATATCTGGGAGGCAAGACTTCACTAGGGAAATTTCGTTCCTACCTTGAGAATTTTCTGTACATGAAAATAGTCACATATTTTTTGGAGTATTTTGTGCACCTTTAGGTATTGTACTTTTACTTACGACGTTTATAGGTTCCATCATTTTTCACTGATTGTCAAAGGCGAACTGTGCTTGCTGCATCACAGATAGTTGGGCTTAATTGTCTGAGACTGTTGAATGAAACTACCGCTGGTGAGTATCATTCATGAAAGTATGAATTTAGCTGTAACACTAAAAACTGCTTACGTCAGAACTTGATTCATTGTTCTTGCAGATCACCTTCTTAGGCCTCAGTCCCTTAAATCTGTGTTACCACTGTTTTGACATTACCCAATTATCACATTTACTATTGCTTCAAAGTGACTTATGACAGTGCAAATATATTTTATCCAGTTTGTAAGTTATTTTTTAGTAATGCTGCTAAGTATCACCACAGACTTTTGCCAATGATATTTTTGTTTTTACCTTTAGAATCTCTGTTTTCTTTTCAACAGTTGCTTTGAGCTATGGACTATACAAGAAAGATTTACCTGCAGTTGAAGAGAAACCAAGACATGTTGCCTTTGTAGATATGGGTCATTCAGCATGCCAAGTTAGTGTGTGTGCATTTAGGAAAGGCAAGATCAAGGTAGCTACAACTTGTTGCTGTATTTCATCCATTAATTTGTTTTTTTAAGGCGACGGGATGTGCTATAGCTATCCAAAGCTAATTTAACCCCATTATGCATGCTACATCCAGATATGGGACACTCAGTTTCACATCCCTTGCGTTATTTCCTTAGCATATTTTTTATTCTTCTTAAGATATTCTCAACAGCATGTGGCATATTCCACTGATTGCTTTTTCATTTGATTACAAGGTTGGAGGACCTGTGTCCAAGTCTAAGTCATTCTTTATTTGCATAAGCAAGGCTGTTGTGATAGAAGTCTGTTTTGTAGCTGTAATATAGTAGTTGCTGGTTTGAACCTCGTACTGTTTAGAATAAAGAACTACTGTGCGGAAAGTCAGTAAAATATTTTTCCTAAGAGTTAATTTGCCGTATTGCATAGTTCTGCCAGTCTCCAAATTTAGTGTTCTATGCAGCATTTGGCAATTAAATAAGCCCAAAGTAGCTACTGCTTCAACAGAATCTCCTAATTTGCAGGCACTGAACTTTACGTTGTAAAGCAAGCTTTAAGGTGTAAGCAGATTAATCATCAAAACCAATACGACTTAAATTTTTTGACTTTATTCCAGGCTTAATGGATTTTTTATTGAATGTGTCTTTCAGGTGTTATCCACAGCAAGTGACCCATCGCTAGGTGGCAGAGACATTGATCATTTGTTGCGAGATTACTTCAGCAAAGAATTTCTGGTACGTAGCGCGATTTAATGCTGGTTTGTCGTGAATTTCTAGGGGCTGTCTCTTCCTTAACTGAAAAGTAATCAATAGCTTTCAAAACGAATCTATCATGTGTCTACAATCAGTGCTATACTCCATTGTTTCCAACAGCAACAATGATTATTAAAAAGAGGGACAAAGGCTTTTAAGATTCAGCACCCTGTATTCCACTTGCTTCTAAGCAAGTTACCATCTAGTCAGTCATAGCTCCGAGACAAGGCAAGAGGCAGGTGAATGCTGTGCACCTCCAGTATGGGTATTGATCGTGACCAGCTTCCTTTATTTATCTTGCAATTTTAAGCTCTGTCTTCTTGCAAGAATGGGGGTATTTTGTGTGAATTGGACTGGCATTATTTTGTTTAAAATGACGATTCTGTTATAGGCAAAGTACAAAGTTGATGCTTCATCAAAGATAAGGCCATGGCTTAGACTTTTGACAGAGAGTGAAAAAATGAAGAAATTGATGAGTGCAAATGCAACAGATTTACCTTTGTATATAGAGTGTTTCATGAATGATAAAGACGTTACTGCTAAAATTAACAGGTGAGGCTTAATGTTCAAGATGCAATTTCATTCATGTGGATGCATTTTATCTTCACATGCACTTTAGTTATGCTTTGCTCAGTAGAAGCGACAAAGGAGTACTAATGATGGTGGGGATGAGGATAAAGGAAATGAAAGCCAAATTGCTTTTTGCGACAGGCCATAACTGAAATCTGATTTCTCGTGTTATTCATCATTCATTGATTTTGTTTTGCAGAAGCAAAATGGAAGAACTGGCTGCTGATATCCTTTCTCGGCTTCGCAACACCTTAGAAGATGCATTACGAACCTCAGGTGAATTTAGCTGATGATATTGTTTGTTTTTAACGGTTTTTTGCTTTTGTTAGTAGTGGTGCACCATTGCTTGTTCTTTGCATCATTGTCATTCCTGCCTCTTCTTATTGAAATCGTTACCAGATAGCTTTCACTAAAGGGAAGAGTAAGCAGAAGAGCGAAAGAGCAGCGATTACGCTGTATTTTTCAGTAGAAGCAGAAGGAAAGTTCTTGATCTTCTTAAGATATTGAGTAACGATCAAGAAAATGAAAGAGCTTTGTTTTGTGATGGGTGTAAATCATGAGGTAAGAAGATGGTGTAAGACTTAGCTCGAGGACTGATGTTCTATGAAAAAGAGGCAGTAGAATGCACGTGCGTTCGTATGCAATGAAAACGTGTCATTAAACAAATTTAGAACAGTGGGAACATAATACTTCGATATTTTGCAATAGGTATCTACTTTCCAGCACATGCACTTGTACAACATTATGATCGTGCTAATGACTTGAATATCCTGAAGCACAAGTAGTTAATGTTTCTTTTTTTTATATTTTCAGGATTGTCTCTTTCTGATATTTTTGCGGTTGAGTTAGTCGGTGGCAGCACACGAATTCCAGCCGTGAGAGATGTCATTCAAGATGTTTTCAAAACGGAAATTTTCACAACCTTGAATGCGGACGAAGCGGTGGCAAGGGGATGCGCTATTCAGGTTATTGCACCTATCAGTAGACATTCTGCAATTCTGCACATTGAAATTTGTGTAGACTAAGCCTGAAGGACTATTCCTACACGTGCTTAGTTTTTTTTACAAGGTGGGGGCAAAGTGAGCCTCAATTCAACTTATTTCTGAGCTTCTATTGATGTATTGTTTTCTCCACAGTGTGCCATGCTGTCACCAACATTCAAAGTTAGAGACATTGATGTTGAAGACGCAACACCATACCCCATCAGTTTGTCATGGAACTCCCATGTTAATGACGAAATGGGGTATGTATTTGCCATCTTTATGCTGCTCCCTTGCAATCAGTTTTTAAATCGCATCTTTCCTTCGCGCGTAGTTGAATCAACTTTTCTATCCTTTGAAACGCGAGGCGTTATGATATCTGCAGCTGCGTATTTCTCTTATTAAGAATAGTTTGAATCAACCTTTAGTACGAAATTGACTTAACCCAAGTTATGTGGCATGTCTTACTGTAATTTCCTTGTTTGTATTTCGTTGTGTATTTTGTTTGGCTACGTCACATTCAATTTATCATTTAAAACGAATTTTTTCAAACTTTCTTTGAAGGGAAATGGAAATATTCTGCAAAAATCATTCCTTCCCGGCTTCAAAAATGCTGACGTTGAAGAGAAAAGATTCATTTGAATTGATTGCCTATTACAAGCAAGATGTGAAAATTCCACACACTGAAACAAATATAGGTTTGTACATGATTACATCAGTTTGATTGCCATTGCGAATGCTCTCTTCCCTACACTGCCTGCTAAGTCAGATAAATTCTCCACGAACACACTTTTCTGCACTCTTGCCTAGAAAAGCGCAAGGACGTTTTTTCTTACTGAAGATGCTTTCGTCAGACACACGCCAGATTACCAAACACCTGTTAATGTCGGAGGGGTAGGTTTTCAGTTCAGTGGAATTATGTCTCCGCTTCTCTTTACGAATCGAAGCTTAGAGAACCCTCAGGAAAAGCATGTCTTGTTAATAAAGCTCTCATGTTTCTGCATATTTACTACTATTATAATTATTATTTTCATTATTATCCCCAAGTTTTTTTCGCTTCATTTTTTCTTCACCATAAGCGCCGGGTCCAGGTTCTAGGGACAGTAATTGTCTATTTAATAGATGATACTTTTCAAAGGATAGGGTTGGATCCTATTATTATTATTATTATTATTATTATTCATCGTGCATGAGTAGCTTTTGGGTGTCTGAACACCAGGACCAATCCAGGTCCAAGAGTGAATAGAGCACTTGAAAGTAGTTTTTGCTCAGAAGTTGTCCGATTTTACCATTTTTCATAATTTTTGCGATATTTTTTCCTTTTTTAATATGGACCGATGTTTTCTAAGGATATGGGTTATTTCTAAGAATTTTCAAATTCCTTGGTAGACGTTTCGCTTTAACTTCGTTGCAAGATTGATCCATCTCCAATATCTTACCATTTTATGTGTTAATTGCAGGTCGTTTTATGATTTCTGGTTTATCACCAACAAGTTCTGGTGAGGCACCAAAAGTTAAAGTTAGAGTGAGGCTGAACATTCATGGAATTTTAACTGTTGCCAGTGCATCTATGATAGAGGAAATACAGACAGTTGATGAACCGCAAAGTACGGGAGAAAAGGGGGCCGCAGATGCAGCAGAGCCGATGGATACAGCGCCAAGCGATGATGGAAATGCCGAGAGTAAAGAGAACGGTGTTGATAAAGCTAGTGCCAAGGATGAACCAATGAGCACCGATAAGGAAGATAAAGCCACCGATAAAGAAAACCAGGTACAACTGCGTTGTTTGTTGCTTATACAGTATGTCCAGTCATATTCTACTCGTTGACATGGATGCTATCATCTTACATTCAGAAAAAGACGGTAGTCACTACGTTAACTGAGTCAGCATCATTTTGTGATTAGAACAAGTCCGTGTGATTATATATTTGTATAATGAAGGTATCTAGTTTTCGTGTAACAGTAATGCAGTTTGATCTTTAGCATTTCTTTTCATAAGTTTACTCACGAAGAGTAAAACTACACGTTCTCTCCCTTTTTCAAAATATTTCTAATGTCAGTCCTTATTGCTAATATCAGCCCTTCCAGGACGTTTTCTACTTTCCATTTCCTTTCCCGCTCTTTCCTTCTGCTTTGCATTGAAAGACAGACCGAAGGGAGATTTTTCCATTCTGCAGGATAAGACTAATGAAAGCCAAGGTGCATCCGAAAGCTCGAAAGAAAATGAAACTAAAGATACCCAAAAGAAGCCAAAGAAGAGGAAAATTACTAAAGACCTTGTCGTTGAATCGACTGTTCCCGAGCTATCACAGAAAGAATTGAACACTTTAATCGAAAAAGAGCTGGAATTGATAACGCAAGTAAAAATCGAGAAGGATCGTTCCGATGCCGTAAATGCGGTAGAGGAATACGTTTACCAATTGCGTGATGATATCAGTGGAAGATACGAACCTCATGTCTTAGAACAGGTTTGTCTCTCCTTTCATGGATCAACGTAGATTTGACTGGAACTATGAAATTTGATATTTTCGATAATCGGGTGTCTAAGTTAACGTTACAGCCGATTGGCTGAGGTCAGTGTTCATTTGGATAGTTTTGGTTGGTTGGCTTCACGTCTCCTATCAAATACTGCATGAGCAGCGAGTGATACAAGGTTTTGTTGATCCCTGTTTTTACCCACTTTTTTTCTTCGTAAAAACAGTTGGTGGCAATATCGCTCGATGCGTTGTTGACGTGTAATCAGAAACAGTTCCCGACGGCATTCAGCTGTTCATTTCATGCTGTAATTCTGAGCCAGAATCACCGCGACAGCAGCGCGGTTGATATTTAATGTGTATGAAAAAGCAGTGGCAAATTTAATTAGTATGATGAATAAATGTTGTTACTTCATGACTCAAGAGTGGCGGAGGAGCGCTTGCTTCGTTTGCGGTTGACTAGGGCTTTATATCTTGTTTCTGCTTACCTCTTGCATACAATCAGTCTTTCCAGGAGTATGGTATTTAAACATTTGGTGCTACCAGCTGGCTAGCTCCTAACTGTATGATGCCTTTTGGTTGCACAGATGTGCGATCCAAAGGCTGAGAAGCGGAGGTGACGCTGCCTTATTCACCAAAATTGCAAGGAAAGGAATTTGAAATTTTTTGGAACTTTTTCCTGGAATATCTCATGGGCGAATGCAATGCTTTCGACACCTGAAGCTTGAAAGGTCGCAAAGAGATCGAGAGATGAACAGTGCGTTGCATATGCATTGATTGAATTGGTCATATTTAATTCCCACAATTTTGTATATTATAAGTGATTTTCTGTTTATTTGGCAGGATAGAGAAAAAATTGCTTCAGTGCTTAGTACAGTGGAAGATTGGTTATATGGCGAAGGAGAGGGTCAGAAAAAACAAATCTATGTCGATAAACTAGCAGAATTAAAGGTGGATTGAATTCTTTGTTTATTTCGCAAGACTTTTCTTGATTATCACAGCTGTGATGACATTGCGCATTTTTCTTCTTAGAATAGACCGGAGATGGACTAATTCGTCAAACCCAAAATTCATTTAATGAATTCGTTGCCTTTGATCTTCAGTGCTCTTGACTTTTTTCGTGTGGAATATCTCTTGCTTCATTGCATTTATACTTCTCTCAATTCCCCCCACAGAGCATTGGCCAACCAGTTGCAGAAAGATATTTATTGCATACAGAAATTCCATCGGCATTTGAAGGCTATGGCCAAACAATTATCCATCTCAGGAAAGTTTTAGACAGCTACGAAAAAAAGGTTTGTGTGGCAGACTATCTGCTCTGTTAAACAGTGTTCCCTCGCTACTTCGCGCTTAGCGGTTTCAGTGCATCGTGGGTTGAAAAATATTCATTTAAAAATTAAAAAAATATTAAACAAAAATTCAAAATTACCGCGAAAGATGGCCGCCGCCAGCGAAAGATGCCCGCGCATCAGCTGAAGGCAGGAGACGCGACACATCCCAGAATCCACAGAATCCGCAGAATCCGCGTCTCTGATTGGCTGCCTAGCATCATGTTTTGGCTAGGCTAAGCATAAACAAGCACTATTCTACTATTCCTTAATGTTGTATAATCATAAAATATTCATCACGGTTTTATATACACTTATTTATATCATATATGTCCAAAAAACTTCTTATGTTAGCAATGGGAGGGGGGGGGGGGGGGGTTCGTTACTTCGCGGATTTTCGCATATCGCGGGGGTTCTGGTCCCCATTAACCGCGTTATGCGAGGGATCATTGTAATCAACTCGGATGTATATCCTGTTTTAAGATTCATTATTATTGTTATTACTGTTATTATACAAGTACGGCAAGGAAAAGAACTGGCCACCCTACCCCACAATGCCATGGCTCAGGAGGGTACCTCTCTGACATGGTGCTCCTCAACGCTAGTATCGATTATGGATTAATTCGATTTGCTTCATTTAAGTGTCACTTTTTAAAAACAGGATGAAGCTTACTCCCATATTGACGAAACCGAAATGACCAAAGTTCAGAAGAAAGTACAGGAAGGGATGGATTGGCTGAACAAGAAAATGCAAGAGTTTCACAAAACACAAAAACACGAAACACCCGCAGTCTCACATTCCGAGATAATCTCTGAGAGAAAGGTACACAGATTTATTCAACGTCCAATCAATTTGTGAATTATCTCTTTCCTTTTTCTTTTATGGTAACTATTCTTTCGTATAGATTTCTGTGAAAGCGTCTGTCAGTGGAAGTCTTTCTGTGAAAGCGTATGGCCGGTCAGAAACAAACTACTTAACATCAAAACGAAATTTGAAAAAGAGCGAGTTAAGGCCTGTTATCTGAATCGTTCATAGATAGATGCAAGGATTGAAACAGCTGTAACTTCATCCACTGACGAGAACCTTCTCCCAACACCTTCTCCCATCTCTGTTTTTACCCCAGATGTGACAGATTTGTTAAGTTACATGTAGACATTTAATGGGTTTGTTCCATTAGAAAATTGAAGAAATTTCTGTCATCAGTAAAATACTTCTCAGAAGCGCAATCTGTAGAAGATAGAAGTGTTATGCAAGTGCATGGTAAGTCAGTCGATATTTAGGGGTCTATTATTGTCACGAACTTTCCGTTCTTCTAGCAATTGGAAAATTTTTGTAACCCGATCGTTACGAAGCCGAAGCCCAAAGTGGAGCCGCCACCTAGCCCAGAAGACAAGAAAGCGATGGATGCAGAGAGTGACAGTGGTGAAGGAAGTAAATCAGAAGAGGCAAACTCTGAAAGTGAAAAACAAGAAGGTACCAAAGTGAATCCCGACGAGAAGCAAGCAAAAAGCAAAGATAAAAAAGACCTTGAGATGGAAATCGATTAGATCAAATTTGCTTTAAAAGACGACACGAGCAACTTTTATTTCCATCTGTTTCACTCGGCATTTTCTGTTAAAGCTTTTATCAAGTATCAAATGGTATGGACTTTTTCTTTAGCTAAGTATAGGTTTTTCAATTATAGCTAACAGAATAATGCATCTTATCATTTATGGAAAAAGCCCATCGCCAGACTGTTATTCCTCGATAATAATTCCCCCATTTGTGTACTCAGATTTGTCTGCAGAAATATTCTCAACCGTCGCTATCGTTGCTGTGGCTAGTGACACTTTGTTATTCCATGCCTTCCTAGTTAACAATTAATTTATTGTATGCGGTTGGTATGAGCATGAAATTGAACGACGAAAGAGACGTATGTGGTTTTGCTTGCTTGCTTCTTTTTTACTGTTAATTTCATACTGACTAATTTTTGGAAAATTCTGTATCTTTGACCCACAAAATAGAGGGGAAAAATCATTGATTTTTCAGTAATAGAAATGACGAATATCACTGTTTGGAAGGAAAATAATCTTAAAAACTCCTTGGTTTCACGTTCGTCAATTCTCAGCTAAATATATAAGTTTAAATAAGTAGAAATATTTTTATGAACCGTATTTCGCAAACATTAGCAAAGTTGAATTTCCTTCTCACGCAGTCCAAGGTCTTTTAGCAAAGGTGTAGGCTTCAGCGCATCATGGTATTGAGGCCACTGGAATAAATCACAAGTGTGGGATTAAGCTACGAGCCACTTTCTGCTAGGCCGGCTTCACTACCGATCGGAATCGCTACCGCGTGCGATGCTATAGTTGCCATGGATATGTGTTTAATCATAACCGTTTGAAATCATCGCAAAGCTGAGGCTACAATGATCCATCAGCTAGAGGCTGACTCGTAAGAAAAAGCTGTGACGCGTGTTCGCGTGGGACCGAGTTTGTGAAGCGATTGAAATACAGGTAAAGGGTGGGTACAAATCTATCAATAGGAAGGGAAATAACCAAGCAACTGTCCAATTCTATGCAAATGCTGGTAAAGACAGCTTTCAAGTCCTGTTTCTTGTAGAATAGTTCAGGGCATGGAAAAGACACAGTCGCAAGGAATCCGCACATGTTGAAGATGTTAAACATCATACTACGGTAATTCAATTAAAATATACGATAAAAAGTTCAAAACAAACACTTCAGTTCTATTTTACGGCGAGCAGAAAGCTCAGAAATCGCTTCTTAGGGGTGCCTCCAAAGAAAACAAGGTATTGCAACCGCAATCAAAACTGGGGTCTGGAATAATTGAAAGTTCATACAAAAAAATGATGGGGTTCTTCAGGAACCGATAGATTGTTAGGGGTTTTCTTCAAATATTGAGGATTTCCCGAAGTTTCAGTGAGATTCAGGGATAGCGACCTAATACTTAAAATGAATTAACCAATAGTTGCTTCTTTGAATTTGTCAACCGCCTCAAAATACAGAAAGACGAGCTTGGCGGCCCAGCTGTCGGGGGCTAGGCCCTCTAAAAATCCGGCGTGACCACCGCTAAACGTTTCAACAACTAATAGCAATTCAGAGTTCTTCCACGCTCCACCAATGCGGTACTTGCTATCACTGCTAAGCAGTGGGTCGTCACTAGAGAAAATTATCAACATCGGAATAGTGAGCTTTTTAAGCTTTGAAAATACCTCTGTCGGTAGTGTAGTTGCGTGTCGTCTGGAACGATCAAGTTGAGCACTGTGATTTCGACACCGGGATAGGCCACGAAAGAAAGAATCAAAGCTTATAGAATGCTTAAAGCTTGCACCACTCGGTTTAGACTGATCTGGTAGCTGCGTGAGAGAAAGGTACGAGGGTTTAAATGTATTCCACATAGGGGATACACACGCAACGCCTTTGAGAAATCTTGACTTGGCATTGTATGCAAGGAATTTCAGCAGGGTTGGACAACCGTAAGATAAGCTCACTAGATACAGAGGCGCCACGGGAAACTTGCTTGCAATATATGTAACCACTTCCCCTAGATCCTTCCAGTCGTCCATGTCATCCGAGGAATAACTACGATCTAAACTGCTGCACTCAGACGCATGCCGTAGTCTCGGCAGTGCTTTCGAGCGTCTATGGAGAAATACGGATGGTCTTGATCCATGCTTCACTGCAGCTTCAATATAGGGTTGGATCCTGTTGTCATTCGCTAGAGGGTCCGTTACAAATATAACCACGGGCATGTGTAGCTTTGCTCCAGTGCTTGCGCCCAATTTCGGCCACAATATTCCAAGAAGTCTCCCGTCTTGAACTTCAAGATATTCCGTCTTACAGTCAATCGGCCATGCTGGCTTCACTGCAAAATATGTACTATGTATACGCGGGGAAAATGCCCAAAGCGTGGGAACATAAGGTTTGCTCAGCAAATCATCACAGTATTGTACCGCGAGAGAGTTGAACAATGACTTCTTACAAAAGACATTAGGAGGCCTTGAACTCTTTCTTCTCGTCCAGAACAAGAACAGGTAAAAAATAGCACAAATTGGTGATAACTCCAGCAAAATGGCAATAAGCGACATGACGAAATAACTCGTTAACCACCTTTCCATAGAAGTATCAGCAAATCAAAGATCACACAAAAGAACAGTGTTAACGTCGCCTTGTGCTATCACAGGAGTGCAGTTATAACAGTTGATAAGACCAAATGGTCACTTCCATCCGAAATCATTGGATTTGCAATGCGTTAACAACAATCCCCACAGAAAGATCACGGTACGTCCATGACTTGTAGCACTGACATCATCAGACATAGCAGATCGATATACTGTAGTAAGAACGACGAGCCGACGACGAGAGAACGATTAGCTGTACTAAACCACGTCTTTTGCTCTAAAATCCAGGTCTTTCGCATCCCATCAAGAAACCGTAGTCTTAGCACTAATCAATCGCAAAATCCTGAAGCATGACTCACTGTACGTAACCAACCAGTGGGATCTACCTTACGTTGTGGCTAATCAGCCTAAAAACGTAACGTGACCTGCAAACACATGATTGGGTATACGAATCATCGAGTAAACGACCAATGCTGATCACTACTATGGAAAGAATGATGAATTGTTCGTCCGGGCTAGATGTAAACATCTCCATTCTCAGCTTACAGTCGAGTGAGATTCTTTGCAAGGCATTGATATGGCGTTTGTTTTTCCACAGAAGAAAAGCAGCTTCAACAAGAACGTATTTCCCGCACCTGATCCTTCAGCAAATTGTTCCCCAAATCCTTTTGTATTGACATGATAAGATTCGTAGCTGAATGATCTATTTGTCGAGCTGAAAACCAGACAGGAACAAACAGCCGTAGCACAAAAAGTCGCGGATTTTTATAGATCTCTCATGAATACTCTCCCGCTGACAGCATGAAGGTGTGGCTGTATTCAACAACCTGTTAAGTGAGCATCAATCCAGCCTTTGTACACAGGCTCCGAGTGCAATGAGTATTTACTCCGGTAATGGTGTATTTGATTAAAGCATTCACCCGCATTGCAAATAATGATGCATAGAAACTGCAGTTGACCTTGTGTGAACAGTAGAAGCTGGAACTGGCCTTGATCTATTGCAGATCAATTGTGGGTACTGCCAAATAGACAGCAACACCACAGTTAAGTATCACGGATGGTTAGCAGAAAGCGTCCCCAAAGACCCGCTAACTTGATTTAAGAGAAGACGTTGAAATGCGCTTAGGTAGGAAACGACGATAGATTGATATCGCCTTCTGGGTTCAATCAATGTTTTGAATCAATGAACAATGTGTTTGATCGAAAGAGCCTATTGCATTATCATATTTTCAAATAGATACTTACTAAAAAAAGCAGGTTTTTGTTTTGAATGCTTATCTCTAAGGAGCTTAAAAGAGGACTGTACCTAATGCTCTATGGCATCAGTCGTGATCATCACATTGGATACTAAGGCGTAGCTGCAAGGGGCTGGGACCAGGGCCCTCCATTTGGAACGATGCAAGTTGTGCCCTTCAGTGTTCATCCAGGCGAGAAAATTCCGCCTTGCGCCAACTCAGACGTGTTGGCACGTCTGTTGACGTCTCTCAACGTTCTTGTCGTTATGCTTGATGTCATACACGGAGCACCAATGCCATGGAAACAGCCTTTTCGGATTATACAGAGATTTTCAATCAGTGGAAACTCAAGAGAAGTTATGATGAGCGTTGCAGTATTGAAGAACAAAACTGCGCAATCAAAGAATGATAATAGCGATTGTGCTTTGCTAGGCTGGATCAAGCATTTGAGTAATGACAAATAAAACCCAGAAGAACATCAAAGAACGGGAAGGATTCAGAAAACTATAATGGAAATCTTTCATTCGAATTAAGATTAAACACAGTCACATACCTCTCTAATACAAATACACTTTGAAATTCTCTGGTCTAGTTCAGAATTACAAGATAAGTCTCGTAGGAATGATGATAGAAATACTAAAAAGAATAATAATAATGATGATCAAAGCTAAATAACAAGGAAGATTTATCAGAAGACCTGGATAATATCGCAAAGATTCTGGTTTAAAAAGCATAGAAATAAATATGCAATGAATTTGAAATGAAGAAGAATTACTCGCTGAATTCCAAACCTATGGAACGGGTATTAAGAAAAGATTTACTGATGTCAAGCATCGATTAAGCATTTTAAAAGCCGGCTTGCCTCTTAATCTCCTATTAACGACAAGATTAAGATTTAAATGAGTTTTCACTTATCTTCATACATTCATACATTATTGCCTTTACAGCTATTAATTTGATTTGTTAAAGTTCTGGCATGGCACCCTGAAAATCAGTCCAAAGAATAAAGGAGGCTTATGCAGTCAAACAATTTTTATATGTAAGACGCCCTTGCATAGTACACTTATTCATTCACAATTAATAGATAAATCATTATTTTCTTGATTTACTCCATCTTTTCAAAGAAAGACGAATGAGCTATCAACGATACGAAAGGTATCTTCTTCTCCGTTACTTTTTCTTTCACAAGTTACGAAATGGGTAGTTAATTGAGTACGGTGCATACAGAATGCTTTACGTTAAAGATACCTAGTTACTCTTGCTGATTAATCAAAGCATATCAGAATGCTAACTAACTTTCTCCAATATTCACCGTCAAATCATCACGCTCCATCAAACACTTCGACTCAGTTGCGCTTCTAAAGATGGGTAAAACCATCGGATGAGCTCACACATTCCATAGGGCCACCGAATAGGGAACAGGTTCTGTGCAACGCTAGTGATAATCTTCATTACTTCGTGAATTCTTTCTCGGGAGGTGAATAAACAGATCATCAATTCCACCCACAATAAACTTCATAGTTCCAACTGTGAAATTTTTTAAATCAACATCGTTGGTGAAAACTTGCGTACAATAGCACAAGCGAAATCGGTAGAACCAAAGAAGTCCAAATTCATGAATGTGTTATGATTATCAAAATAGGGTGTAAATTCTTTACCGGAAAATTTGCAAATGAATAAGGCAAGGCGGTGTCTCACTAGCTAAAGGTTATAAAGCAAGCAAATTAGTCTGGCATGAAAAGAGATAACTCTATAACATGTGACGCGAAATCTGCGGTGGAAGGAAAACACGCAATAGGCAGTAGCCAAAAATAAGCAATTAATCGCAAACTACTACCAAGCACGTAACCACCTGCAATAGAGCTGGCGTGATTTACAAATCATTATTAGAGAGCTTACGATTTGACTATGAGCGTGACTACGACGGTGGGTTGCCATAAATAACGGCATCTGCGCATGTCCTAAGAGGAATCCTCACAATCAGCTGGCCGTACAGAAGGATTTGACTACTCGTACTGAGGGGTTTTTGCGTACTGTGACTACGCAGTTGAGAAGTTGAATTCATTTCGTAATGAATACTTTAGCAACAATCGCTTTCGCACTTTTCAATTTCCTTCTGCTACCTAAGAAAGATTTGCATCTCCTTACGGTACTAAAATTCTTTTTTTAGCGTTCAAACACCAATCAAAGTGCAATGGCCTACAACAACACCACCGTGGACTTTCTTCTCATGGCGAACGGATTCTATAAATCATGGTAGACGTAGAATGCCATGATCCAACTAAGTATTTATCAACTTTTCGTATCTTGGTATAGTGGCTCAGCATGCGGGCTCACATCGCAGCCGAGTTCATTTCGAACACTGTATGTGGCACAATAAAAATACAATAGGTGACGCAGGCAACGGGAAAACACCTCATAAAAATCCAATTTCCTAGAAAAATCAGAGCCCTGACTTTGGTTTCTGCTAAGCTCGAAATATGCCGCGCAGAGTCTCTGAGCATGCCACGCAGCTTTTTATTTTATAATGAATAAGTGACGTCATAAGTTAGTAAAATTCCTCATTGGGTGGGAAAATAAAAAGAAGCTAGAAGTCAGTATTTCCTATAAATATGAAATTCAGTTCGTTACATATGCAAAGAGTTCATTGAAAAAAGAACACTAATATTTTATATACAAGTTAGAAGGCTCATTTCAGAAATAATAAGAATGTGGCGTCTTACATTTAGGCCAGTAGATACATCTGTCTATGGATGGAAGCTAAGTCTCTGTGTAGTCTTCTACCAATATTTCCAATTCAGCAAACAACTCCTTGAATGAAGGCCGGTGTTCTGGCTCCTAAAATATGAAGCCATCACCAAAGTCAAACATTGGTTACCAACCAAATTACCGAGGTCAAAGGTCGCCGACAGCAGGTCGCAAATCAAAGTTACAGACCAGAAGTCGTAAATAAAAGATCGTCAACAACGAAAGTCATTTGAATAAAAATATTCTATACATTGATTAGTAGGGATAATGGACTTCCTAAAATAATTATTGGCAAATAATATGACAAAGAACCAATAACTGAGAACAACTGACTTACTGTCCAGGTATGCCTTTCTTACGATGCAGTTGTTCAATCTCACCTGGGTTCCCCATGTCTATGTATTTTATGGGTAATTGGATGCTTAATCGAGCTGCTTAAGTGATGGCATGCCGAACGAGCTATCTCATTATATGACTCTTACAGGATCTCTGACAAGCCGGTGGGGCATTAGACTGATGCAAGTTACCACCAATTAGGACAATAAAGTTCGACTCGAATCACTATTTTTAGAGATAGATTCCCGTGGAACACTCCTGATGAAATTATCAAACAAAAGCCAACACTAGCATGCTTCAAAAAGACGATAAATGACTGGACTGGAGATAGATGCACGTGCAAAATATGTCGCTAATTCTTACATATATTTACTTCTTTCATACAGTTTGTAGATATCATGTTGCAATAAGTTGGTTTGACTTAGCATTTTCCTTTAAAACTAGTGTAAATACCAAAGTTAAATGTTGATAGAATATTAATATATATATATTGGGAAAACACCCTGCGTTGTTGAACACTGATGCTAACTTAAGTTCCGGCCAATGAAAAAAGCAACTGCATACACTTTAAAGATACATGTCTCACAAAACTGCCCATCTAAGTACCTTAAATATCTAAGGGATAATGCATGGTCATGGAAGAATCGTGTTTAATGAATAACTAAAACTATCATAAAAAGGCAGTGAACTTATGCATTCTTGATGCAAAATTATAGGCTCTTACACAGAAGCCCAATTGGCTTAAAACTGAATGATTCACATTAACACAGAATAAAGATGAATTATCTATTAGATCAACGTTCTAAATAGCTTGATTGAATAAAAAATGCTGACGAAATTCCCAGCTTGAGAAATCTTATTCGCAGAGAGATCTTCATCACGAAAATGTTTCATATCACATCATATTCATGCTAAATTGCATTTTGGGGAGGAGAATTTTAGCCTCCTTACAATACTTGTTATGTGGTATAATGGTCATATAAATACAAATATGCCTATAATGTAGATATATAACGTATACATATAAATTTATAAATAGATTTATATATTTATATTCGTATTTGCATTCTGTGCCACAAAACTGACACCCCAAAGCTGTATTAGCTCCCATATCTAGTAAGTAAAAGAAATCAATATCTAGCAAGCAAAAGAATTGAATGAAATGTAATTCATAAATAATAAAGCCAGCAGAGAAAATATTTAAAATGGCTTAAACTACTCACAGCTTCCCAACATCTTGATATAATCTCGAATAGGTCTGCTGGGCACTTGGCCGGCCTATCCATCCTGCAACCTCGAATAACCTAAGAATTGACATTAAATTCGATTGACAAGTATTAATCACACTTGCTCTTGGAACATCAACAACTGTTGAAAAACCTTTCAGTGTTTCAAGCTGATATAAAACAAGTTACAAGGTTATTGTTTGAGAGGCATTCTAGGCTCATGGCCTATTCATCATTTTCTCTGTTATACGCGACAAAAGTTTCGGTAGCACACCAGCAAATAACATGAAAAGGGTTCACATTCAAAAACAATACCTCTTCGGCCACTTGCACGTTTTGTTTCGTGGGGTAAGGCGTCTTTCCTCCACTAAAAACCTCCCAACACAGAATTCCTACAAGGTGAAAGAAAGTTCAACTAAAACAAGTTTAAGTAAAATAACACCATTTTCTAATTATTCCTTTCATTTGTCCTTTCTATAATCATTTATTTCTATCAATCGTTGTAGCTGTTGGTATAAAATTTATAGCAGATAGCCAGTTGCACGCCACCTGCCACTACTGAGGTGTAGATATGTAGAATTTGACTAAATAAAATATGATGTTTCAAAAGATCATTAAACGAAAACTGAATGCAGTAATTATATTTTGACAAAATAACAGATTAGACAGAGGCATAATGTGACGTGAGTGTTCAACATCTATGGCGTTTGGCTTTCACAAAGAATACAAATGTTTTTAAGACAAAGAAAAACTAGCTTGATGAAGATTGGGCGGGAAGATGCTGTATCCACGAGAGCTTATGAAACGACTTTGAATAGAAACATCCTCCTTAGGACTTCTTTCTATGCTTCCGCTTCAAATGATATGAAGAACTACAGCATTTACCATAATTGCATTCCACCAAAGATGTTTGATTTACTTCACTTTGGCAAGTAAGCTTGTTAATGCTATGAAAATGCCTTGATAATGCCATGATAATGCTAAAAAATGCGATACTTTATAACATGGTATCTCTTTACAGATCTGTGATGTGAGCGCTTTTTTTCTACTGTCATCGCTCTACAAACTATATTACAAATTAACATAGGAACGCGGCTCAACGAAACTGAAATTCAATGAAGCGACTGACAAATTGACATGTAAAATTGAGTCTCTAGCTTGCTACTCACCATAGGCCCAAACGTCGGATTTGCTACTAAATCGAGTATACTGAATTACTTCAGGAGCAGCCCATTTTATAGGAAACTTTGTACCCTCTGATGCTGTGTATTCGTCGTCTAGAACATACCTGGGTGTAAAATGGCTCCGGCATAATACAATGTAGACAAAACCACAAATAGAATAGGACAAAGAACATACAAAAGCTAAATTCAATAGATGAAACAAATTGCAACGCTTTGTACAACTGTAGAAACAAACGCTTCGGAATTAGACAGAGTAGGTACGAAGAGAGAAATCGTTAAAACCGCCCGAGAAAGACAAGGGAAATTTTAAGGCGACGTAATCCGAAAGGGCATATGGAAAGAGCAGGATCCGTCAGGGACATTTTAAGGACCATGCCGAGGGCATCGCTGTCAGAGACGTACTTTCGGCCATTTTGAAAAAATTAGGCCGCAGATACCTGACTCAGAACAAAAGATTCCATCTGATACGTCATATGCGCCATACGTCATATGATACGTCATGCGCCAATGAATGAAACTAGCTAAAGCAGTTGAAGAAGAAGACCATTTTGCCTCCGAGGGAAGTCACGCTTGGTAGGGTAATAGGAACAGCTTAAACCACTTAAGTCTGGGCCCCGTCTTAGATAAAAATCAAACAAGACTATTTTGCTCCAATTTTGAATCGTATCCTCAGTATGAATATCAAAATAATAACATAATTTAAAAAAATAGGTTAGCAGATAACATTCATCTTCTATAAAGAGATATATCAAGTACTGGAGGCTGAGCCTGTTGCTAGCTTCAAAAGCATTTTCCTTTCATGTTGAAACATAGACAGGTGAAACAGACGGTGAAAAGTTTCGTAGGATGCCAGAAGATTTTTAAGTAAATCCCAGGTCAACTGATGAACTAGAAAGCCTTTCAACGCTACATGGTGACGGTGCAATAGATGATTAGCTAAAAATTTATGTGCTGTGATGAAGGCATGCATGCAGCAGAAGAAGAAGCAGAAGAAGAAGCAGAAGAGGAAGCAGAAGAGGAAGCAGAAGAAACGGAAAAAGAAGAAAGCGAAGAAGAAAACAAGGAAGGACGAGCCAATTTATTCAAGCACTGCATCGAAATAAAAAGAAAAAAGAAATTTTCAGTTACTAACCAATTCTATTAATTGTTATTTGGCTTCTGATCGTAACATGACATATTGACAATCGAGTACACTTTAAAAAACTAGTAGCCTCATCCTCCCACTATGTTTCAAATGGCTTCATCTCAGAATTTAGCTTAAATTTTAATTTGCAACGGGATACAAAATGGAAGAAAATGAAGCACAAACAGAAGCATTGAACGACACGTGAAAAACGAGCCGCCTGAACATACCGAGCTAGCCCAAAATCTGCTACTTTGACTATGTTTCTCTCACCAACCAGACAGTTTCTCGCAGCCTTAAAAAGACACGAATAAACGTGCAGAACATCACTGGTAGAAACCTTTCAATCGAGATCGATGGTTAACTATTAAGCAGACAGTTTTATAACTTGAAGATCAATGAGCATGTATATGAAAGAACATGTATATGAAAGAACACATCTATGAAAGAACATGTATATGAATGAGCATGTATATGAATGAGAATGTCTATGCAAGAGCATGTATATGAATGACCTTTCTTACCAAATCACGGTGGATGAACTGCATCTCCTCCAAATAATGCATAGCGCAGACGATTTGATAAATAACGCTCAAAAGGATGTTTATTTGATCGAGCAGCATTCGATTGTTCCGCAAATACTCAAGTAAGGAGCCTGAAAACGAAGCAAGTTCAAACCATAGAATATAACACCACATAATAAAGCATAACATAATGCAAAATAATACAATATGGTATAGCGAAAATATCCTAAAATATAATGAAACGCGATATTATACAAAATGATACATCATAACATTTCACCATTTGACATGAGCTCTGTGACGATACATAGTGGCCTTGTTTTGCTGCACACACCGAAAAGTTTCACTAAATTCTTGTGATAAAATGTACTGGAGAATAAAAACACAAATGAATCAGAACATCAAATCAAACAAAGATCAAATTTAGTCTCATGAATGTAAGCAAAAATCAAAAGCAGTCTTTGGAAAATCACTGAAAAAATCTCAAAACAGCATTTTCAATGTGACAACACAGACGACAAGGTTACCGAACAGAATCTGCGTAGACTTCTACAGAATTACCGAAGACGGATGGAAATTTGACGCAGCTATGGCAACGATGACCATTTAATGTATCAACATCAGATGATCAGTGGTTCGATTCCACCTTCAGCTAAACTTTCATATAGAGAGAGGAGAGTCGCTAGCTCTCTGCAATTCCAGACGTACGAATCACAAGATGCAGTCACATCAAAAGGGAGACCATGCTCGATAAGTAAAATTCTATTAGCGTCCATTAACAAAATACATAGCAATATATATAGATGTATAGGTGTGAATGGCTCTTACGACAAAGATTTGGCTTCGGCGATGAAATCATCTTCACACATAGATCCTTCCTTCATCATTTTAATTGCGATTTTTTGGTTGCCTTTCCATACGCCTCCATAAACAGTCTGAGAAAATGGACAAAACTATACATCAAAGTCCGATACAGAAAAGTCAACTTGAAAATTATGGAACTGCCATTTGGGCATCTAGTAGCAATTGTAGCAATAAAATGGCAGAAATTTTTCTGTAAAAAATAGAGCTTACAAGGAATAATTGCCTTAAGCGCAAGAGAGACATACACGCCATTAATTTTCTTTTGAAAAACAAGCAAGCAGATGAGCTATACGCAGTCACGTCATTCTGCTTGTAAAAATGACACGGATCGCAAAAAAGTCACCGTTTCTTGCATCGCCATTTTCGGGGCTTAGGGAGGCGCCCATCTCCGTTTCATTAGCCCTGGACCAAACAGCTGTGCAAGCACAGTGAATGCCACAGTTGGGGGCTGGCCATCTGGCAGCACTGTGTGCTTCACGGATAGTATTCTTAATTAATTCGATGGAGTAAAAGTAGTGTGTTCTCAAAGGGGTTTCGGAATCAAGAGCAGTACCGGTCTTTGCCCCTTCGATCAAACAGTTTTGCATCTACTTAATAGCTACGATGTCATAGAAAGTGCTGATTGCTTAGCAAGGTCGCTAAAAGCAGCGTTCAGGAAGGTGGAAAGAGAACTACGGATATCCAATAAAAAATCTTCTACGTGGAAATTCAACTCTGCTGCTGAACCATTGCTTTGATAGGATTAATGACGAAAAATGGGGGCATGCAACAGACTTTAGATAAATGATCAAAGCAAGAGGAGCTGAAAGTGATGAAATAAAACAGCTTACCCCAAACTGCCCTGCCCCTAGCTGCCTACCAAATGTGATCTCGTCCCTGTCGATTTCAAATATGTCTGTTTCGCAAAGAGAAAAACCAGATTAGATAGCCATTTACTGTCAATTACAAGCAAGCACCATGAGAAAAATAATATGCCTGAGATTAAACGAAAAAGAATCCCGCACGGTGGGTTGGGTGGTAAAAAGGCAGGGGCGGAATCACTATCTCAAAATAGGAAAAAGTTGCAGAGCATAACCGAGTCCAAGCTTAGCAGAAACAACAGGCAGGGCTCCGGGTATTTTCCACAGGACTGGAGCTTACGAGGTGGCTTAACGATGCCTTTCTCATCGAAAGTATTTAAGTTGCGAACCGTGTAGGGTTCGAGCCCTTGATCACTACGCCAAGAGTTGGCGCACCTAACCCACTACACTTATGAAACAAGTCACGATGGCAAAACAGCACGAGATTAATTGACACTGTTGCTACTGTCTGCCAATGATAAAAATCCATGTAAATAGGTCCATCTTAAAACATGAAATTTCTTGAAGACACGACGTTTTGATTGAATTTCACTGCCTTTTTACGTTTGAATGATAGATATGTTTTGTAACATTCATATTATCTTCTAGAAAACATGTACTGAAAAGGTGCTGCTGTGGTGCTTTTAATGTGTTAAATATATTGGACTTGGTGTAATTATAAACTTTAATACTCCTTCAGGTATCGTAGATGCATTTGTAGTATCGCAAATCCCATTTGTGTACAAAAAATCATGCGGCAAAATTAATTTTCGACTTAACACTAGCCACAGCAGCAACAGCTGTAATCTGTGTGTGGAATTCGAAGCTTCACTCGTTTCTTCGCAATTACTGTATTTATTCGAGTATGACGCGCAAATCTTCTACCTGAAAAAGAACTTAAGTTAGGGGTGCGCGTTAAAAACGAGGGTAGAATGGGAACAGGTCTTTGGTTCATCTGGGGATGAATCCGACTTTGAAGAATTTCAAATAATACTGAAAATTTCATTTCGGTACTTTGTTTTGGTTTACGCTGTCAATATATGATTTTTCTCATGGCCGCGCATGCTCAACAACGTTTGTCACTTGCAATCTTTGTTCTGAGCGAGAAAAAGCGACAAAAAAATGCAAAACCTGTTTTTAATCGAAAATTAAAGGTGCGCGTTATACTCGAATAAATACGGTAATTAGATTCAATATGACAGAATGAAACAATGCAGACACAGAGTAAAACTCTTCTCCGTACCATGTCCTAAAGCTGGAGTGCTTGGTCCATTTCCTTGATTAGTATACGGAAAGCGCAATCTCGTGGTTAGACCTGGGGACGAACAGCGAGAAATGATTTTTTATCTAGAAAGCAACGAATGTAACCAAGCAAAGAATGAAAATGAATGTGAGAAAGCAAAGAACTGCAGTAAATTTGAAAACCCATTTGCAATGCTACCCATACAGACTCAACCTGATAGGTCATGGAGTAGGCTTAGAAGCAGTCCTGTTCACCCTTAAGTCTAAAATAACGCATTGTCTCAGTGGAATGCTTTTCTCACTACATCAAGATACAAGGCATCAAACCAACAGGAACCATCAAATTCAAGAAACGGCGTCTCGACAAGCACGGGAAACCCAACGTACTTTGTCATGGACAACCACCCTCAGCTTGCAAGAAGAGGTTCGGAAGAGCTCACACTCGCACGCCAGCCCAAGAAGGTACAGCCAATAATCCACCCAATCAGATGATACCGTCAGCAGTGAAACAATTCCAGTTCAATAATGATATGGTCAGCGTTTTTAATAATGACCAGTCTACAAAGAATACTCTCTAAAATTGTTAGTGATACATTTCTCACTACTATTTGAGACAAATTTCTGCCATTCTGTTCCGATCTAGACTATTTCAAGAACCAAAAATTAGAGTGAGCTTTCACTATGTCAACCGTAAAAACCAGACCTTTGCATCACCCCCGTCTAATTACTGCTTATCAGAGATACGTTTATCCATTCAGACCATTGCATCAATGGAATATGTTATGTTACCATCTGGTGGAAACAAAGTTCCTTGCACATTGCCACATGACATGTCGGTGGAGAGGCGTCTTTGAGTGGATACGTATGATAATTTCAAGCCAACATGAGCCTACTACAGATATTTTAGTAACATCTCCCATACTTGTGAACACTACATGGGTTGAGTATAATGGTGGCAATAGCTCTAGCCTCAAGTGCATAAAGAGGAGAGTAAAATTCCTTCAGTTCGAGGCTAGGCTGAAACCATATAAATGCTTCTTTTCAATCATCTCAATCCTCCTCCACATTAGCACTACAACTGAATCTAAATGAGGAAAGCAAAATAAAGTTCCGATCAAACTCAGGAGCTCCTTTGCAACAGAAAGATCTAACATAACGTCACGGATTTGGTCAAGATCACCACCACTCTTCCTCTAGCTAAACTTTTGCTGAGGATGATAACGAACAGCGTTTGGATTGGCATCAACACGTAATTGATGATGCTTGCGTACCTGCGCAATTCAGTTTGTGGTACTCAACTAATTTGATAATACTATCAAACGCGTGGCGTTGTGACACAAAGTACTTCTTGTCCGGCGTCATCTTGATGTGATAATGCTTTACTTCACCTTGAAAACTATCGAATATAAATTTAATAATACGAGTCACGCAGCAGAACCGATAAAAGACAAGTTGGATATTTATCTACACTTCACCTGATTAACAAGCTGTAACCGGCTGCAAACGCTTAGCTTCTTAATATCCTGAACAAACAAGGCTTAATACTTGAAGTGATAATGATGCATATTCCAAAGATCTTCTCATGGATAAACTCCATATTTTCTAATAAGCCTTTTCATCTATCAGATCTAAAGATAGCCCTATCTTAAACTAAGATGATGCGGTGGAGTGCGGTTGCAGCATGTCGGCTTTAAACACTTTTCAAAGTAGGTGCCAAATTCTAGCCAACCTGTGGTAAATTGTTTGCCAGCACTTCTCTTGCTGAAGCCAAACAAATTTATCCTACAGTTCTTATAACGGTAGAGGTTCACCCAAAACAGCCTCTTCTTCATAGGAATATCTGATCCCCATATTGTACTGAGTAGCTGAAGGCATCTATGATAATGAAGATAGATTTGAAGGGGGGAGGGGGGGGACAGCAGTTAATTTGTTTGAAGCAATGCTGTGAGCAGTAAATAAAAGATGATTCGGTAAGAATGGATTTGGCCATACGTTAGTGACAATGTATACATTCCGGGTCTGCTTGAGTTTTTCACAAGGAAAACGCCATCTTTCCCCTAAAAATAGAAATATTCAGTTAGCATGCAGAGTCCAAATTTTGAAACTGAGCCTAAACTCTTCACATATTTCATATAAGACACATCTTATTATCCTTGTCCTTGTCCTTATCCACCGAATGGCAGCTTGCCATTCAATGGAAAGATGAATGATTTTATAAACGCATCAGAAAACCATCATGTTACGTAAGAATACATACTTTGCGTGACTACCACCAAGAATGCAAAAATAGTCACACGTGAAATATTTCTAACATTTCATCACGGGTTAAAAACTGCTATGCCTAGCGACAAAAGGTCTTAAAACTGCATCCCTTCGTAAAAAATTCTGGAAAAAATTTGTGCACCCAAAATCCTCAATCTTTCAAAAACACTTTGATCAGATGAACTTTTGAATACTAGAATGACATCACACAACAAAATCTTAATACAGCTACTGTAGTTACGTGCAGATGGAAGATGAGATTAATGTCACAAGCAAAAGTGAGGCAGCTCTATTTTGGCAAAATTAAAACATGTATTGGCAAATGCGAAACAGCAATAGGCAGTCTATGATCTTTATGTACATGCTCGGACGGCAGCTAACAGTAAAAGTTAATCACAGAGATGGCTATTCTACTACATGAGAACCAAGCGACAAAAGAGTGCATATTTCTCCTAAGCTCATAAGAGAAAATGATATCAATAAACCTCGGCTTTTAGCAATTCCTCCGTTTCCTGTCTGGACAAATCCCCATGAAACCATCTACGATGCAATCAAATCGACTCAGAAAACCTTTTAACTAAAAACCGGCTGAGACGATTAGCATTGGACGTAGTGCGAAAAAGCTTCTTGACGTAACGATGTGACAGTTCCAAAGTTTAGCCACGTAAAAGAAGAGCCTGGAGAGTGCTATTTCTCCGAAAAAGCTTCTATTTCTCTGCTCTCATCATAGACAAATCAGAACAAGGCGTGTCACAGTTCGAGGGCCACGCCTATTACTCAAAGCTTCCCTTCTCACAGAAGCAATCTCGTTTTTTTAGGTACTCATATTTCAAGCACGAGAAATACCTGAGTAGTTGCAGGTTTGCAATAGTGAGTTCCCAATATAAAAAGACCCAGCATTTCGAAAAATATGACAATTATTGGGTGAGACCCCAGGTGAATAAATAGATGCTTTCTCGAGAAGTCAGCCTAGAAATAAAAGAATTTCCGATAATTTTTCAGCACACATCCATATGCTTCACTTTGCGTTATTACTGTCCTGGGTCCCCTGCGACTTCGTCCCAGTTGTGAAAAAGTTCCTGAATTGTTCTATGATGAAGCGATAGCAACTCGCCGCGTTACATACGAAAAGGTTGAAAGGAATTTTTACATAAGAGATCGATCATCTATATTCTGATTTTGTTTACTCTTGTCCATACCTCTGTCCTTCAAGACCGACATCATGACGTACGTAATTGCTTGGGATGTATCCTTCTCTCCTATAAAATATGATTAATAAATTGGATGAGAAACCAGTCATTCAGAGACTAAAACTTCTGCTTAACACATTGAAAAAGTTTAGTCGCAAAGAAGAAATGAGGAACTGCGGGGCAGAGTAACCAGTTCTCTTCCTCATAGCAAATGACCCCCAGCTTTACACTTGGTATCCATTAACTGCAGGTGAACACATAGGGGGCACCCAGGAATGGGAATGTTCAATTTTATAGTGAGTTATGTTGGGGAAAGGCCATCGTGGGCTATATAAAGCCCCAACAAAGGAAGTGAAAGAGGAAAGTGAAAGGATAAGAGGAGAGAAAGATGAAATCGAGCTTATGATGTCAGATTTGAAAGAGGGTAAGTGGTAAGATTCAGGAAAGGAAGAGGAAGGCAAGACGTTCCATAAATTGCGCGTTCTTAGGATGAATGATGATTTGTGGATAGAGTTCGTAGATTAGGCAGTGAAACGTGAAAAGGATGTGAGTTGATTGAGCTTATGGTGTTCCTGACATGCCTAAGAGGAAGGGGGGAAATATCCCTGACCCCTTGAGAGCAACGTCTAGGAACGATCTGGAACGCAGAACCATTAGCACAATGGATAGTACTCAAACTCGATGGTACTGAACAGAATTCGGCGACACAGTTTTCGTTAAAAAAAGAAAGCAAAGATCAAAATAGAAATGAATATTTTTTGGGAAAAATGGACCGAACTACTCTTTTTTATGATCTACCCATTTTGATTTGAAAAACGCCATCAAAAGCAGCAAAAATGATCGGTATCTAATAGTGACTTATGCAAGGAGTCAAATCATGCGCAGCAACGCGAATCAGAAGATTTATAGGGCGAGATGGCATAATCTGCTTTTACGTCATAAGTTTTAAGATATGATACAGAGAAACAGATTCCGAAGTGGAAATGCGAGGGGATGAGCCTGGATTGACAGTATTTCTAAAAACTTCGCTTGGTACACCAGCATGAAAGCCTGAGGTACAAGGCACAATGCAACGCAGTACCTGCTAATACCTGATAGTGCAATACCTAGATTTATATTTGATTTACAAATACCATAACTTTGCCTTAAAATAAAAGAACATTCGTAATCAGGTGTTTTAGAAACGTCTACCAAGTCACAAAAAAAATATTTCTAGGACTATTTCTAACTATTTCTCGGAGTCACATCCACTGGGATAGAAAAATGAATGAAAATGACCTATACATAGCTTACAAACCACCTGATGGCTACGCAAAGACAACTTAAAGGAACGGGTGATGCTAACGTCTTCAATATTTGTTTAAATTTATCTCCACCAATCAGTCCTTCTAATTTTTGATAAGAAAATACATCTACCTAATGATAGACGGAAAATTATTGTACACAGCCTTGTAAAAAATAGCGCTATCTACTGATTGATAGAACTTGGATTCGACAACAACTTGCATCTTAAAATCGTTACCCTTGTGAATTCCGTGCTTTCCACCAGTGCAGTTGACTTTTTTCAAGAATGATGTAGACAGCATCCTATCAACAAAAAACAGCTTGCATTTGAAGCCAGAATGGACTATTAACAAAAGTCTGGAGTCGATTTGAAAACTAAAATACCTGCTGACATGACGCAGACAACAAAATATCGCCACTTGTCACATAAAACAAAAACAAATTAAAAAAGCAATGATATCTCCTTGATGTGGCGCTTGCTGATTGAGCAGCTGTCACTGGTTCAGTGAGCCCAACTCCAGGTTAACTTTTACTTAGAGCAAGGACAGTTGCTTGCTCTTTTTAGTCCAGACCAATGCATACTCAATTTCAAGTCTAGCAGAAACCAGGGACAGGGCTCTGAGTTGAGAAATCTTAGTAGGAAGATTAAAACTATTTGAAACTGTCAGCCATTATTTCTCATTAAACATTAAGCCCAAAGCAAGATTCTTTTTGTTCTCCATGGATAATTTGTACAATGAGATATCTCTACCATCCAAGAAAGATGATCATAAATTTAACAATATGGGACTTGTAAGACTGAATTGAAATACCAAATAAGATTTACTTCAAGATATAAAAATTACAGCACTGTAACAGACTTTGGGCTTGATTGCGTAGCTAATGAAAACTTTTGTATAAGGAAAGAAAAAAGGCAAATTACTTTAGTCAGTGATAAATCTCCTTGCTGCAAAGCTTTGAAATCAAACAGTGCAACCACCCTCTCTTCATTTGGGTCTTCAATGTCATGTGAATCTCCGTTCTGCAGAAATCATTATAGAAGATTTATTGAATATGCACTCTTTTCATTAAAACGGTCCCTTGATAAGATTTTAATCCAAAGCAAAATTTTTGCATCCTGCATTGCTAATATAGTGAACTATTTATAGTTTTGCTAATGTGGGTAAATTAAGATAAGATGGATTCCATAACCTCTTGATTTTCATAAAAAAGGCTTTAGGAAGGAAAATGAAAGCTTAGTCTTACCGGGATTGGGGGCAAAGGAATATCTGATCGCTTTACTTTCTCTGCAGCTAAAAATGAAATTAATAGCTTGATACCAGCTTCATTAGCTCAAGGTATAGATGAAAAAATTGGTCAACGCAGTGCTGACCACAGCAGTAACACGAACTCATCATTATTATCAGCAGGCAATCTTGGCAGAGTATGGCAGTAGTAACATCAACTATAGTGTTATATTTGATTATTAGTTGATGTCTCTATCAAAGGAACCTCAGACCAAAGATACAATGACAAAATGAAGGGAACTTGATATCTCTGCACAAACTTGATGAAACAGAAAGAGACCTTTGTAAATAGGACTCTACAACAAGAATAGTCAAATGAATGTGGAAACTTACGTGCACTATTTGCTGTTGCAAAGTAGGTCTTTTTACATCCATGGGCATGTTTACCAGCCCTGCAACAAGTCCAGCTACCATTGGTGTAGATTCCAGAATGATAATTCTCTAATAGAAGACGATTTTGTTGCGAAATTTCTGGAAAGAGATTGTAATATTTCATAACTTTTTCAAAGCACAGACCTCATCAATGATAGTTATGGCAACGGAGATTGCAGTTGAACACAAAAACCTACATCTAAGCATCTAATAGGATAGTAGTAAATAATGTGTAAAGATTAACAGATAGTTCTAAAATGGGCAGTCCCTTTTTGATTGGGGCTTGATTCAGCCTTGTTGTATTTACAATGACAAATCAGGCTGATAATGGCAGCTTTTGCTCTTCATCATAAGGTCAATGATGGTTGACTAGCAGAAAAAGGCTTGATGAGGATGAAATCAGTGTTTGGCAACAAATTTAATCTTATCAGCACTTCTTGCAGTTCTGGTAATCTAGCAAAATACACATAAAGAAAATATTAGCTTTAACACTGACTTTTCCTCTCTAAAAGGCTCTATGCAGGATACATTTGATTGAGGGAATCAAATAATTCATATGAGTGGATGAACTGCAATGCTGACATATGGCAAAAAGGTTAGGCAGAAACCAAAGTCTAATTTGGTAGAGTTAAATTCCCGTGCCAAAACTGACCAAAAACCAATATGCCATGAACTTTAATTTTCTTAGAAGAACAGGAAATCATATACTGTAAGCTCTTACAGTACAACCAAAGGCAACTTAAGTTCTAACTGATAAAGTCTGCTATAAAACTTGACCAATGTCTTTTTTATAACGAAAGATTGGTGTATCGAGTTGATAGGAAGTACTACACACCATATCTGATTGAACTCATCCAATCATTCCTTTCTTCCTCGCTGTTTGCTATCACAAATAGCGTCAAGTCTCCATGCTGGACCTTAAAACAAAAAGAATAATTGATCAGCTGAAAAGCTGACAAATAAAATACTTTGATAACAAAGAAGCAAACATGAAATCAAATAAAGAATGAAGAAACGGTGCAAATAAACCTTAGATCATAATTGATTGACAGGTCGTCAGGAAACTGAGGAATTATCTGGAGGTAATTGGGCATTAGAGCTTTGGATAGGGTTTTGATCTTACTTTTTCAGTTGCAAAATATGTTTTTTCTCTATTTGGAAAATGGCCCACTGAGTAAAAGAGAGTTTCATAATTCAAGGGCCAGAGAGCAACTGTCAAAGAGGTACCATCTTAAGCCACAGCTTTACAGGGTAGGGTGGCCAGTTCCTTTTATTGCTGGCTGCACTTTACTCCAAGCTTTATAAAGGGGGCCCCATTTATTGATTGATGAATTAGGAAGATGGCACCTAAGAATGTGCACAGACATGGACCAAATCCTTGCATTTGAGCACAGCAGACAAATGATATACACTACGATAACTAACTTAACAAATTATGGCAAGCCCAATGATGCAAGTGTCAGGGAGAACTCAAGCAGTTAACAACACACAATTAAAGCTGTTATTATATGAACCTATGGGTCTGTTAGGTCCCCGAGTTTGGTTTGAATGATTATATTGCCTGTGTGGAAATAAAACTGAGAAGGGATCAGACATAAATCTTTTCTGGATGAACTCAGTATTTTCAGAGGCTTCAAGTCATGTCACCAATGCCAAGTTACAACAAAGTAAAAGCTTCTGCCAAATTTTTTAGTAAAAATTCATTAAGTTGATATAAAACTGACTGAATTGTTAGCTAACTTTATTTCTAGCATTCATTTTCCATAAGATGCCATAAATACCATAAAATATTATGCTTAATTTAGGTCTATTAAAAGCATGTCACCTGAAAGCAGAAATTCTTATCTAGTGCATTATTGTCAACCTCCTCAACAACTTTTATCTTTGAAAGCAAAATGGTTCCCTTCTGTCTGCCTCTTTTCTACAAATATAAAAAACCAGCTTGGCATCAAAAAAGCAAAATGTCTTTAAAAGAGAATTGCTAAATAGAGGGTAAGAAAACCCATTGCATAAGGAACATGGGGTATGTATGTGTGTGTGTATGTATGGCTATGGATGTATGTATCTATGTATGACTATTTGTGTATGACTATTTATGTATGACTATTTATGTATGGCACTGTATGTATGGCTATGTATGGCTATGTATGGCTGTATGTATGTATGTATGTATGTATGTATGTATGTATGTATGTATGTATGTATGCATGTATGTATGTATGTATGTATGTATGTATATATGTGTGTATGTATGAATGTATGTTCATTCATGAATTCCTGCCCATCCGGAGCAGCAATCATCAGTAGCAGGGTTTTAACCAATTCTGAAGTTTCCAGGGTCCTTGACGGAAACTGCACAACAATTTTGTTGTCAATGATACATTATATTTGATACAAGGTGCATGGAGAACATCAGCAATAGTCTAGGTAGCATAAGTTTGGTATAAATGTAAACTTTGTTGGAATTGCAGCCTTGGGAGAGCTACAATAGTTCAAAAAGAAAAAATATCTGCTATTTGACGATGATAAGATGCAAAGGCATGAAAAGATAATGCCCTCCGTCCTTGGGTCTCCCTAGTGTAGCTAGTGGTTTGCTTGCTTCTATAATTATACCAAAATAAAATACAATATTTCAAAATTATAATTGGAGGTTCAATCACTAGTAATGGGTGCAAAATAACCCATGTGTATATAGACCCATATACGGTTTAAAGCATGCCAGCATTTCTAATTCACAGGGTATTAACTCTCTAGCGACCTAGTCCATTGCCTAGACCAGGGCGTGATCAAGCAAATCATGGCTGCAGCAGACATTGTCAAAACAATCGGATGCGGGGTATACATTCTAAGGCGTGCTACCACCTTCCAGATGGCAAGAATGCCAGAAAATTCAACTGAATTTGCTTGAAAAAACGATATTTATTCAGGGTTAAAAATTGCCGGCATTGGATTATCAATAACGAATATGATGGTATACTCATTCACGTTATTCGAGAAATCTGTCAGCATTGTCATGTTACAATAGACGATGTGCCATTAGGACGAGATGGGACTTTTGTCAATGCCGCATTATATTTGAGTAATTTGAGGGGTTGCATACAGGCTTGTTCTAACAACCACCTAAAAGTGGGCAAAGTTTTAGTGAAATTTTGAAAACGTTAGTTCGTTTCGAAATGGTTTCGAAAATCCACACACAACAAGACCGTAAATCACAAAATGATTTTTAGTTCCTTTACCTCTCCGGTACCCTCGAAGTATGAAAGTTCGGTTGGAGTTAAGACAAACAGCCTGGTTTTATAGTTACTAATAATGGATCGTCTGCCACTTTTTCCCTGGGCTCGTTTCGTCAGGATCCCTTGTTTAAGAATCTGCTGATCACTCGAAGTAAAATACATCTCTAAAGCTTCACCAACAGCTTCCTATTCTCATGAACTTTATATGTTGTTTTTTCTCAGCAAGAATATCTTTGTGGGAAAAAAGTCCTGCTAGTTAACCAGTCAGCACTCGGTGTACTCTAGAAAACCATTTCCTTCCTCCTTCTGTTAAAAACGGCCTAGCCCAGCCTGAGACTGTCTTTGGCTCGGTCACTGAGTACTTCCTAAATTCTTTTGAGAAATCCTGAGATCATCAAGGCCAGTAGATATGGCGTGTTTTCAACGCCTTGCTTCTCGTGTAAACATGTAGTCTTTGTTGGAATCCGGTCCGTATACTTAGTCCGACTGTGACTCTACTTGCATCCCTCGATCCTACCACCATCACAACCACAGGGAAGCGGTATGCGAAAATAAAGCACCTTGTGGGCAGGTCCTCGAAAGCCCTGGCCCCAGCATGAAGTAGACATCTCGGCGCCCTCTTTACCGTCACAGCAAGCACTATCATTCCCGATGTGCGAGGCTTTTTCACAGCTCCCGTCATGCTTCTTATTCTTTCCTCCTCTATGTATGTGCTTTGATGTACTCTGTGGCCTTCATCAGGCCTTCGCTTCTTTCGCCAACCACCCATTCTTGCTCACAGTTCTTCTCAACTACTTCCTTGACTTTTTCACACTCTAAAACATGCTCACTTGATTCCCGTTCACAACAACAGCAGGCCGGTGTGATGGAATGCCCCTGTTTGATCGGTATTTTCTCATTTTCACGGCGAGCTGATACCCACCTTCAATGGTGGTTCCATAAGGAGACGGTTGCAGTGACTGGAAAATTAGTACATGGTCCACCAATGCCCAAACAAAGTCACAGTTTAAACAACAAATGCAAATAATGCAGGCTCACTAGCATGAGGAATACGACTGTTGGTTCAGCATGCATGCTGTCTGGTGAAGAACATTAAGCAAAGAGAATTCAATAATTCTTATGGAGCAAGGGGTTTGGATAGCATCTTGTGCTAGACAAGAAAGGTCACAAGAATTAAAGATATTGGTATTGATACAAAGAAACATTAAATTGTGATTTTGAGTGAGACCGATGTCTTCTTTTTTCCACATTGCTTCTTATTTTTTATTAAAATATTTTCATCACTGCCCTTCATCTCTCATTTTCCCACATATAATCCAGGTTCAGTTTCCCTCAATTTACACATGTTCTGTGATAAAACACCCTTCCATATCCTTTTGAAAGTTGATGAAAATATTTGCAGAAACTGCTGATAATTTCTTTGGTTGATCGCAATGAGATTTCTTAAAGTAGAAACTGCTGACAATTTGGCCTTTTTCCATTTGCAATGAGATTTGTTAAATAGAACTTACTTTGATTGGATAGTTAATAACATCTAAGCATTCAATTCATTGAGAGGGTACTCCTCTCCCTGAGTTTGAGAATGCCTTAGGAATGCTCTTACTCTGATTTTGCAACCATTCTGCCATGTTGTAAAATTCTTGTGACATAACCAAATTAAGCTCTTTAGCAACTAACTCCATCTACTTTGTGGCTACTGCTAAGCTGTCACGGAGTGTCACAGTTCTACTGGACATATTCATAGTCTCAGCAAAATGAGAAATCAGAGAAATTGAAGTTTGGTCTTATTCATCAGGAACTCCCTCATCTTGCAAGATAACATTTTTTCAATTAATTGAAACTTGGATACCAATCCAGATGCCCCATGTTTCTATCTAGTGATGCATTCCTCAATGAAGCCTGTGCCCCAAGGCACATGATGTGAAAAAAATAGAGCAAAGTCATGTGCACGTTTCAACTAGCTACTATACACTCAATCTGAAATGTCATTCACTTCAAGAAGTAGGTGTGTTTAGAACACTAGAAAGTTGGACACGATGCAGCTTAAGAGTTGATTCTGTCTTATGAACTAAAAATCCTACATCCAGATTTGAAATTTTCAGAACCATTTGCTACATCCGTTTTTTTTCTCCAGATGATGTCTCACTTCAAACCTTCCCCTGGTTTTCTTCCTTAGAATCATTCAAAGGGTCACAAAGGCCACATACACATAGAGCTACAGGCAAAAATTTATTTCAGGCCTAAGAGATTCCAAAAACGATTAATATAAGATTCAACAGCAATATGACGTGCTCATCAGGGAAGCAAGGAAGAGAATTCAAGAGCTTAGAGGTACCCTGCTTAGGTACTGTGACTGAGAAGTGGCTTTGGCTGCCAAGCAGTCTAAATTCTATATCTCAGGTAAAAACATTTGCTGAATCCCTATAAGTTTATAGAATAAAACCATCATTATAAAAACTGATTTAAAATTTAGATCTTTATCATCTAGAATAACACTAAGCATGAATGTATACAATCAGATATTTCCTTGAAGATGACAACCTCAAGAGGTGAGATCCAGGTAGAACATCTGAAGAGGAAAGGGGTCAACGAAACGAACTCCACATGTCATTAATCCAAATTTGGTCGCTGTCGACTAATTACGCATTACGACGAATATTGATGTTTGAAGGCAGCGTGGCCTCGAAACAAATGAGGATGTTGTTCGAGTATTCTAGCTGTATACTTCAGTTTGCTTTCGGTAAAACGCGCTTCACATAGCTGCGGATCGTTGCCTAGGAGATAACGGGGACTAACCCCTTCACTTCAACACCATGAGTTGCAAACCCACTATCGAAGTTTCTCGTAAGGCTGTTGTTCAGACTACATTGAAGGCACGTTCATCTCTGGAGGGCTTCGTCGGCAAGAGACAGCAGTGCTGTGGCGTACTTCTTTCAATGTTACGTCGCACTGCTTCGTCTAGGAAATACGCTGATAAAGACTACACGAAGTGTAATGCAGTGCCGATGAAAATGCTGGTTGGCCGGCATTTCACATAGGGTTAGGGTTGCGCCATCCAGCGAGTGGACGGATGATGTTCACATTGCGTCTCGCCAAATTTTCCCTCTTCGACGAATGTCACAACATCAAAGTCCCACGCTTTGGGTGATATTTCACGCAAAGGAGGCTCACTGGTAGCACAGGGAATACAAACCTCCATCGACCGAACTCTTGACCTAAAAAAGTTAAGTAACCCTTCTTTTAACAAGCGTTTGGTCTTCGATAGATACTCTGAAATTGATGAAGGTGCTCATTGCAAGTTTCTCACCTCTGTTGAATTCATGATGCATGTCTAGGCAGGTGGCTAGGCAGTTGCATTCTTTCCAGTTTGTGCCTGCATTTCTGCATATATTCAATTCCTCTGTCTTGGCTTCATTTACGACAAGTCCATAGTTCTTCAATGCCTTGGGTATCTCTTCTTTGATTCTATTTGGTCAAAAGCGGAACATCAAAATCAGACTGCAGTTATTCGATACAACTCTGGGCAGTTTATTCCTCTATAATAGCGAATTGTGGAGTACAAGAAAGAACTCAAGAAAAAAATTGATTCTTGCCACCACCGATTACAAAGAATGATATTAGACGTGAAATGGGATGACAAAATAAGAAACGAAGAAACTTATGAACGAACTGGAGTGACGAAATGGTCTGTGGCTATACGAATAAGAAGACTTCAATAGTGTGGGCATTTATGCAGGATGGACGAGGACACGCCGGCGAAAAGAGTGTACAGAGAGGCGCAGAAAGTCATAAGAAATCCCACAGGAAGACAGAAGACAACTTGATTAAAAATGCATGGAAATTCGTTCTATAGAGACTCAGTTCATTGTGTTCATTCCATTTTGAGTCTTCATTCATGAAGTACGTTGTTACTGCTACTTCTATGGTTTAGAGTTGCAAGAATGAACCTATTGCATGTAACAGCAGGGATAGTGTTCTATGGTTTAGAGTTGCAAGAATGAACCTATTACATGTAACAGTAGGGATAGTGTTCTATGGTTTAGAGTTGCAAGAATGAACCTATTACATGTAACAGTAGGGATAGTGAGTAGACTATCCATCTTGAGAGATGATTTAATTTCTTCCAATCATTCACTTCTTTAAACGTGCAATGAATGAAGTGTTCCATTTATTGAGGAACCTAATCTACGAGAGGGAAGGTATTTGAGGGAATGGTCGTAGCGTGTGTACTTTTATGCTATAGTTAAGTGGTCCCGACCCGTGTTTCGCTACTGTCCTTGATGGCATGTTTATTTCTGCTCAAGAGCGCAATGGGTGCGTTGCGATGGGATTAAAGCCGGGGGTAAAATGCAGCGAGGAAAGGAATTGACCAGCCAGCTTCAACATCCGTGGCTCAGAATAGTAACTTTCTACTTAGATGCCTTCCAAGGCTTTATCGAATATTGAATCAGATTGTCTTTTTTATACATTGTTAATGTGCACTGAAAAGCTTATTACTTATTGAACAATTTCCAGGTCCTTCCTCTCGATGTCACCACATCTCGTGATTCCTAAACCTGGAATTTGAGCGTGCTAGCGACTCTCCTCACTCTGAGTGAAAGTTTAGCTGAGGGAGGATTTGAACCATTGATCATAGGATCAAGACGCAAGAATCTTACTACTAAGCTATCAAGACATCGAGTTGTCTTACCATTATCAGATTATCTTACCATTTCTATGCGTAAAACGATTTCTGCATGGTCTTTCAGTGCGTTGTTCCAAGCTATGCACTTGCATACCATTTTGCAGTCAGTGAGCTATTTACATGGGCGGTAATTTAATAGAAACCATCGTGCAAGGCAACAACACTGTCCCAAACAATTATGACGAGAATTCGAGGAAAGAACAGCCAAGTACCACAGAGACCTACAGAGTTTATGACTGAATAAAAAAACCACAGAAGAACCATTTTTGATGTGGCATTCAATAAAAACGATTCTAATGAACATCTTGATAGTGTAAAAACATTGTTTCGTTTCCAAAGCTCAACCTACTTCAAGAGATCTTTTAAAAGTTGTTAAACATAAATGATGTCTTCCATGTAAAGACGACAGCCGTTAGGTCAATTTTTGCGTGTTCTACCTAGCATTGATGGTGGAAATATTGGGACAGTGAGAAACAATATTTACTGAGGAGTGACGTGGTCCTTCTTCTCGATGTGAGAATGGATCATGGTTCTCACACCTGGGATTACAGAGAGCTAGCGACTCTCTCTATTCTAAATCAAAGTTAACCTTAGGGCTGGTCTCGAGTTACCGAACGAGTCTGTAATCAAGTTCCATAACCACTAAGTCATCCTGGGGCACCCCCAGGTTTATGCAAGAGATATATTTACTTCCACTACAAAGCATTACACGATACACGATACGATTATCAAGATTTGTCTGAGAAAACACCATGGCAAAAATCAAGGAGTGAATAGCTATTTACAGAGGCTGCGTATAGCGTTAAACAAATGAAGGATTTGACTAATAGCAAAAATAAACTATTTTGTTCATGACAAGTCATCTTGCCATTCATAGCGTCACTCATCGTGACAGTTGTATTGGATAGGATTTCCTTCATTACCAATAGCTATTCACTACTGCATTCAAATAAAATAATATTATTTGCAACACATTATTTGACGTCCATTTCCAGCCATTGATTTACTTGTCCAGCCATTCAACCATCTGGGTAATGCCTCAGCCTATGTGAATCAATAAATCCATTAAGACAACTCTGCTCATCTTGAATCAAATCTATACGCAACCCATGCTGGTAGCGTTGCATGGCGAGGACAAGTTAACGGATGAAACAAGGATTCCAAAACTTTCCCGCAGGAATTACAAATTCGCTCATTCAGATACGCTGGAATTACTCCAAGAAGAATCTTGCAACAAAAAAGCAACTTCAGATGACGTACTTTGAAAAGAAGAATTCATGAAATAACACATTGCACAATTATTGATTGCAATTTAGTACCACCTACCACATCTCAAACTGACTACCTTTTAAATACAAATCCCTTCAGTAAATGCTGGTGATTCATTGGGATGAACTTTTTCTACCATTTCAAGCATCACGTAAAATCTTTAGAAATCCTTACCGAAAAAGCATGGCTTTGCCAGAATCACTCCCGATGCCAAGATACCCGCTTTTAGGTGAAAAAGTGACTGACTGCACGTACCCCAAGGTGCCTTTTCTCGTTGGCCAATTTGCAAACACAGTTAATGATTGTATGTGAAGCTGAAAATGATGAAAAGCACTTTGAACCTCCGTTAAAGATAAGATTTAATGCATACAGGCTGCTTAAGGATAAATGAGACGGCATTGCTTTCCTAAGAGAAAACATATTCAACATAGCATAAGTTCACAGTTGGAGGGAGAAAACAGTAAAATTGTCCATGGAATTGAAGAAATGGTACATAGCGGAGGTAAATAATAATAATAAAGAAATAAAAGCAAATCTTCTTGGAAGCTCTGAAATAGTTGACCAGCCGTGTTCAGTATTCAATTTACATTCAACAAGAATAGAAACATCATTGACAAAGTTCAGCCAGTAATTTCGGGCATCGCGGGAATCCCCTTCTCGAGATGACCAATACTCGATCAGAGACCTACCCTTTCTTATTCAATTAGGTAAGTTTCTGTATTTGATTTCCATCGATCATAAGAAATAGCATCACATACCAGTCGAAACGAATCCTTGACCGACCTGGATGCAATAGCCAGAATCTCACTGAAACAAAATTTTCCAGCAATTGCAAAACGATTTGAATGAATTGCTAGCTATCAGAATTATCATAAATAGGGGATCTCAATAGGCATGGAATGTCAACATAAAGAGGAAAATCTAGCCCTCGAGGCTATAATCATACAAACAAAAACAGTCCTAGTCTTTTACATTGCAAGTTGTCGAGCGAAATTTTTATAAAAAAACACCCGGTGCGGGCAGAAATTTTCGCCCGGGGTCACATCAGTCTGGACAGGAAAATGCCCGCTTTAAATAGCAAACAGTCAGTTCAAAATTGATTTCAATTTGACCTGAAAAGACGACCAGTTCTAAAAAAGCCTGGGTGCCAAAATCAGGGGGTTAGTTGGCATGATGGTTAGAGCACTTATCTACCTTGCTGAAGGTCCCGGGTTCAAGGCACGCTATTTCTTGATATCCAGTATTTGTCTACCCAGCAAAAAATGGGCGCCTGGCGTAAAGCTGGGGGTGGAGTGGGGAGAGGAAAGGAAAGGAAGCTCTGAGTCACTCTTCGGTTGCTTACAAAACGACAAGAATGCAGTGAACGAAAGGGAAAGTGCAAAAAGGGTTTTTAAGGCAAGCTTTGTACACTTCACATCAGATCACACCATCTGTTAACCCATTCTCAGCATCAGGCATTCAACCCGATATTTCTGACTGCCAAGACTACCAAGTATGTTAAGCTTGGTTGACGGGCAACTTCCGTAAACTAAGAATACAAGGTTTCTGCTTCGTCTTCTTAATCACGGTCGGTTAAATCTCTTACCTTGTAGGATTGAATCTAACGCAGTGGATGGAGGTCGTCAGGTTCATCACAGTCTTAACGGGTTTCGGATCACGAAGAGAAAAGCAGCTTTCATCATACAGATTCACAACACCGCTGTTTGACCTGTTACGAAAGCATAGCTGTAATGAAAAGACTTTCACAACTTGAAAATATCTCACACATACAGAACCTAGGGTCTACGAATTTACCCCACCCACAAGCGAAATAACATCCCGATCTGAGCGAGCCTAGTAGACTCCCTATCTCTAAACGTCTCGGAAGGAGATTTTTTGACAGCTTCTGATGGGCAGTTGAAAAGTCAATGGAAAATCTTGCCAAAAGATGACACGATTTGCTCTATCTTAATATCAAAATCAAGGAAAAACTAGGCTCCCTTGGTGCTTGAATATTCACACAACTGCTTTGAGGGCCTACACTTGGACTTCTTAAGCTTTTCGTTTCTTGATATCGTAAATCGCAAACTTAACTATCATTGGTTTTGTAAACTACTTTGATCATCCTTCAACACGGCATACGCTCTGAAACAAAGCCAAAATTATACAGAAACATTATACGCTCCACAATTATCATGGACCACCTATACGAAAAACTGAAACAGTTATCATTTTATGTGAAAAATTGAGATATATCCTTCTCGAAAGCTAGCGAAAATGGCCTTCGATAAAAACCATACATGTCATGGGTGCAATTTTATAGAAGTACTCCAATCGTTCTGCATAAAGGCAATCGCAGGCGGAGATTTACAGCGAAAATGGTACCATGAAAATAACACAAGCCATTTGCAGCCTGGTTTCACTACTACCAAGCAATTTACCCTTCGAAGCTAATTCAGAGATACTAACCCACATGCAACATATTTGCCATTGTTCGAGACATCAATACAGGTGCCTTTGAGGCAGCCTTCATCGCGGAATTTGTGCTTACATTTTTTGGTTTTCATGTCCCATACATAGACTTCGCCATCGCCTGAAAATCACAATATGTGCAGAGTTTATAGTGACACAGTTGATCATACATACTGTTCATAACGCCAAGGCGCACAAAAAAGAAGTTTTCACTTAAATTGACACCCCTAGTTAAAGCTAAATAATCGCTGAATGATATCAAGTATTGACGAATAAAAATTATTCAGTGATACAACTAGCCGAATAGAGCTCGTATCGCTATCATATAATGTTCGCCTAACCCCTAACCGTTCAGATAAAGCATCAATTGACGTCATTCAACTATAAGTTGATCAGCGTAATGTGGATGATAAACAGAGTCTTGCATAAACGTACATTGAATATCAATAATTTGATATAAAGTTAATCCCAGAATCTATTCTATGGTTAATCTCGTAACAAGGTAAAGAACCCTTTACAGATTAACTAATGGGTATCAATAATTTGATATATAAAGTTAATCCCAGAATCTATTCTATGGTTAATCTCGTAACAAGGTAAAGAACCCTTTACAGATTAACTAATGGGTATGTTTATGCTAGGCAGAAGGAAGAAATCGAAAGATAATCAACGGATCAGACCCTGCTGTCTGCTACTGGTACTAGGTAAATTAGTACTACCTGTCTCATAGTCGAGTTGTTGGCGACTAAACCAACTCCCTCACCCGGGTAGCCTAGGTGAAGAGGGTATGTGGACACCCTCAAGGACTAAAAAGAAGACTTGCTAAAGGATGGATGAGCTCCAAGGAGCCAACGGCCATCTGCATCTGGTGAGGAGATAGGCACCGCCAGGTTATTTGCCTACTGACACAATCATTATGCAGAGGGAGCGATGGCGGAGGGTTTTGCATAATTAGGTACGCCCACAGCCTCATAGCTACGGTTTAAGAAGAAGAATCAACGGACATTAGGAAATGGAACATGAAAGAAAAATTTCACCAACCCCCGAAAGAGAACAGCCGGGCGCCATCACTCGAAAATGCAGCACACTTCACACTGCCGTTCATTTTCAAGGAGCAGATGAATTGCGTTGTCTGTGAACAAAAAATGCTGGACTGAGTGAACTTTATTGCAAATAATGAAAAATAATGGTATTCCAGGGATACATGATTGATGCTAGAAGATGATACCTATGGGAATCCATCTGGTGACACATCTACTATAGGACAATTTACATGATATCAAGATCCTGAGAAACAATTTCTTCAATTGAATTATGTTGGAGAAAGGCCACGGCGATCTATACAAAGCTCCAACAATGGAAGAAGGAAGAAATTGAAAGGCTAAGAGAGGGAACTGAGATCAAGTTTATTGATTTTAGATTTGAAAGATGGCAAGTTGAAGGATTCTGGAAAGCAAGAAGGAGGCTCAACAATGGGTTGGCAACTTGGGACTTTACCTTGAAACGTTTGACTCAGTAAAAATATTTTCCTAGAATGTGGACACTACTTGAATGCATTGAATCTGGTCAAGTGTTAGATTGGCAGAAGTGACTAGATGTTTCACAAAGCAAAATGAATCACCTTCAAAGACACCAGGTTGATATATCCACTTTCACCCAGAAATGCAATACATGAGCCATCTGGGCAAACGACAAACCTCTCAAGGCTTTTCTCAGTCCTCCCTGTAGACAAAGGGGAAATATAATGCGATATTCCTCAAGTTGGCAAGACTAAGTTAGGGTAAGCAAATAAAATGATACAATTTTTTTAGCAAGTTATGTTGGGAAAAATCCCTGGTGACATATAAAAAGCTCTCAAAATTAGAAAGAGAAGGCAAAGGAGGAAAGGAAGAAAGAATCAAGTTTGATGATTTTGGATTTGAAAGACCAATAAATGTACGATTCTGGAAAGGAGAGAAAGGTAAGACATTCCATGGATCGCAAGTTCGTAGGGCCAATGATGATTTGTGGGATAGAGTTTCTGGATTTGGAAATAAATATGGAAAATGTGTGTGTGGTTCAAGCTTTTAGTGGTCCTGACAGACCTCAGAGGAACATGAACAATATCCCTGATTTCCTGACAATATCACACATGAAGGTATCCATGAAAGATGGAAAGAAATGAAACTAAATAATGGCGAGAGAGATTGGAGAGATTTGGTGAGATTGGGATGGTTGATGAGACAAATAGCTTTGACTGGACAGTGTCAAGAAGACAGAATGGGTTCAGAAGCACTGCTCTAGAGATGGGAGCAGTACTCTAGTGAAGGGCAGGTTGGTGATTTGTATATAGTCAGTATTGAAAAGATATTGACATGACCAAGAAACACCAATAAAGATTGCAAGCCATGTAATACCAGGTAAACAAGATACAAATCTATGAACAAAAATCTGTAGCTAAATGAAAAGTTATAGCAATTTTTCTGATGCAAAATAAGCAGTAGGGCTGAAGCATTTCTCCGTCAGCTAACCTTGAATTCTTGGTATCTTCTTTACTTGAGCTGATGTCATGTCAAGGATAAAAAAGTGCTTTCGTCGAGAGGATATAACAACTTGCTGCCCATCTGGTGTAAAATGTGCAGTATGAATTGGAAAGCCTTCTAAGAACAAATTTTGGATGCTTGGATTTGATTCACCATCAATCTGGAAATGAGTAAAGATGACGCCATAAGAATCCAAGTTTTTTTTCAAAGCAAAAACTTGGATCATTCCAATTTGTTGTCCCGCAGTTAACACTCTATAATTATGCTTAAGAATTTGCTCAAGACTGCATTACTCCTGGCAAACATAGAAGAGGTGGTGCTAAAACATTTCAAGACCTTAAGATTGATTGAAACAATTCAGCAATTTCAACAACTCATTCTCTGCCCAAGTTTCAAAGGTGTTTTTTAAACTATGCCCATCGCGTTAGGCGTGCTGCTCAGAAGCATTCAGTCTTGAAAGAACAAGCAAGCTGACAAGAAGGTACAACACTGATTATCAGAAATAAGCAGGGTACTTCAAGTCCAATGTTACAATTGCAATAATGCCCTAGCTCTATTGTGATAACCTTGGATTATCAAAAGCACTTTCTGGCCAGGTCCCTAAATCAGATGAGTTTCTTATTTTGCTATCTTTTTAGCTATCTTCACAAAAATAAATTAGTAGTTAACATATTGGACTATTCTATTCAAATTCACCATATTGCAAGGTTATAAATATCAGTACAAATAGGGAAAACAGGGTTTTGCGGAGTAATTTTTCAAATATTTTACCTGAAATATGTTTAATGTCTTGTTCATTCCAGCTGTTAGCACCACTTTAGAAAATGGATGAAATTCCAGACACTGCACACTTGCATCAGAACGTTTGGATATATTAGCATCCTTAACTTTTCTGATGCCAATGTGAGCCTGTGGTAGAAGATCACACTTTCCAAGGTATTTTCTGGCACTTCTGAGGAAATCATCTTTGAAAGACAATGAGGAAAATATGAAAATACGGTCGTTGTTGAGACCTCTTTTGCATTCAAATATCAATCACCTCTAGTTAAAAGACTTTTACATATTGTCTCTGAAAGCATGGAAACAATTTTCAGTCCATGAGCAATGTACAAGAGAAAGATGAAAAAATAGATTAGTTTTCAGCGAGACAAGACTTGGAGGTTGAGGTGTGGGTAGAGAGTTTCTCCCTATTCATCAACGAAGTGTACATATATATATATATATATATATATATATATTCAGCTGTACGGCTACAAATTTAAAAATGAGATGGGGCTAAAAAATATCTAAATTCAGACAATTTGACTTTAGCATGTAGTGAAAGCTAGCCAAAATTTCCTATCCTCCACCCACCACAAGCACCTTTTGTTCTCAACACATTTAAAACCTATTGTGCACACATATAATTATCAATCTCTTTCTTTTCCTTTTGCTATCAATTCAATTAACAAGTTTAACAACTTTTAAATAATGATAGTTAGAGTTTTGCATGAAGACAAACGGACGAACATGTGGTGATCGTTTTTGCTTATCCTTTTTATATATACGTAAGTAGGCAATGCAAGAAGTGTTCAAGCAAAGTTTTATTAGTAAAAACATAAACCATACATTTTACTATAAGCATGATCTGGATAAATCAAAATAGCATTCCTACCATCCTCATCACTTTCTGAAGCCCGAGTTTCTCTTTTAGCCCATTCTGGTGCACCAACAAGTTTCTCAAACCTACGACATGAGATAAAGAAGATTTAGATTTACAATAAAGACAATTCAGAAAAAATAAAATGAAGGATAATTTTGCAATTTCCCCAGACTCTAATAAATGCAAATTGCTGCTCAAATTTACAAACTTAGATAGGACTTTGAGTAAGTATGGACAAAGTCAAAAACTTAAAACAGAGATGATATTAGTAATTTAGCATATGCTGGTAATTAGAAAAATTATTTGAGACGTGGAAAATGCTGCCTATGATTTACTTTACTTCCCATTACAAGTTTGAAATGTTCAGTCATTTACAATAGACATATTTGCATACAAAAAGTTAAATAATGTCCTTTCTGAAGAATGGAGCAAAACTAAATATAAAGGTGAAATGTTTTTTCCCAATGACATTTCAATGCAATTTTAGATAAAAAGCACTTACTGAGTTCGTAATCTATTTGAAAATTCTGATCCATCAATCTCTGAATCTTTATCTGTCTTTCTCAGTTTTCTAAGCCTCTTTGTATCTTTGATATCAATTCTAAAAATGAAAGCAGACTGACTTCTCCCGATGCATGAATAACGCCTTTAAATCTAAATTCTGACGGAAAGCTGTTTACTTAAAATCAGGCAATTTAAGTCCCCAATGAAATAACTAATAAATCCTTGCATGATTGATCCTTCAGCCAGTAATAAAGAACAACAGGTGGTCCAAAATGATAAAAACAGGCATAAGGAATGTAGTTAAAACTTTACATTCTCGTGACAATAGCAGCTGCATGGCAACGTCAACTAAGCAGAAGTTGAGTACACTAAAGCTACAGCTGCATCAATAAAACATTCTGCATCAAGGTCATATTAAAGATTACCTAAATGGGTAGAAGGAAGCCAAAACAAGAAGAAAACAATCATTCAGGGATAACAAAAAGACAGCTTGATTTTAGAAATAAAAACTAGAGTGCAGTTTCTATGACAAAGCAGGCTTACTGGAAAGCACTTCATACAAATGGTCTTATACAATTGAGGCGCTCAAAATTCAACCATCATGCATGGCCTATGCCATACTAGACTTAATCAAATAATTTGATATTGTAATCCGATCTGGTTTTTTGCCATAAATGCTTCTACACTTTTTTATAACTTGTGATTACGTACTTAAGAGATTCATCATCTTCATCAATCCAAGCTGGTTTTCTTTTCTTTGCAACTGCTAGCAAATCATCAACCTATCAATATAGGTAGAAGAGATGCTATCAAAATTATGTTTGATATCATCAACTGAAGATAGAAATATTTTTCAACTTCCATAAAAGTGTAGCACCAACCACTTTCATGATGGAGATCATCCTTGCGAAATTCAAAAAATGATAAATACGGATCCAAAAGATGAAGTTTAAATAATTAGCTGATAGGTTAATAGAATCAATGACAAGAGATAAATGAGTATTTTCCAAACCAATTGATGTCCCCTTTACCTTCTAAAACCTTTAAAAAGCTTTTTACCATATGAAGCCCAGCTGTCTAAATGTGATAAAAACAAAGCACTTACGTCATCCTGTTGGGAGCTCTGGATATCTTCACTATCTGGCCTAGAATTAATCTCTTCCTTGCTTTTCTCTTCATCATCATCTTCTTCGAAAATAGCTTCTGGCCTTCCACCAAACACTAGGTGTTCTAGCTCAGCTTCTTCCTCATCATAGCCTAACACAACACCTGCTTTGTCACTGAAATCCCTTCTTTCACTGCTAGGAGAACTGGGTTCATCAATAGGGTCATCACAAGTGATGATATCAAAACTACTTGCTGCTTGTTCATCGCTTGTTGACTTTCTGGTGTCAATAAAGAAAAGCTGATCTACTTCTGGATTCATTCTTTGCTATATATTCACCGCAGTCTCTTGAAATGGTGCCTAAAACAAACAAAATTCTCTTTAAAAATTATCATGGATTTACACTCTTTAAAAGTCGATCAAAATCTTACTCTTGATTCATTCAAATATGGCGAATCTATCAATTAGATTCTAAACCTACGATGTGATTGGGAATGCATTGGGTAAACAATTGCATTGAAGCTGGTGAGCTATTTTTGTTGATATATACTGAATACATCTACAAATAAGCATTATACATACATGTTCATATACTGTTACGCTTGAATGATTGTGAAGCATGCATTGTGTCGTCTTGATCAACGAATGGTACAGATTTCTCTGCAACCATTATTAACTGTAAAGTTTTGCCATCAACTCTTGTTAAATGCACATCATTGAGGATGGGTTTTAACTCTATTGTGAGATCTGCCACTCGGCAGCCTAGCCTTACGTTGCTTGGGCCTATTGCAGCGATAGGGAATCAAAGGACAGGCATCTTAATTTTGATAATGTTATCTAGAATTTAAAGCCTTATTTTCAAATTTCTAGATTGAGTTTCACAAACTTGCTTCAAAAATTTTTTACTGCGTAAATCTGGGCTATTTGACCCTATAAAATTACTACATACTATTCCTTGAAACTGAGTCAGTTTTTTATTGATGGCTTACCATGATGCACAGATGGACAATCAAAATAAAAGGATTGATTCCACAGATCCATTACAACTTTCAGTTTTACATTAGATATTTACATTTCTGTTCTATTTAGCTTTCTCAGTCCAAGCGTCACAAGTAATTTTTGGTATGATACGCCTTTCCAGGTGCTCAAAAAAAATGTTCCTAGCTTTCTATTTTGCGAATTTTATGGCCCGATTTCATTTGATTCTGTTATATTTAAATCAAATTTCGATCATAACATGTCGAGCCTTTGTCAAATAACGAAATATGATGTTGCCTTCTAATTCACCTTAAAACACAGCGCCATAACAAAGCGTATAAATTCTGTTAACAAAATATGGCAGCTTTTAAGATTTTCCCGAGGCAAATCTTTAAGAAATTAAGGTTTACAAATTAAGAGAAGGTAGAAACATACTTTTTAATCAACATGAGTAACTCTTTTTTCTTTTGCTGAGTGCTTGGTGACGTCTCGGTAAAGTTCACTTACAAATCTTCACTGACTGATACTTGTCTTTCTCTACATGTGCAAAGAAGTAACATAAAGGACATTATTGAATAGCCTCTTTAACCCATCTATGCAGCCTCGTGTTGATAATCTTTCTTGAAAGGCCCTTGTGGTCACTTTTAGTGTCCGTCCACATCAAATAGTACTTACTCAACATAACCCAACGCTCAAAAACTAGCGATGGCACAAATGGTCTGCAAATCGAGGAGTCGAAAAGGTGGACCAGAAGATGAAATTATTATAAGAAATGACAAAAGCACTGAAGAGAAGGAGGGAATGAGCCACTGGTCCTCTACACGGCCGTCTTGCCGGGGATGAAGAGTGACTTGACGAAACGGTTGTGTAAGAAAAAAGTGATCGTCTGTGCGGAGAAGACCCAGCCATTCCTCCCGCTACGTCACCCATGTAAATCTCTCTTTCTAATGTCAAGATATTGACATCACTCTTGCGAATAAAAAGTGGTAAAAGATACCACAGCAAGGGGTGGAAGCGGTGCTACAGCCTCCCCTTCCATCGGGGAAGAATTAAAGCTTGTGAGCAATCGTTGCCAAATGCAAGCTTCTGCGAATTAATAATCTAGCACTCTTGCCGGGGGAATTAGCCCCCCCCCCGTAGGAGAGGTCCTGACAGCACCCCTGACCATAGCTGACTCTAGGTGCACTGCAGAACACGTTGCATTAGTGGAGTAGTCAATGAGTAGGCTGTATTGAGTATGCATCCTTGAAAGAATGCCTCCTTCTGCGGCTCGCTGTGTTTTCCCTGAACCTTGAACACAACTTGATATCTAAATTGATATGCGAGAAGTCCATCATTCGCTCTTTCGACTCGCTAGTGCTACTTCATACCGATCCAAATTGAGACTACGATTAGAAGGATCTAGTGACGAATACTAATACACTGTATATCATCAAGCATCAATTTATCATGGAAGATGAATATTTTCAAATGCGTCCCCAATTGAAGCAGCAGAGCCCCCGGTGATTCTGCATTTGCTTTACCTTACTTTGGATTTCTACGTGTAATGAACATTTGTATCTTACTTCTTATGTATCGCCATTTTGTTAAGTTAGTTTGTTTGTAGATGGACGACCCTTTGTAAACCAGCACTGCTGGATCGATTACCGTCGTAAAATGATTGAAATTATAATAATCATTATTATTTAACACAAGATTTGAAACAACTCATTTGATGCTAGTTAAGCAGCTTTTCTAGGCTGCTCTATATTCAGTTGTTCACATGGGCTTGCTCAAATAAGCAGATTGAGGATTATTTCAGCTTGGTTAAGTAGTTTGCAGATAGATTTTTCAGCCGAATCCAGAACGGCTGACCATCTGAGTTTGAAGTCAGACAGGAACCTTGCCAAGGAGACTGAATTTGAGCCCTTTCCTAATGAATTAATTGCTATGAACATAGCATGGCCTTATTAGTCATGAAAATCTAACAGAGGGCAAAATACTAGCGAGAAGGTTGGTTTATCGTCTCGTGAAGACCTTCTCTTATCGTTGGTTTAGTGTATAGATTGTTTTGGCCCCTCTCTACTCCACTTATAACTTTCAAACTCTTCCTACAGCTGCGCTTAATGCAACAACTTTGAAGCACGTGAGAAATCTTTCAGAATTTCTGCTTAGAAACGCAATTCAAACATCATAGCATACATTACATTAGCACCATAATTGTAACGTATCTTATATAAAAGCGGAAAATTATGGCACATGCATGCAAAGACAAAACGGTTTAGATAGGAAGAGTCGGCTTAGCATGATTTTGAAATTAACTGTCTTCTACAACTCAAAAGATTCGTTCGTCTACAATTCAGCCGTGAAACTAGAGGGACAGGGGAAACAAGCTTTGCCAATTATGACTTACATCGATCTCTTCATCTATCCACCTCTGAATGCATATAAGCAGGCAGATGGGGTGTCTGAGAATGTTCCCTTTATGCTTTTTGATTTCAACTGTCACAGTTGATCACATTAATGGGTGATTAGCTCACTATTGTGCAATTCTATGCAGCAAAATGTGCACAGGTCTGGATTATAGTTCTCCTTTCTAAATCGCTTCTCTTCCTAAGTCTTTGGTGGCTGTCACTGTCACTATTTAGCATGCAAGAAAATCATGCGACAAAAAATGCTTTAAGTATCCTTCAAAATATAGTATGTTTAAAACTTTCCCGTGTCAACGGTCTCCCATCTTACTTTTTTCATACTTCATCTTTCTTTGTTACGTTCTTTTAAGGGTAGCATCTACTCAACAACAGCCGACTGCGTGTTAATCAGTACGCAACGTACAGTAAACGAAGCGATTCAATGGGCAGCCCCGTATTTTACATTGTCCGGTGGACCACTGCGTATCACTTGGTCTTGCAGAAACAGAGCAGCAGCTGTTATTACAGTTGTAATCAAGAAAAGAAAGAAGAAGAATCTATCCAGTATAAGTGCAGCTCTCCGCCATTCGTCTCTTAAACATTCCTCTTCTTCACCTCGTCGGACACTGTCAGCAAGTGTGCCTATTCCTTCCAGGATTTTATACGAGACCGGATCCATTAGTGTCTCGTAACTCTCACAGCTAATCTTGTCGCTATAGTCATTGTGATTAGATGTTGACTGGAGTCGCTCCATTTCAATGTTGTATCGAGGATCGCTTGAGCCATGATCCGGCCCCCCGTTTGCTGCAAAGTACTTTGGTGTCTTAGACGATGAGCATCGTCTTCGCGCATCCTCTGCGTACTTCTGGTGGTCTGGGAAGCATAGCAACCAGGCTAAGTACCCAAGTATGTATTTACGCACCCATCTAGGCATTGGTGACATTGTTGGGTTTCGATGGAAGAAGTTCAAAATGACGCATGTGGCTACCAGTGACAATGCAGTATCAAACATTATGGCAATGAAGTAAGATCCAAGTAACGGGATATTTTCCGATGTTGATGGTAGACTATCAGCCACTATAAGAAGGAAAACGGTCATTGCAAGTAGTACTGTTATACCGAGGCCTATCTTTTCTCCTGATTCCGGTGGGAGGAAGAACTTTATCAGTGTCAGTGACGAAATCAAAGCACAGGGCACAATTAGGTTAAAAATGTAATACAATGGCTTCCGCTTTATCGTCAAGTAGTATGTGACATCATAGAAAAAATATGTACAGCAGTTGTATTTCATCTTGTTACGCTGTGCTCGCATTTCGACGAGGTCCCATTCTCCATTCGTTACGTACTTGGAAGTCTCAGCAAACTTCGATGCAGACGTCATAGTGAGGCGATCTCCTCCGTAGGTCCACGAACCGAATTTCATGACACATGTTTGCCAGTCAAATGGAAATAGCTTCACATTTATCTTGCAAGTGCTTGTAAATGATGCAGGGGAGTACCAACTGCTTGAACCATCGTAATTAACGATAACTTTTGTCTTATACTTTTCGTAGCCACCTCCATACGTATCATCAGCGCTAAGACAAAATGTAAATGTGTTATGAAATTGCTTGTGGTCTTGTTTCGATACTTGAAGGGAACGGAGACAATGTAGATGGACAGTTTGCACGACGAATTGAACACGTGGACATCAAGCTGCAAGTCGCGGGTTCGAGGAACGCTCACTCACGTGACTCCTTGCGGTCTGTTTGTCTACCCAGCATTAATTGAGTGGCGAAAAAGCAAGGGGTAAAGTTTGGCGGAGAAGGGAACTGGACTCCCTTATTCACAATGCTGTGGCTCGGGATGACACCTCTAACAAGGTGTTCCAATTTTCATTTCAATAATGGGATTCAACTTTAGATATGATGTCCCTAAGAGATTAGAGCCTTCCTTTATCATAAATAGCGCAGAACGTCTTTGAAAAACTAAAAGTATCCTGTTGCATACTTCCCCTAACCGAACATCTTTTCAGATGCGTTCTATTGGTTTTGATGTAGCATTTCCTTCTGCAACTAGTTAGTACGTATGAATCAGATCAATAAACCCCGTAAAATGGTTAGTATTTTTCCTCGCCGCGCGTTTCCCCAAGGTTTACACCGGTACCCGTTCGTAAGTGGACAGGCAGAGGGCATCTAGAAAGCTCTTGCTACTATGCTGTTTTCTATCATAGCAAAGCTGTAATTCAATCAGGAAACCAATTTGAATGGCAACTTATCTTGCCATTCTGTGCATCGATTAAGACCGTAGTAATGTCTCGGCTAAAAAAGATCCTTTGGAGATTGGAGATAGCTTTTATGATGATGAGCAATGCATGATCTATGGAAAAAACTTCCAGCACTAGGATAAATATTTCAATTTTTACGTGCCTTATTCATAATTAGCTGAGTCCATGTGAAAATCCTCTGCTGATCTTTCACTAATTAAGCTGAACAAACTCGACCTCAGAGTTGAATTAAATGCATGCCAAATTGATGAGTTTTGGTCAATTTTAAGACTTACTTTAACGAAACATGCCCACGTTAAGTACACATTTTTAGACGTCATTGTTAGCCAAACACGCTATGTTCACTCAAATGCAAAGCTTCTGCATGGATACATTGACACGTTCCTCTAAGTAATTTTAAGAATCTAAGGAAAATCATTAGAGTACAGCTTTCTTTGTTCACTACTTCCCTGGTTAAATTTATCTCTTTTTTCCGAATACAGGTCTCATGCTGGATGCCTCAGGTATAATCTTGTGGCTTGAAACACTGACAAGCAAACGCAGCATAATAGAAAGAAAAGTTTCAGGCAGCCAGATGGATGGACGAGAAGATAGACAGTTAGATAGATAGATGGATAGATAGATAGATAGATAGATAGATAGATAGATAGATAGATAGATAGATAGATAGATAGATAGATAGATGGATAGATAGCCATAGATAGATAGATAGCCATAGATAGATAGATAGCCATAGATAGATAGATAGATAGATAGATAGATAGATAGATAGATAGATAGATAGATAGATAGATAGATAGATAGATAGATAGATAGATAGATAGATAGATAGATAGATAGATAGATAGATAGATAGATAGATAGATAGATAGATAGATAGATAGATAGATAGATAGATAGATAGATAGATAGATAGATAGATAGATAGATAGATAGATAGATAGATAGATAGATAGATAGATAGATAGATAGATAGATACATGGATGGATCGGAATAGATAAATAGATAGATACATAGAAAGATGGTTTCAGTTTCCTATGATAACAATGTAGTTATGCAAAAACTTACTTATTGTATAGAATGATATCTGGAATCCAGACTTTGATGGGTTCCACATTGATAGTGTCAATACCTCCGTACTTCCTTGGGTCCCACTTCAAAAAAGGATTGTTCCAATTCTGAGGAATGAACGATAATAATCACATCCATTAATTCAAATAAAAGCAAATCGTAATCTCAAACTTTTAATTTTTCATTTATTAATCTAGCGTTTTTAGCAGTAGTTTACTAAATTAGATTTCATGGGGTGAGACATAGCTTTAAGTGATTTATTGCACATATCTGCCTTCAGTATCACCGCTGACAGCCTGATCTTTGGTTCGATTAACGACGCATCTCGTCCAACGAACTTCAAGTTAAGATGCTTCATGCAACAATAGACGGATTCAGTTCTCATCGGTCCCTTTTGCTGTGTGCATTGAATCTAACTGACGCATAGAGGGCTGTGTGGAAAGTGCTGCCGACATTGTGCCTAGAAGAGGTAGCCATGTAGCAATGCGTTTAACTATTGACGATTAACTTCTGTACGTTTTTCAGACAATAATCGCTGGTTAAATGCATCTAAGTGCAGCACATCAATAGATTCTGTGAATTTAAGCATTTAGAGTAGGTGACTTGCATTGGACTGATATCATTGGAAACTGCTAAAATCATCCTTTTGATTCTATTCCTGCCACAGAGTGGCCCTTGAAATTAAGTAAAAGTAAGCAAAAGATAATTATAATAACAATTGAGATAATTTTACCTGGCGTATCCAGACACTTGTTGATAGAAGTTGTGATTTGCTGTTCTAAAGTAAGAAGAGTGATCAATGGCTTGATGCATTGTTGATGTTCATTCAGCTCAATCCAATGCAATTCAATTATGCTAGTTCTACCACTTCTACTCCGTTACCATAAAAGCTCAAATTTATTTACACATACTGCATTAATGCGACAATAATATAAGTAACAATGTTCAGCAGCAATGATTTAGCACTTGCAATAAATTGTACCAGAATTTCAAGGAAAAGCTCTCTAAGATGGTTTGCTTGATTTTCGGACTAATTACAACCCAGCCTCTACGAGTCAAAAACCAGTGTGACGCTTAGAGTTAGGCCCTAGCTTAATGAATGGAAAAAGGTGGCAAAGGAAACTCATTCAGCCGTAGAAATCCCAATAATCTGTTTTATGGAGCCAGTAGACATAGGCGCCGACTGAGGAAAGCTCAGGGATTTGACCTCATGCTGCAATAGCTCAAAGCCTTGAGACTTTGCACTGTGTTACTTTCTTCTATTTTGATTTTGCTGAATATGCGCAGAGAGAGTCATTTAACTACCACTGTGTGCATAATGATACGTCAATAGACATAATGCATGTAGTGGCATAATGATTCAAAGTCATCATGAAATTGAGGAAAAGGCTGTCAATGTGCTCTAGGAGAATCCACGAAGATCCATGAAATCTGGAAGCAATTTTTGACCCGTCTCTCCCTCCTGAGAAAAATACGCCTACTTTTATGTAGCTGAGGTTAGCTGGACGTTAAAAGTTAAAGAAGTGCTTCATAGTGGTAGATTGAACACTTGCTGTGACTGTCTTGTGAGAGGACTTGATGCAAGAAATAGCTTACCTACTTAAAAGTCAACGCAATCTTCTAGGCCTAAGAATAGCTAATCGGTAAGACGCTTGTTCATTGATCCTATGTTCAATGGTTCGAATTCACTTGAAGCTCAAGCCTCGTCTAGATCTAGGATATTTGCTAACTCTGTGTAATTTCAGGCATAGGAAACACGAGATAAAGTCACACCGAGAGGCAGGACTAAGACACAGCTCGATATGCATAGCTTACCGTTGTCCTAAACTTTATCTGCGAATGCAAAATAGAATGCAAGAGCGAACATTTTCAGCTTATACACCTGTTCAGTGAAGGTCTTTTGAGAGGCCAAACTGTTGCTTTTTCAAAGTTTTTGGCATAAGACCGATTAGAAACGGCCTTAAGACTGACGTCAAACTTTAATAAAAAGGAGAATAGCTTACCACATTGACAATCTGTATAAGGCTCAGACTAAATTTGACATTGACGACGTTGGTTCTGTTGAACACTGGTCTTACTTGATTCTCATAATTATCAAACAAATCTCGAAGAAGGCGAGCTTCGTGCGATAGCTTTCTCCCCGCTGAAACAAGATCATGAGGTTATGATTAGTAGCTGGTTGCAGATGTTGTGAGGTAGGCCATAGAGCCTAGCACAAAAATGTTGATTAGCGTGATTTGGGGCAAAAATGAGACTGGAGACAAATGAGACAGAACAGGCCCCTTTAGGAATGGAGGGCTGCTGCCTGAGGGAGGCCATTCAATTCAACTTTAGATATGTAAGACGATCCTATACCATTGTGTTTGTTTGTGGTTTCGATGTTAACAGTGTGAATTTATTGCAAAAAATTGTTTAGCAAAATGCGGCATCACACTGACAGAAAATAGCGCACGATTTGTCCATCTTGGGAGCAACAAAACTAATTAATTTGTTATTAAAGCTGAGACTATACCTCAGTAATTATCATTTGCTTTATATTTGCTTCTGTTTATGAAACAATAATTGTATTTCTTAGGTGTCTCCTTTTGCACCGAATTACCCTGTATGACTAGAAGTGGGATGAATAGCCAAGCGATGCGTACTACCACCCACCTTAGCCAAGTCAGTTCTTTCATTGCAATATAATAATCAAATAACTGCGTTGCATGCTCAAACGTAGCAGAAACCAGAGACAGGGCTCTGAGTATTTTTCTAGGGAAGTGAAATTCATTAGGTGGTTTCCCGTTGCCTTCCTCACCAATGGCATTTTAAAAGTGACGCATGGAGAAATCGAACTGACAACCCTTGTGTTGCTGCATTATCACCAAGCTTGGCTTGATACGATCTCGTAGAAAGCATTTTGCTTAATGTATTCCATCTAAAGATGTGCTTAACAGGTCATTAATTACACTTCTTAACCTACTTTAAAGCCATAGCAATCACACTGCCGGGAGGATCAATATGCTGTCAGCTGCATTGCCTTAAAACGTCTGAGGAATATTTTTATGAATATACAGCTATTGAAATAATCAACTAGCAAAGTGATTAATTTGATGAATTTAATTTTCCAAGGGAAACTGATTAGTTGTTCCGTAGCAACGTAGCTTGTCCACTGATCCTATGGTCAGTGGTTCGATCCCGCATTCAGCAAAACTTTCGCTAGCTCTCTGCTATTTACTTAGTGGTGCTTATTCGTTGCGTGAGTGGTAAACTCGCTCTCAATGGTTTGAAGTAAAAGCCGATCACCATGACTGATAGAGAGTCCTACATTGCCTGAATGAAAGCCATTTTTTCTTACTTCTAGGTTCCGTCGTTTCGTATTTTAATATAAGGAGCCAAATATTGTTGATGCTTCTACTTAAGTACATCTTCAAATTTAGTGGAAATCCCCTTTATTCTTAACGTTGTTCGCACAAATAGTATTTACCGTTGCCATGGGCGAATTTGACTCCTTGAAGCAATGTCAGAGACAGAAACAAATTAGCCAATCGCATCGTATTGAAGCACTGCATCATACATAACTCAAATCTGTAGAAGAAAAATGCAAAATGACTTTGACTGTGATTGCAAGATAACGTTGCAATAAAGGGGAATGATAATAACCTTGACGTAAATCAATGTAATTATTTCCGTAGATACTATGATCAGCTTCAATGCCGGTGTCAGAGTAGCTAGTGGCAGGGTAACTTTTCGATGCATCCTATGGTCAGTGGTTCGATCCCACCTTCAACTAAATTTTCGCTTAGAGGGAGGAGAGTCACCAACTTTCTGTTATTCAATGCGTAGAAATCACGATGTGTGGCTAGATCGAGAGGAAGGATCTGGACAGTACTCGATTAGCAAGGCTTCTCAGTGCCTGAAAATCTACTTTCGGATGCTGGGTAGCAGTCATGAAAAAATGACTTCGACTATATAATCGATATGGCATTTCGATTAAAATCTAGTGCTGTAATCATTGTTAGCTCTTGTTTTCTGTTAAGAACTGCGCAGATGCAAATGCATTATAACGAACCAGAGCTCTGAGCTTCTTCCAGCAAAATGGATATTCATGGAGGGGATTTTTACGAGGTGTATTTTCACGAGATGGAATTTCACGAGGTGAGTTTTAACGAGATGGAATTTCATGGGGTGGATTCTGCTGCCATTCTCCCCAAATGTTTCCCACTATTCGCAATGCGGAACTGGAACCCCACGACCCCTATATTCCACTTCAACGCTGAACAGCTGTATTTCATCTACCTATGCCTTATGTCACACCAGTTTTCATCAATTTTGCTGAATTTAAAGGGGTGGTCCCATAGCAGAGCTAATTTGCAAGAAGGCTTCTATTGAGGACGAAATAAGGTTAAAAGGTCTATCCAATGAATGACTAAATCAAAAGGGCTTAACATGTAAATGCTTTTGTCTGGAAGTCACGATTAACAGTGTTTATAAAATCTAACTCGGCAAGCAGTTAATTTAATTTGCAATCTATCTTTTTTTATGATAATTTTCCATGTTGCAAACTCAGCTTTTGTGATTAAAACCAAAAGATTAATAGCAGCTGTCCCAGGCTTTCTCTTCAACTAGTAATTTTTCATCTGGGAATTCATTTCGTGTACCGTTAGCGAATACCGTAGGAAATAGGAGTGCCAAAACTAAAGCCAACTGTATTGTCAAATCTTAATTCTATCTGGTTAACGCTGCTCGGATTTTCACTTTTGTTGTGCTAACTTCTTTAAAAACAGTAAGCGTAGAAGTATCTCTCATAAATGTGTATTTTTCATGAAGGTCGTTGTGTTTTCAAGCAAGGCCCGATTGCATACGCCCATGTGTGTCACTACACAACCTAGACAGAAGTTTCTAAGTAAACTGGAGCACTTCTGCTAAGTTCATTGACAAAGCATTTCACGTTGAAAATCTTAGAAATGGAGGTCTTAAAATTGAAATCTGCACCATTTTGCTTCTCAAGCCTGCTTAACTTGCGCTTATATTCGTCGTTGGTTCTATTGTGCGTTCTCTCGATTGTGGTGAATGCTTAAAGCAAAACGGAGTTTCATTAATTGAGAATTTTCGCGAAATTCATTGCCCACAAAGTGTATTATAAATTTCCTAGCATCCAGCGTGCTGTTTCGCAAACAAACAGGTATTATGATGCAACTCAGAAACTGCTAAGTTTGAAATTTTTCAATGTTCACTCTTGTCTAAAAAAGTCTCCTCATGACTGATAGTGACAGAATGTCAGACTTTTCTAAAGGTTGCAGGTTTCCCTAGAAAATGAAACGGAAAGGGCTTAACCCACGCGTGGGCAAACTTCTCAGCACAAGGGCCTCACTCACAAATTTTAAGTTTTTAAGGGCCACACAGTATGTTGGCAGGCTGTTTCAAAATTAGATTGTCACGCAATAAAATGAAAAATTTGCTTGAATCTTTTGAAAACATAATCCATCCTGAGTATGGTAACGCTTTACATGTTTAGAATGCGTTTATACGGTATCAAGCGATTAGAAAACGAGAAAAACGGGAGAGTTGTTTTTGCTTGAAATAAGTTCTTGGCGGGCCACAAAAAAGCACTCGGCGGGCCGTAGTTTGTCAACTCTCCAACGGGCTTAACCTTTTGCGTCTCCTGCAAATGAGACAATGGCGAAAGAGAGGCTAATAGAATCAAAATGATTCGGATGGTCGGAGTAATTTAATCTTCATCATCCTTGTTATTACTCGTTTTTAGAGGTGATGGTTGCTGTTGAGAGATCAATGAATCGTTGAGTTCTTCGTTAACTGCTTAGGCTAATTAGTTTCCGAGATTTCCACCCCAATATGTAAAATTAGTTTTCTGAAGTGGGGTATGCATTGATTACTGTGTACACTCTTGTTGATGTCTCATCCCATTTTATCACAGGTGATCTTCTTCTTTCCAAGATCGTCCTACTCAGCGGTGCAGAAATCTTCATCCGATTAACGAGAAAGGATTCAAACGACCCAATCCCGCTTCTCAGCACAACCAGTTTGCCAGTCAATGATAAAATGAATGCTGGCCTTTCACCCAAAATTCACATCATTGTGAATCAAAAAGAAAAAGGAAAAATTTAGTTGATAATGTAAGGGACAAAAGTTTGATTTCAATCCGATCCCAAGTCTGAAGATAAAAAATTTCTTCACTGTCATTGCCAACGCTATTTCTTATCACGACAACCCTGTCGCAATTCCATGATAGGAGATTTACCAAGGATTTGGAAAACTCAATGAGTTGAAGCTTTCCAACGTGAACTGTTGCGACCAAAGCGTCCATGCTGGTAAAACGTGTGAATTTCGCAGGGTTCTTCACATTATTGACAAATGCCTCCAAAGAGGAATCAAATACCAAGGAAGTTTGCTTACAGTTGCTTCAAGCATTCTAATTTTAACCGCTTACACTGCCTTAAAATGCATCGCCAACTGAAAATATTTTGGAAACGAAACTGCATGAAAGCGTACATTTGATGTGTTTAAGCTTGCCTGGCATGAATTAAAGCTAAATTTTGTTGCAGCTGATCTCAGCACGTAGCAAGAGCCTGCTAAGATAGAGCTTTTCAAATGACAACCAAAGTGCAATCATAAAAAATAGTTGCTGTTTCTATTCTCTCTTTTCATACGTTCTCCTCTCTTCGACTGCTGTGTTAGCAGAAGATAATGTATACATATTTTGCAATAAATAAGGTACCGTTTATTATTCATGCCTATGGTCGGGGCCGAAGAGAAATAGGATGGGTAAATGATTTTTCAGGCAGTCTTCAGGTTGGGTAAATAATTTTTTTGGCTTTCAAGAGTAGGGTAGCATATTCTGATAGTTCGGCATTAGTTGGTTAACTATTATTTTTGCAATCCACAAGGTTGAGTAACAGAAAAATTTACCCAAATAAATATCTCTCTTCAGTCCCAACCTGAGGCATAAATAACGAATAGTCCCTAATCATCCTTTGCTTTGGAAAAGAGATATTAAACTCCTTTATAGGCACGCTCTCACTTCCTGAAAAGAGGTAATGGCTTAGCCGTTCATAGTGAAGATGCATCATTCACCTTGTTTAATGTGTGTTTTCACGTTGGCTTTTATTCAATATTACTTAATTGTATGATAAAATTGGATAAAATTAATCCTCTGATATCCTTCATTCAAGTCTGCAAAATTGAAGCAAAGATACTGTAATCTTGTGGAAAAGAATTTTGATTGACACAATATGAAGCAAAAAGCAAGGCTACAGCTTTCTAGTATCTGAATGTGAAAACTGTCTTAGAAAGACCCTTTTTGACAAAGCCATTTGCAATTCTGTGTAGGCTGCATTTGTCATGTGAAATCGCTGAATGAATGTTGGAAAATCTTTCATGAGTAGTAATTTTCATAGCATTATTCCTGCCAGCATTTTTAGAGACGAAGACGAAGTGCTAAGCGTTATTTTGGAAATCCTGCAGAATTCAAGTCATGTTTGACGTTAAAGCAAGGTGTCAATCAAGCAAGAGAACTTTACATGGAGATTAGCTGCAACTTCAACGGAACGGGGGCAACAAGTTTGCTTAGATTCGCAAACTGCATAGCTTACAAAAGACGCAAAGATTATTGCCAGGTGCATCAGATTAAAAACGTGCATTTCAGCAATCATTACAGCGAAGGCGAAAATATAACCTTCTCTATTCAAACGGATATTGATTAAAACTGATTTTTTTTATAATCATCTAGAGGATGCAAAATCGCATATATACGGGACGCCACTATTCCTACCAGCTTATTTGGCGATTCCTTTGATAAAGGCTGAGCTCCTAAATCTAAAATCATTCACTTGTGAACTGTGCAATTTTCTTTGACATCTAAAATATTAGAATTACTACCTTCAAAAAATATCTGACAGTCATCTGGTTGCAACATCCGAATCACTGGATATTCTCCGATCTTACTGAATTTGCAAAACTTCATCACTGCCATTACCCTTTCCGTAAAGTTTCTCTCAGTCTCAATTGACAATAGAGTGAAACCCAGGAGAGCGATGTTGACACTGGAGACATAAAAGCGATAATCATCGGTTCAGTATTATCGGAAAATCTAGGAAATCACTAAGCGACGATTTGAAAAAGCGCTCTATTAAGCATGAATTATTCATAAGGAACTTTGAACAACGCAACCACGATTGAAAAAATTCCAACTCATAATAGACACAGTGTCATATGCATCTATCACAATCTATTCAACTGCTTTTCAATTAGGTCATCGTTGATATGTACCACTATCAATTAAAAAACGGATAAACTTCGCATCATTTGACATAGTTGCCTTCAATAGAGTTTTCAGTATTTCTCTTATTCAGTCAAATCACCAACTTGACATGCCCTAGAAGTTCAATTTCGTCACTTGTTGCGCAGATTTGTTTTTATCAAAATGGAGCAGTGGGAACTAGTAATTCAAGGAACAGACTTACATAACTTAGACTGAGCCTTCTGAGTTGCTGCTCTACGTAATGAAAATTCTCAGAATAAGAAAAGTCTGCTAGAGCTTTTTATAAATTTTTCAAAGAAATTTCGATTTAGAAGGCTTTTTGCCTTCTAATTGGGCATTTTCCAAAACAGTGAAGTTGACTTCTCAGGTTAATTTTGGTGGCTTGCGACGAATCATAGAGTTGATGCAAAGAAGGCAGGGGTTTCTGTGTATGAAATCTTTCTAATATGAGAAGAGTGCTAGCGCGTATTCTAGAGAAAGGCTGTTAATGATCATTCAAAGTCAATTGCTTGGTAATTTTCTGTAATGACTGACGAAGTCGTCAACTGATTTAAGGCATACATTGTTACGTGAAAATGACTTGGGAGTAAATTTATCATGTTTAAAGCCGTTTCAAAACATTTAGAAATTAGTTTTGGTATACGGACAAGTACGGGTAATAGTATACGACTTCTGCGAAATTTAGCGACAAGAATATCTTAGTTTTTAATTGGATTCAAGAGCTTTCAAACATTGAGCACAGTTAGGATTGATAAAGACTTTGGTATCATTTTTTAGTTTTTATCTATCCCTGAATTAATTCAAATTCTAGAAACATGCTCGTACTCTCATAAAGGCCTTGACCTCTTGAATTTTCTACTTTGGTAGCAAAATGTAGTATTATATATGTAAATGTGTAATTTGAAGCACATTGCCACATCAAATTCGAAATAATTTACTATAATGTACCGTGTTAGTATTTACAATATACATGGCATAGTCCTGTGGTATCTTAAAATTCTCATTGCCTCTCTGCTAGCTTCTATCACATGTCGGCTTATCGCATCATAGTGCCAATGGCCCCTTTCTGAAAAGCTAAAGCCTAACAATGTTCATCATATTAGAGAAAGGGGCAAGGTCATGAAGTGTCGGTTATGAACTGCACGAGCAAGATGCGTAGCCATGTATTCCTTTGCTATTTCTTTGTAGCTTACAGTTGAAAATTTGAAGCACTGCACCTTAACCAGTCGGCTAAACCACCCATTTCTTCAGGCTAAGGTGAATGTTTTGTGTCTTACTATTGAAAGATGAAAGAACGACCGATTTGATGACTATCCAGTTCACTGGCTTATGCGTAAGAACCTCAGATGCTGCCTGCCTTTACCTTACCTATAAACCCTAGATTGTTAAATCCAGGTAAAATCAACGAATGACTGGACACTAGGTAGCTGAACCAAAGTAGAAACCTAATTTTACTTAGTGATTCTCTTTCTATACTGATGGCATTATTTTTAAGGATATGACAAAAATCCATAGCGGTATCTTTGTATGTGACGCAACGTCTAAAAACGCTTCTGTCATCAGGACTCAGTCTAATTGATAAAAAGGGAAAGGCTTACTCTGTTAGTCTGTTCATTTTGGTGATAACTAATCTGGCTTTAGCGTACAAAATATTAGGGTTGAGCGAGAGGATTTTGAAAGGTTGAATTCTGTAATTTGGTCTTCTGCACAAAGAGAAAGATTAGCCGAGCAAATTTACATTAAAAACGGATTTGAAAGGACCACTTATGAAGATGAAATTTTCTGAAGAAACTAATACTGTTAAAATAATTTAACTAATCTCATTTTCATAACAGATTGTGTGCGGATAATCACTATTAACATTTCTTGTAACGAGCTATAAGCAGAAAGCAAACTCGGACCAGAATTTTCCTGGCATAAGTTGCTGTCGCCAATTGGTGACAAGCATCCTCTAAGATGCAAAGCTTTAGCTCAACTGAGATGAGTGAGAAGTGAAGAATAGGATATCTCATTGGTAAGATTCTCGCTGATTGATCTTATGATCAGTGGTTCAACCCTCAGCTAAACTGTCTTTTAGAATCTACTTGCTTTGAGAAAAACTAGTGAGAGAAACAATCTAGGACAAACAGTTTAAGATGACCGTTGAATGCTCCTCATCTTTTACTGAATCGATTCAGATTGAGCGTGGTCATATAAAACCTGGGAGGTAGGTACAGGGACTAAAAAATGCGCTTGTATAAGCTGCTTCTAGATAAGAATGAAAAGGCAGTCACTTAATGCTCTTTGCTTCTCTCAACGATAGATGTGATGTTCCTCAGCGTAGCTTAAAAACATCCGTTAGAACACTGAGACAAAAATTATGTCATCGTTTCAATAATTCTTCATTTATTTCGGTTCATGCAAGAGCAAGAAATGTCTTTTATGTAAAGAAGAAGGATGCTTTGTATATTGGGAATTTTTATCCAATGTAGAGTGAAAGTATTATCCGTAGCAATACACAGCTTATTGTCATTGCTCTACGTTGGTAGCATCATATCTAAGCATGCACACAAACACAAACACAAACACACACACACACCACACACACACACACACACACACACACACACACACACACACACACACACACACACACACACACACACACACTACACACACACTACACACATACTACACATACCACACACACACACATACTATATACAACACACAGCACACACACAAAGACAAACAAATACACCACACACACTTACACAAACACAGACACACAAACATACAAACACATACACACATCTACACACAGAAAGAAGATTCCAATTCAATTTAATTTCATTATAGTTAGGGTCAGTTCTGAGTGCGTACCCAAATGTAATCAGTGGCTTCATCACTTTTTCTTAGTGCCAGTTTCTCTACTCAGCTCTTCGCCACAAGCCGCAAACTAATTTGAATTGTATATGTCTATCTAATCCACTTACTGCATATGCAAGTTTTCTTCAATCCGATAAACGTATTATTACGCATCAGGCCATAGTATTAAGATATGCAGACAGTTGAGAACGTATATAAGCACATAAGTGCACACATACCATCGACATAATCTGTGAGACTTGATTAGAGCTGGCAGCATGCATAGGCTTTGGAGAGTAGCAGACGTAGCTTGAAAAAGGGTATGAAATAGTTAAGAGACCCACCTTGATGCAAACAGGGCTGTTTAAAAATCTGAATATGCGTTAAGTTCTTAACTCTATTGTTAGTTTTGCAAAATTTCAGTACGGCACAAAGGATTGGGTTTGGTGAGGTCTGGTTGAAGTTTGACAAAATAATGGCTTTCTTCAGTTGTGCCATATTCTTTCCTCTCCAGTTGAGTGAAATTCTAAGAAAAGGCAATTCTAGTTTTTTACAAGCAAATCTACATCTAACGGCATTCCAGTCAGATGTTGCCAGGCATTTTATGCAAGAGAGATGTTGCTTCATCTTAAAAATGCTAACACGAGCGCAAGGATACCGTCACCAATAATACTCGTGACATAAAAGCTGCAGTGGTAAAAAGAGATCCTGAGTCAGATATTAAAAGCCTTTATGTTCATCAGTTCTCTCCGGAATGAACAGTGGCAGCTTTAACAAGAAATAGGGGGTAAAATGGTAATGACCCACACAATGTGAAAATTTGTTATAAGAAAGGCAATATAAGTAATGCGTAAATAAGTGCAACATAGAGCAAAGGGAGTGGATTTCGAACAGGCTTTGACCGTTCAGTGACACAGTGAGGGAGTCTAAAGGGGTGGAATATCTAACTGTAAGCAAAAGAAATATATTTAAGAATATAATTTCCCACAAGCAGACAATTGGCTCTTCTTGATCAGTTTATCATGAATCAATCTATATTTATTTAAGACTTTCCCCCTGTCTAAATTTCTAATACGCCTGGGGAATATCCAGAACTACGAGGGATTAGGAGATACTGAAAAGTGTTTTACTTGTCACGGGCTCCAAAAAATGCTTTAGTGAACTCTGTTGAAAGAACTTGATTGACTTATGTGGCTCAAGCTCTAGTAAATTCTTCCATCCAAGATTTGTACATCTATCTTACAGGATTATCAAATTTGCAGAAGATGTCTAGGTCCTTATTTAAGCTTCTTATGTTTACATTGTCATCAATTCTGAATTAATTCACTTTTGAGTCATTAAAAATTTGATTAAGAGTAATTAAGTTGCGCTTTCATAGAATCTAAACCCCGTGAACCTTTGAAATAGTTCGCTTTGTCTGCCGACAATAACGGACTATCTTGCCAGAAGCAAAGAAGGATCTGGTATCAATAAAGCAGAAAATTTCATAGCCAAAACAATCAATATGAAATTTCAAACAGATGCTTGCCCAGTTTAGTGCATTGTGTGCGCGTGTGTGGGTGAATGCGTGTGAGTGCGCGCGCGTGTGTGTTGTTTGTTGTATGTGGTGTGTGTCGGTGTGTCGGTGTGTCGGTGTGTCGGTGTGTCGGTGTGTCGGTGTGTCGGTGTGTCGGTGTGTCGGTGTGTCGGTGTGTCCATGTGTCCATGTTTCCATGTGTCGGTGTGTCGGTGTGTGTATGTGGGTATAATTGTGTGTGCAACAGAGACTTCTAGTACAAGGAAACTGAAAATGAAATAATTGTGAATTACATCATGAAAGTGCCACTGTGTGAGAACAATCAAGTGGATGTTGAGCAGAGATGAAGCGACCATGAAATGCTGTACATCAACTTAGAATAAACATTTCTCGTGCATCAACTCTCGACAAACCTCTTTCCATTTACATAACAAGTATTTAATGAATATATAATGTAACTTCATTTTTACTTTTTATAAGATCCTTGAGATGATAGAATGCTGACATGTTCTCCCGTGCGAAAATTTGCACATGATTTGCCGAAACAAACATGCACATAAGGAGACTGTTATAAGCATCTGCATGACACTTTTAAAGGTTACAGTCATCTGAAACGATTTAAAAATGTATGATATTTGATTGATGAATATGGTAACTTACAACCAACTTTCCTTTGACTGCAAGTTTTTGTCTCGAAGAGTGCAATTTAGTGCCACTTTAAAGAAAGTTATATGCAATTTTAGAAGTGTGCGTGTTGCAGCTATCAATAATAGATTAATGTTCAAAATTATAGTGTCTAGATTTAAACAATGAATGATAGAAATAAATTATTTATACCTGTTATCATTAAGATGTCGCTCTTAATGACAGCACTAAGCTGAGTATAGACGAGTAGTTTATGCATCCACATTGAAGCACCAGTTTGTCAATATACGTGCCCTGAATTGGAAATTAAAAATTTTGAGCATGTTTGATAATGTCACTTTGTCGAAGGGAAATTTTGCTAGTGGATATTTGGCTGCGATCAAAGATGCAGTGGAAACACCGGTTGATGTATTTCTTGTTCAAATCCATGGCGAAAAGTAGTTTTAAGGTGAATTTGTTCTGTTTCGTTTGAAGGCAAAATTAAATAGTCTGTAAATGAACAATTCATTCATTAGTAAAAAGTGTGGCCAGTGGAAAAAACTCAGGAGAGGTGACGTTGTGACAGAAACAAAGATGTGGAGACACGTGGAAGCTCCAACAGACGGCAGACTTAGGAATGAGGCGGTTAGAGAAGCAGTGACGTTGGTGTGAGTATCAACAAAGGTAAGAGTAGAACTTTGTAGAAAAAATGGTCTCCAAATGTAAGTATTCTGCGTATTTTGATGTCGATCAAACTAAGGGTGTTCTGCACCACGGCCATGTCATTTACTGATTGGAGGCAGAAGCGCTGACAGACCAGAACCTGTGATCACTGATCGGTTGGCTGTATGCGGACAGCGAACGAATCGAATGACGAAAAAATTATACCTACCGGTAATGGACCGTGGTGGTTCGAAGAGGGCAGCAGGATACAGAGGACGTTGGAGGTCGATGGGAATGATTTTGAACGAAGTGGGGGTAAGAAAGTCAGTATCAACAACAACAACAACAACAAGATGGAAGTGTCGGTGAGAGCGAAAAGGAGAAGACCGAGGTAGAGGTGAATGAATGGTGCTAAGGACGACAAGAAGAGAGTCACGATGATCAAATGCAACGACCCAATCTAGTGGAGAACGTGGAGCAGAAAAAGATACAATCAAAAGCTCAACACATCGCACGAGAAGCGTCACATTGAGGATTTCCCCATCAGATCATCAAATGTTAGTTAATGGCCGAAAGAAGACCATTAAACTGTACCCCAATGTGGATGAACCACTATGCAAAACCACCCTTGATCACAACCTTTTGATTAGGAGACTGCGTCCACAGTTCACTTTCCACTACAACATTCGTATATCATTTGCGAGCAATTTCAGCCCTATGACCAGGGCTAGAAATATTTGAAAGGGGGAGTGAGACTCAATTGCTGAAAAATGGGCGTAGTTGATAATCATCATTATTGCATTTTAGGGTCAGGTAGGGCAAAGTGCTCAAGTTTTGCTAAATTGTCAGATAAAAATGCAATTTTTCGTGCTTTTATTGGCAAACTATAGCATGTTTGTTATTCATTTGCAGATTTGTTATTAATTCCTTGGCGCATAATGAGAATTTGCAAGAGCAAATTCTTTCGTTATAGAATGGGAGTTTATAAGCTTTGCCGACAAAGCATGAAATTATTAAAATCTTCCGACGAATTTGTGGCCAGGAGGTGTGACACCCTACACCCCCCGTAGCTACAGTCCTGCCTGTGACGACAGAGCCTAGAGGTACACAATCTGAAGGAAGGGAGCAAAGCCCTTATGAACGAACTACAAACTACTGAATATCAAATGTCGGTTCCTGCGATCAGCGTCCAACAGGGTGCATTTCCTTTATACATCAATATGTCTTCCACCCACAGAACATACAGTATGTATTGTATATACTTAATATAGAACTAGTGTTTAGTACTTAGAAGGCGCTGGGTCCATGCGCACGTGGGCAAACTCTTCTGTTTGCAACCTGTTACGAGGCTACTTGCAAATGGGGCATTGGATTGAGCAGCAGGATGAGTTCTAAAAAGAAAGAGAAAGATCCATGGACTAAATGTGAACAGTGTGAAGCGTATTTTCCAAGAGCAAAGTTTTCTCTTCATAGCCAAGATGCCTGTCAGAGAATATGTGAGGGTAAAAATGAGGCAAGCCTATTTACTTCTTGGTCGCCAGTCTTGCCCAAAATTGGATTCGTTCTTGATGGTCGTTTCCTCACGTCATGTTCAACGTACAAACTAGAGGGTTAGTGTCAGCAATTTGCTTTAATTTCCATTTTCCTACAAAGATAATTGCTTAATATGAAAATTAACTGAAGTACCGTGTTTTCAGTCAGTTATTGTGCTTATTTGTTTTGTAGACATCAAAATACCAAGAGGGGATAGGAAAGACATGGTTTTGATTCATCCGTCGGTGCTTAAGAAATGTAATTTGAATTCTGGTGGTTTGGTTTGTCTGACGTCAAAATCAAGCAAGGTACTTTGAAATGCTTTTAACACTTACTACTAATAACCAATTATTAATAACACTAATTACACGGTTCAATGATACAGTGCAAGCCATATTTAGCATAGACATGTCGCATTGATTTTTCTCTCAATATTTTTCCTGCAAGTTTGAGAGCATCCTAAAGATAAATCATAGAAGGTCGCTCTGACCTGTCAAACTATCGTAAAGTATGCAAGGGGTCAAGAGCAACATTACAAACATATTGGATTTAGCCTTGAATTACATAAGCATAGATTCAACCACTTCAATTCAAGTGTGGCAATGAATGCTTGAATTCTATGCCCCCTATTTTATGATAGCAATACTACATGAGTCGACACCTTTAAGGAAAAAATCTACACATTTGTTTATTTACATATATATTATTGATTAAAATAGTTATTTACATAGAATTCCTCACAAATCATCATTCATCCCAAGAACATGCAATTTATGGAACGTCTTGCCTTCTTCTTGCTTCCTGAACCTTGTGACTTGCCATCTTTCAAATCTAAGATCAATGAACTTGATCTGATCCTCTCTCCTCTTAGCTGTTCGGTTTCTTCTTTCTTCCTTTGTTGGGGCATTGTATAGGCCACCATAGCCATTCCTCACCATAACCCACTAAAAGAAGAAAAGAAAAATTAATGGACAGTGAGAAGCTTTTTGCTTACAAACCAGGCCCTTCCTCTTGAAATCATCACATCTCATGATTCCTGACCTGGAATTGCAAAGAAGTGGTAACTCAACTTCCTCTTGATGAAAGTTTAATTGAGGGTGGATTTGAACCACTGATCATCGGACCAATGAGTAAGATTCCTACTGCTAAGCTACCGTGGCACCAAAGCAAGTATGTTTTGTAACTTGCTTTGCTTAGTACTCAGGCATCACAAATCACAGTTTTTATTTTAGGTGATTGCTAGAGTTTGGCCAAATTCATCTAATAATGTTGATAGTAAGTTGATACGTTTTTTCATTCAAAAGGATGCCTAACTTAATTCATTTGAAGATGCACATTTCCCTTAAATGCATGAAATTAATGCAACTTCTGAAGAAAAACCAATATATGAACACATTGCCTATTTTGACCTATTTTGAGCTATGAAGTTGTTGGCAAAGAAAAGGGTTTTCAGATGGTCATCTTTCTAACAGAAGTTTTTGTTGAACATCAGACAATTAGGCAAATATTTGATTGTAGCCTTTTCTATACATTCAAATACATGAAGTTGAATTTCCTCTGCTTTTTCTCAGATCATCAGAAATATCCTTTGTCTTCAGTTAGATTGTGTTGATATAAAAAAATTGGGTTTCTCTCATTGTGTCTAGCATGTGTACCATAGTAAGAGAGTAGAGAAGCAGTTAGTTTCCCTACTCAGTGCAGACGCTCACAGGGTTCACCAGCGGGAAGGATTCCTTCGTAAACCTGGGTACTGTTGATGATAAAAGGCTATTTATGATGTGCTTTTCTTATTCAATAATTGTTGGTACTGGTTGATTTTGATTTTACTTCCTTCTTTCATAGTTGTTAGGGTTACTGCTGATCTCATGGAAACATTAAAGGTAATTTTTTCAATGAAGTCAGCTTACCACTCCAATGTATTATTTTCTGGCTATTTAAGCATTTCAGAGCTAAACATATATGGAAAGGAATTCTGCCTAATGTATTGCTGTAAAGGTGCAGAAAGTTCATGTGCGATCAACATGAGCATTTCTTCTACTGAATTTAAGGTGACGCTTCTTAGTTGGGATTTATTGATCAGTTGATGCAGGTTGGATTTCAAAACAGAGATATTCACCTTTAAAAGATGTGCTGGTTCGAAGCTTTAAGTTTCTCCAAATAAAGGGGGAAATGCATAGTGCACCATCAGAAGCTGCTTGTTTAAGGAGTCCTATTTGTTTACAGATAGAGGAACTTGAACTGGTTATCATTGAAAAGATGACTCTGCCAAGCATTGCAGCTAAATCTCTATACTTGAAATCACTGTAAGTATGGAAACATATCTGTTCTTTTTTTTGTTGGATTACTTGCTGCTAGATGGTACTCTTGTAGCTCACTGTATATAATAAAATTATATGTAATACACAACTGTGTGAAATCATTTGTAAAGGTACATATTGTTTGAAGGAATTTGTTTTTTCAATCTCTTCTAGTTCAGAAGAAAAGTTCCAACCTGATACAGACTTCTATGATTATTTCGTTTCAATATTTGGCAAGTCTCTTCTAATGATTTTTAAACCATTCATCAACTGCATATTTAAAATACAAAAAGTCGCCTCTCTTATAACAGGCAGTGTGTAATTGGCTGTTTCTACTTAACATTAATGACAATTAAAATGGAAAAAGAAACAAAGGAAAAAAGATAATTATAATGATAATAATGTAAATGTTTATACAGGGTAATGTCATCAGTAATGGCCTTGGTATTGTCATCCTAAGAATTTAATTATGGAGTTCATTTTGAAAGCCATGAATGGGTCAAAGTAGCAGATGAATTGCTTTTACTATTCTGTTTTAATTTACTCCAGCGCCAGTGCCGCCGAGAGGAGGGGGGGGGGGGGGGGGTAGCCGTGGCAGCTGCCCTGGGGCCTGGGCCATTGCATTGCTCTGAGAGTATTTTGCACATTAACAGTTACCGCTGTTTCAGCAGAGAGATCTTTCAGTAAGCTAAAGCTAATCAAAAACTTCTTACGGAGCACAGTAATGCAGGACCGATGAAACGACTTGGCACTATTAAGCATTGAGAGCGACCTTACGCGTAAAGTTGACTTCAGTGACGTGATTAACGCATTTTCATGAAAAAAGGCTAGGAAAGTAAATATATTTTAGCGAGTAAGACATTTTAGAGCTTCTCAGCTTAGTCAATAGCAAATGTTTCCGTTTTTGATAATCTACTTGGAATGATAAAAAATATCTTGTTTGAAAATTAAAACTGTTTAGAAGGGAGCCCGTTTCTATTAGCTGCCCCGAGGCCTGTCCTAGCTCTCGGCGGCCCTGGTCAGATCCACTCACCGCTTTCATGGGTGTGCAGTGCCAGTGTAAATCATAGTAACATTGGTTTACTCATTGTCAAGCTAAGAGATCCTTACTGCCCAACGTCAGCAGCTTTTTGTTAAGCTATGCTTATTTGAGTAAGACCGAACATTTCGTAAATGAAGAGATATTACAAAGATGTTAACACGTCTTGATTTAAACTTGTAGTTACTGGCTGGAAGAATAAATTCAATAACACAACCAATGACACAGTGGAATGCTAAAAAGTAAACGTAAACTCTTAAGGGCTGTATGTTTTAGTCATCTACTTTTTCATTCATTCACCAGCTCACTCTATTACTCACTAACTCACTCTATTACTCACTAACTCACTCTATTACTCACTCACTCTATCACTCACTCTATCACTCACTCACTCACTCTTTGCTTCTACAATCTAGATTTTACTTGCTAATACAACAGGTTGGCATACCTCTACTGAAATGTATCTTGTTTACCGACCCGCTCTCTCTAACTGGTAGGACGTGTACCTACATCTGACTGCATTTTAAATTTAGAATAATATGATTCTGTTTGTCACGCAGTACTGTTACACGTGATTTCATTGCGTTTGTTCTATTTTTAGACGGAAGAATTGTCATGGCTGGTGAAATTTGCAGTGCTACTTACAAAGGAGACCGTCAAAAATTTAGGGTTGAAAAGATTGGTGGCGATTTCGGTGACCGAGAGATAAAAGAGAAGGTTTCAATTAAAGAAGATTCAACCATATCAGATATCCATTCAAAACTGACAAAATTGCAGCTTACAGAGCCACAGGAGCAAATGGATGTGATTGTATCTACTGAATTGCCCAAAAATGAAAGGACTTCTTTAAACTCTTTCGTACTTGTTCCAGATTCTAGCAAGTTCATGTACTACATAAGTCAAATGGATACAGTTATAGATTTCGAACGAGAAAAACCTTCAAATCAAAGGAAGTTATCACCTACGAAGGTTCGTGAGAATGTTATAAGTTATCAATCGATCGGTGGATTTTCAATGCAAATGGAAGCAATCAGAGAGACAATTGAATTGCCACTCAAACATCCGAATATTTTTCTCGAATGTGGTTGGTATTTTTAAGCATTCTTTTCATATGTTTTGAAGAGATTTTTTGTTGTCGATGCTAATTGTTTGTCAGGAATCGAGCCGAAGCTAATGGATTCTTGATAGGCGCAAACCATTTTCCCCAATGAAATGGACCTTGCTATACGATGAATACCCCTTCCATTCTACACGATGCTTCTATCATTCCTCGTCGGTATTTTTGTGAAACATGCTTTTTGATGATTTCACTGAAATTTGTGAAACATGGCAGCAAGTTGTTTACTCAATGTATGCAAAGCCGACGTAGCTATTATCGACAAGGGAATTGTACCATATTGATAAATAAGCTCTCTTTTTAGGTGTTTCTGCTCCACGTGGTGTTATTTTGCACGGTCCACCGGGGACTGGAAAGACGCTGATCGCAAAAGCAGTTGCAAACGAAACCGGGGCACACTGCATAGTCATAAACGGACCTGAGATTCTGAGCAAGTAAGCCGATTCTATATTCATTCTCATCATTTCCTGCAAATATGTAATTTTGCATAGTGGATCGTTTTGCATAAATGGTTGGTAATTTTAGATAATAGTAACAATAACAATAATAAATTATATTTTGACAGGTTGACTTGTTCAGACGTAAAACTATCTTTCAAGGACCTGTAATCCTATTTATTGACAATCTCTGTGGTTAAAATCAAGTGGAAACCAGAATAAAATGAATAATGTACAATTAAAGAATAAGAATTTATTAACGAATAAGAGTCAAAAACGTTTTTTTCTTGGGCATCTGCAGATACTTCGATAATTCTAGTTTCTGTTTGAGTAGCACGATGGATACTTCGTCACGGGTTGTTTTTTCGAGTCGGTTGAAAATGTGGGCTCCCTGGAAAGCAAACGATTTTTTTCCAGTTTCAGTGCGCATTTTTGGTAAAACAACACAATAGATCATTGATCTATATATCGATTCTGCTACATAAGGGTTTACTTTTTCGCGAATAAGAGGTAATAGCTTTACTCTGGCTGACGCTTTTTTGTATACATTGTCAAAATGTTGATGCAGGTTTAGATGGTTATCCAAATCTATACCAAGGTACTTGTATGACCTTGTCTCGTGGATAGTTTGATTGTGGGTCTTGATCTCCACGCTTGGCTGTTTAGATAACTTTTGATGCGATCCATATAAAACAAATCCAATTTTTCCTTTCCTTTTTTCAAATTAAAGAACAAGTTGTTTTCATCGAGCCAGTCTGCAAATTTTTGCAGTTCATTGTTCAGTTGATGCTCTATGTCATTTGACCTCTTTCCAGCACAATATAAAACAGTATCTTCAGCAGATAATATACTGTTAGCAGCAGTGAGCGGAATGTAGATGTCGTTGATTATCAACCCAAAAAGAAGGGGCCCCAGGATGGATCCTTGTGGGAAACCAGACCATAGAAAAAGATTCAGAGCTATTCACTGACTTAGACTGACCATCGTGATTATACGGGCCATAATTTCGTTCATGATCATCATGAAAACCCCTTGTGAATCATCTCCTACTGAAGGGCTGAACTCTTTAATAGAGAATCAAATGAAGTACAGGGAAATTGGGAAGCATTATAATATTCTGAATTTTTTCCTATTAAGGAGTTCCAAATATCAGAAATAGTGTTTTACTAATGTCTAACAAGGATATATTGAGCCCAACATATTTGCTAGACCTGAAACACGGCTTTCGTCCCACCATCATTTTTTAGTCTTGTAATTGATATGCCAGGTGACGATGGCAGGCTCATCAGTGTGGCCTTGCTATGCTTGCATTGTACTAGCATCAATCAGAAAAGATGTCTACAGGGTGAGGTAGCTTGGTTTCGTCTTGAGCTTTTGTTATGAGCCAGTTCGATCCTGATACACTTGCCTGTCCTCAGCTAAGCTGCATATTTTCATATTTTCACAATCATATTTAATTATTTCAAGTAGAGTTGCCCTCCAGTATAAGCTGGTTTTCAAGGGGCCCTCCAACAAAAGCACCAATTATAATCTATGATAATAACAAGAACAGTGAATTAAATCGAACTATGAAGCCCTGTTTGGCCATGTGTTCATGGAGGTGAAAGGCCGCTAAGAAAAGGCGGACCTAAGAAAGTTCCTGTCTTGCTATGATCCATGTCGCCATCGAGAAAAGAACACCGTCACTGTGTATGTGATATAGCCCAGGCTAGCTTCTTATGATGCACATGACATTATGCGAAACAGATCCGCAGTAGGCTCTATTTCTCCTCAGGTTTACGAAATTTCTAAAACAGACGGTAATCAATCTTTGTCCGCTGTCAATGGCCACGAATTCAAGCGTCTGAAAGTTATGGTTATGCAATTTTTGCTCTTTCGTGGTGAAAACCGAGAGGATATGACGCACTATGTTTTCAGTTTCGAACTAGAAGTCCGAATGATCTAACCCGCCCTACACTGCCGTAAAAAGTAGCCGAAACGCTAGATTTGCCTCGCAAGTGAATGGTTTTCATCTTGTAATTAAAATGGGTTCGTGAAATAATCTCCCTGATTCAAGCAAAGCCCAACCTTGAACTAAAAATCCCCATTTTTTATTTAGACTGCCATCATCAATACGGAAGTCAATAATTGCCGGCATTTTTTGATGTAAAGGTGTGCCTCCTTAATTACGTGGCAATTCTGTGGTAATGATAGGCAAACTCAAGAATTACCATGTGATTTTATCGTGATGCTGAGTAAACAATGATCCAATATTTCGCCGTTTATACATCTTCAGCTAACAGCATAGAAGTTATTGACTTTGTAAGTGCAATTAATGCAGTTCTTTTGACGCAGTTGATTCTAAGACATAATCAACAAGCAATCAGCCATGCCTTCAGGACTGCAGAGAGCATATGAATAGATCTATTCACTAATGTATTATGAACATTACCACTTGACTGCATCAACAATGCATTTGAAGAGGAACGCTGGGTCTTGATAAGGTGGCTGTCAAGATTGATTACAACTCATGCATTTAAGGACTGCTAATTAGGAAGAATACGACTCTGATGTGTTCGTAGCATTCGCAACCACGGATGGCACGTAGTAGAACACAAAGCCACGATCGCATCGAATGATTTTGATGTGAGAATTTCAAGTTTCTCAAAGCACGAGCGAATGCCTGTCATTAGGACGCATTGTTGCTATCGGGATATGTGCTATGGAAGCATAGTTGGATTTTGTCAAGCCTTTCGTTGTTAGCACCTTTGTTGCCTTGGTTGATGCAGTCATTTCTCAGATGCGGCAAATTACCTTCACGAATGTTTTCAATGTTCTTTTCGACAAGGCAAGCGAAGAAAATTGGTAGGAACAAATTCAACTTTCAAATGTTTTGATCAGCAACGCTTGGTATTCTCGACGTAAAGCAACGCTCAAACGAAGTTTAATGCCGATTAGACGACATTCAAGCTTCATTCGTGCGATTCTGCAAAGCAAAGTAGAAAATCTGTTTGGCAACTTTAAAATAGTGAATTTCCAACGGAAATGAGTGGCAACAGTACTTCTCACGACGCTTGCCATCACTGGTCATCTATCATTTATGGTTTAAATCCACATCTGACTCTCGCATTAGGAACTGGGATCGTAGCGTTATCACTGCCTACACTGTTTCTTAATTCTGCTGTATTGATCTCGCTCGTCGCATCCCATCAAACATCTACAACACCCGGCTTACTTATGGCTTGCCTTAGTGCTACTGATTTGCTAGGCGGATCATTCGCCTTTGTTTTCTTTGCTGGGCTGATGTTGCGAAGCTATTTGAGAGAGGGGCTAACCCATAAATGTATCCTCGAAAACTCCGTAATTGTGACTTTTTCGATGTTGTACACGTTCTTCCTTTGCCTTACAGTTCTGTTGGCCGTCGACCGGTACTTGCACATGAAAGCTAGAGTGATAGGGCAGTCCAGGCTTGAAAAAATGTTCAAAAGGCCACAAATCTTCGTACTGTTGATTTTGTGTGTTGCCATATCAGTACTGAATAGCTGCTTCTTTTTGTCCGGTAAAGAGCAGGCCGTTGTTCTACTTGTTACAATGTTTATGACTACAACTGTACTATGCGTGACCACTATACTTTACACGCGTGGATACCTCGCTGTACGTCGGATCACTGAGACAAATCCTGTTCACCAAAGTGCGAGTGGAAAATACTCAAAGCCAACATATTTGCGGAGCTTGTACAAAAGCGTCTTATTTCTAATCCTCACCTCCATTTTTTCGCACACTCCTATCGTTATTGGTATGGTGATGCATTCAGCTTGCACTTTAACCCAAAAATGTTCTAGTTTTATGGATGCCGTGCATAGTTATACCACCTTCAGTTTTACTTCCTTGTACTGTTGCTTCCTGCTCGACGGCACTATCATCTTGTATTACAACGCGCGTGCTCGAGCATGGCTGAGGAGCAATATCCGTGTTCTTTCCTTACGAAGTCGTACTGTGGATATAACGAATAGCAGCACTGCGCAGTAACTCGTCCTAACTGTTTTAGATGAATTCTGTCTGTTGGGCTTCTCAGTCCCTCTGATTCGTTTTTACGGAAGACAGATACGACGCATGATAACAGACGTTATCGTTTTCTCAAAATTTTGTTCTCTTTCTCTCTACATCATATATATATTCATACATAGATATATATTTATAAATAAATGTATATATATATGAATATAGATATAGTCATGAATATATATATATATATATGTATATATTTATATGTATAAATATGTGAATATATATAACACAATAAATATATACATATATATATATATAAATATTTATATATATAAATATGTGAATATATATAACACAATAAATATATACATATATGTATAAATATAAATATATAAATATATATGCATATAATTTACATGATATATATATAGTATATGTATATATATATATATATATAATATAAAATTATATGAATATATATAAAGTAATAAATATATTTATATAGATATAAATGTAGATATATATATATTTATATATATAATTTATATAATCTATTTTGAATAATAAATATATATATATTTATATATATATATATCTAATTTATATAATAATTTAACTTATAAATCTGATTTATGCTTTATATATATACCTAATTTATATAATAATTTAACTTATAAATCTGATTTATACTTTATATATATATCTAATTTATATGATAATCTATCTATAATATGTTTAATATATATATATATATATATATATATATATATATATAATTTATATAACCTATGACACAATTTATTATAATTAATAAATGGTGTCCAGTGCTTGTATCTTCAGAGTTACTTCTGAGTACTCATTTACCGACCTCGGAAGAATGGACAGCTGAGTTGACCGTTGGCTGGTGGTAAATAGTTCCAACGACGGGATTCGAACCCACGCGAGTAGACCTCGCATGATTTGAAGCACTGCGCCTTAGCCACTCGGCCACACCACCAAGCTTTGCACGAATCTCAGGAGGCTGGTTAATGAGTCTGCTCAAGTCAGTCAGGAAACTGTTTTTTGATTTAAACTGGAACATTGAAAGCGAGAAAAAGAGCTGAAATTACGAGCAGAGTCGTAAAAACACACCTGATTAGGTCACGTTGTCTCGATGACGCAAGTATTAGTATAGGTTCTTTGCACTTTTTCTGGGTTTTCTGCTCGCTGGAACTCATTTCGAAGGGCTGAAGATAGACCAAGGCTTTTAAAAACAAGAAAATCGAAGAGTGCAGTTCTCGTTTTGATCTGCTTTGCAACGCTTCGCACCGTGTCAAGTGATTCTGTTCTGTTCTTTCGTCACTGCTTTCTTCTTCTGGAATTTTAGTCAACAAGAAACTTTTTTTTTTAATCAAGATGCGTATCTAAGTGCTTCGGTTCGGATAACATTTGTCTTTTAATTTTGTTGCATCAGGAGAAAGATTATGCAGTTGCAAGATAGATGTATGGATTGTGATTATAGCCTCATAAAAGTGAATATTCAACTCTGTTTATTCGTTTCTTTATCCTAATTTCCTTATAACCGTATTGCTATTACGATGCCAGTGACTGGGTACCTCGCTTATGATGCATCCAGCAGGTGATATAGAGTATTTCATCTATCAACGCTTTGCCCCTCTAACCACCTTTAGCCCGCTACGACTTCTGTCTTTCTATCACTCCTGTCCCTCTACGACAGGGATGTCAAAGTCAAGTGGATGGAGAGCCAAATAGAAACTTTAGCTATAAGCCGAGGGCCGGACTGATCGAATGTTCATTGAAAAATTGTAAGATGGCCGCATTTAGTCAAGTGAACCAAACTATTGCTCCCGTCCCGGACTATTGCTTGATGCGTCACCGTTGCATTGTGGGGAAAGTAGCATTTGTGCGCCTGCAGGCTGCCGGCTTGCTGCGGTCTGCTGGCCGGTTCTAATGATAAATCAATATCATTTCAGGGGACGTAGAAAACCTTTTCGCGAGCCGGATGTGGCCGCGGGCCTTGACTTTGACATTTGTACTCTACGGCCTCTGTCTTGCTATCGCCCTTATCCCTTTATCATCTCTGTCTTGCTATCGCCCTTTACCATCTCTGTCTTGCTATCGCCCTTATCCCTTTACCATTTCTGTCTTGCTATCGCCCTTATCCCTTTACCATCTCTGTCTTGCTATCGCCCTTATCCCTTTACCATCTCTGTCTTGCTATCGCCCTTTCCCTTTACCATCTCTGTCTTGCTATCGCCCACGACCTTACACGACTTTTCCCCTGATGTCAGTTGAGCGTTTTCATCATTTCCTTTATGCAGCCTCTTGTCGCAGATCCAATCAATTCGATTCTTTCGTCCTCTTTGACAAGGTATTCCGATGCAGCAATCTTTTCATAGCTCAAATCAAAATGTTTGTTTTCCTGCTCCATTTTACTTCAGTTTGGCGAATATGTACTCATACGTTATTGATAAGTGCTTTGATGAATTTGACACCTGCTTTAGTTCGTCTTACACAATTACGATCTGATCAAAGGAGTCTTACCATACATCACATCATTCCACAGAGCATCACATTTTTCTTCACTATGTTATTATTTTGGTAAGTTGAGCAGTAAAGCTGTAATGTAGGCCTCCGTTAGTTTCGATAGACCGTGGGATGGCCGCCTGGGCACCATGGGGTGGCATCCTGAGTACCATGGGGTGGCGTCTTCTAATATGCCACTTTAGTGCTAGGAGACTTTCATTTTCGACTACGACGGAATGCCACGACGACGACGGTACCAATGTCAATTGTTCATGGGGCTTTGCACATATTTTTGCCGGTTGCTATCTCCTTGTGCCTGTTTGAAACCCGCGCCTTTGTGTAGATTATATACAACGTAATCACAAGCTACGTAGCCAACGAATCAGCGTTCAGCCTCATTATCAACAAGAGTCTCATATTTTTTTGTCGTAGCTTTTCAGTTGCTCTACACTTTCACACCTGACTCTCTCGATCGCCCCCGGCATTTAAGTCGGCTTAAAATCCAAGCGCGTGCTCTCTTGTTCATTTTGAACACAATAAACGAATTGAGGATAAAGTAGAAGAACATAATGACAATTGTTACGTCATACACTGTCAGCAACTCTCGCGGCGTTTGTCCTATTATGAGGAATACTGAAAGCGCCGTAGAGCTGATCATATATGGCGTGCACGTGACCAACAATACTGCAACAAGCATGGTCACAGTCGTCTGAAGTCGCTTCATATAAACAGGCTTGTTTGAAGCGCATCGCCCCGCCACACTTCTCTTGCTCTCAGATTTCGCGTGGCCCAGCTTGTCATCGTACAATGGACTTCTCTTCACAAATTTTGACACTTGAAAATATCCCCTTAGATATGCCATCGCAATGCCGTATGTTAATATTAGCTCAAAAGCAGTAATAAGACACACTGCTATTATATTGCCAGCTTTTCCAATTCTTTTCAGTACAATATAGACCACTGACATAGCAGTGGAAAACAGAACCGCCCCTGCAAGCGGCAGAATGACCCATTTACCCCTGAAAATCTTCGAGAGGGCATATTTCCGGCCCTTCAACGACGGTCTCATATGCAAATAGCGATCGAACGCGGTAAGGAGGATCGTCACCGAAGCAAGATTGGTTAAGAATAACGCTGTGTAGTGAGATGCCGTGGGCAACAAGCAATCGCTAAGATGGCCATGATTCATCCTAACAGCTGTTAGTAGAGGCATACTTATTGCACCGTTGAACAAATCTATGACAGTCGCAAATGTTATGAAGGTATTTGAAGTATTAGAAAAGACCTGTCTTGTTGCAACAAGTGCAGCCAGCAATGCCATATTCACACACAAGACTACTACAGTGATGCCTATGTAGAAGCAGGCCATGATTATGTTGGTATTTGAAGATAGTTTATCGAAATAAAGGTATATTGTACTGCAATTTTCAATTTTCATCGTTCAATCAACAAGCCAAGACGGCCTTTTCCTTACTGTAATCAGATGCTGGAAACATAAGACTATTTTTTGCATTCACCTGCAGTAATGGCCATACCGTTAGATTTCTCGCTCGCTTCTGTTTTGCTCTCTGTTTTGTTCACCTCGCTTGTCTTTTTTAACTTAAATCTATATTCCCTGCCTCTGTCTTCTTTGCTTCAATGTCACCTGTCTCTATTTTGCTTCTGGTTTTTTGCGGCTCACTTATCCGTTCCCTGCCGCTGTCTTCTTTGCTCCAATGTCACCTGTCTCTATTTTGCTTCTGGTTTTTTGCGGCTCACTTATCCGTTCCCTGCCGCTGTCTTCTTTGCTTCAATGTCACCTGTCTCTATTTTGCTTCTGGTTTTTTGCGGCTCACTTATCAGTTCCCTGCCGCTGTCTTCTTTGCTTCAATGTCACCTGTCTCTATTTTGCTTCTGGTTTTTTGCGGCTCACTTATCCGTTCCCTGCCTCGGTCAGGCTCGCCCCTTTGTAAACTGTCTCTGTTTCATCACCGCTGCCTTCTTGGCCGGGTAGCTTGTTCTTAGGTTGATTTTAGAATGCTCAGTGACCCTTGATACACGGGTTCTTGCGTGTATTATGACTTCTGAAGTAACCATTTGGCAATATTATCACTTTTAGCAGCCATAGTTCTACACCGGAGTTTCTCCGGAGCACTGTCGCTCGCTTTTCCTAGAAACACAGGAATGATGTTTCTTCCCTATAACAGATCACTTCTTGCTCGTTTATTTTGTTCGTTTTTATCACATGGCTAGTTTGATTGAATAGCTTGTGAAAAATCGCACCTGTTTTTATCTTACAATAGCACTCTGTAACCCTGTCAATGTTTATCGATGCTTATTTGACGATATGATAGCATTTTGATTTCGGTCGGTAATACCCAAGGAAAGCAATGCGCAGTTTTTTAGTTGAAAATGATTTTTTCTTTGCAATTCCTATAGCAAAGACAACGTAGAAAAGAAATTGTTATTTCATCTCTACTGTGTCTATATTTAGGTAGGTTGTATGCGCACAGTGAGTGGTATGTGATGTAATCTTGTCTCTTTCGCCCAGCAAGTAAGAGACCGGGGAAGGAGTTAGTTTCCCTGCACGGTGCAGGTATTCACGAGGTGCGCCATCGAGAAGGCCTCCTTTCACGAACCCCACATTGAGTGGTGCCACAGTGTGGTACCTTCATCTAGCGATCTCATAATCCAACGGGAAATTACCTCAAAAAAGTTCACTTGCCCTGAAGTGAATCGGAGTCTCGTCTCTAGTTTCTCGACATCGAATAAGCCATGCAGTTATTAAGGACAAGGTGATATGATTTGACGCACGCCAGACGATGAGGGAAGTGCTGCAACACTCAAATAAACGCTCTTTTTGGCAGCCGTGCTCATAAATCTGTATGGTCTCAGGGTCCTATCGATTTTCTTGGCTCAAGCGGCAATGAAGACAAATTGGTTTAAACGGGAGGGAACAGAATTATCAATAAAATTCTATTCCCAATGGAACATTTGTATAGCGCCATTTGCATACAGTAAAGATTTATTTACCTGCAACATAAAGTTTATTAACGGACTTTGATCCTGCTAAAGATCTGCGCTTTGTTAACATTCAATATATATATATATTTATGTATATATTTATATATATATTTATATATAGATATATATATATGCATATAAATATAAATATATATATACACGTATATGTATGTATAAATATATATGTATATATATGTATTTATATATATAAAATATACTAAATATAAACGTGAACTTGATCTTGGAAGCATTTGGCAATCAACCAACAAAGCTGGCTAACAATGATGAACACATTATGACAATAGAAAGACTGATACGCGATTCAATTCTCATTGAAAGTGTAATTAGGAATATGGAACATTTGCAAAGGAAGAAGCAAAATTTTTATGCCGCAGGAATGTTTTCCGATTTCCTTTCAAGACCGAACTCCAATTGTGCTCTATTTTGAGCACTTAACCCGATCCGACTCATTTTCTTTGAAGAGTTTCCCCGGTTTGGAAAGCTCGTTGTGGCCATATAATTGTATTGTACAAATATTGGCAAATTTTTTGTACAAGACGCACATACATCAGTGGAAGATAAGTGAATGGTTGGCTCCTTCTTCCATCGTGATTTCTAAGATTTTATTTGCAACAATTACCATATTTTATTAAATCAAAGCCGTTCTTCAATAGAAGCCGCCCTTGAGTAGAAGCCGCATTTTTTCCTACTGAAAATAATAGAAGCCGTGTATTTCTTTCCTCGTAGTATTTTGATTTCTACTTCACCTTCCTTGGGGTTGCTACCAAAACAATAAAAGCCGCCCTTGAATTCAAGCCGTCTTTGAGTATAAGCCGCATTTTTTCCTTGCGGAAAATAAAAGAAGCCGTAGCGAAAATATATAGATATATATTTTGGTCCCGTTTCAATCATCAATATTTCTTCAATTTACAAGCATTCATAATTTTCTTTTCTCCCAAAGATTCATTCTCACCTTCCGATCAGGCTTGCCCCCCCCGCCCTGATTTCCACTGGTATCAGTGTATGCTACGTAGACCTTGTTGTCAATTGCTCGATTCGCCATTCGACTTCATTTCAGGTATTATGGAGAGACAGAGAGCCGTCTCCGTTCAATTTTCGAAGATGCAGAAAGCAAGGCACCGTCCATCATATTCATCGATGAATTGGACGCCCTGTGCCCGAAGAGAGATGACGTAATAAATGAGACTGAGAAACGTGTCGTGGCAACTCTTTTAACTCTGATGGACGGGATGGAGTCGGTATGCATCCATTTCTACTTTCCACTTCGAACTCCTCGTGAATGCTGGTAAACACCAATCTTACTCTTAACCATCACCAAGGCAGTTGTAAATGTTTACACATCGACATCCTTTACACAAGAAGCAATCATGTATGAATGTCTACTTACAGTATCATTGCATCTTTGTATCGCTATGTGTGAAATAGCAATGCGTACTTCAAGTGCTACCCTTAATTTTTCACAAATATGTACTCGTATACATCACCATCACCACCATTATCACCATCAGCACCGCCAAATGTGCAATTTTGACGGTCAAATTAAGTTGGGGAAGATTCTTCAATGCTCAATTAATGGAGTAGTATTCCCAAAAGCTTATAATAATATGTGTCATTCTTCTGTTCTACCTTTGACAGAAAAACCGATTCTACCTCGTCTCTACCTCGATTCTACCTAGATCCATTTTGTTTAGTACTAATAAAGCCCTTTTATACATTGAGTCATCTTATATAAACGACAAGTATATAAATGTGCATGAATAGAATAGTGTGATTAATCTGACATTAGTCAGGCTGAGATGATTAGACAGTAGATTTTAAATGCCAGGAAATGGTTGAAATTGTCGAGTGGCGTCTTGAAGGATCTCAATAATCAATCCATTGTCCGTTGTAGACAGCTTCGATTGGACGAGTGATGGTACTTGGTGCAACTAACAGACCAGACTCCATAGACCCCGCCCTAAGACGTGCTGGAAGGTTCGACCGCGAGATCGAGATCGGAGTGCCAAACTCAATAGACAGAGCAGATATCTTGGAGAAGCTCTTGTCTAGAATGAGGCACAATATAAATCCAAGCGAATTGCAGAGGTAATTGTGACCGTATCAATTAACTCTCTCAGAAATCTTGCTAACACCCGTAAATCGATTCTTCCAGCATTGCTGTTTTCTTGAGTCGGTTAGATAGACGAGAATACTTTCGAATTCGCCAGCAAAAGTTAGCTTGCGACGCCTAGTTTGCATACCACGCGACACACTGGTGCTATCCGACTCTTCTGAATTGGTACTGATCGCAAAATACCTATGTTAACCATTACTTGCGTCTTTTCACCGATGTGACTCGCTTGCGCTCCCCCCCCCCTGAAAGAGCATTAGGACCAATTGGGAAGTAGAGAAATGATTGTTTTAACCAGATAACGCGTCTACTAATTTTATCGACGTGCCTCCTATTATCAATTCACGCGTAGTAACGGCTCACCTGTCCAAAATTACTTCTTATGGTACTCATGGAAACATTATCTTATCTAGACTGTCTCCTTAGCTTCTTTCCGAGGATGAAAAGCTTCGAGCTAGTTGACTAAATTGGATGGGTGGTGATTTCAGTGCTTTGATTTTTTTGTTTTGTTTTTTAGTGAGTTATGTTGAGGAAAGGCCATGGTAGCCTATACAAAGCCCCAACAAATGAAGAAGGAAGAAAGCCAAAGGCTAAGAGGAGAGATAAATCAGATGAAGTTTGTTGATCTTAGATATGAAAGATGGCAAGCTGTAATGTTCAGGAAAGCAATTTATGGTTTTTTCAACATTTCTTCAAGAAATGCTTCCCTTTTCATAGCTTTAATTGTGTTTCCATTGCCAAGAATTTGTGTTCGCCTTTTTCGCGACCAAATGGGGCAGGTAGTTGGACAGAAGACGGATAGTTTGAAGTGTTTTGTCGAGGTAAATTTGAAACCTGAGGTTTATGGTGATGAGCAATAAAGATCAACATTTTCAGGCAAAGAAGGAAAAACACATACCTTCACATAATATCGAAGTCGTGTTATGAGATCAGGATCCAATGACGGGAAATAAAAATGTCATATAATTTAGCCGATGGTCCCTTTGGAAGGAAGCAGTTTCAAGGGAATGGCTTGCTCGCTATCTGAGTGTGCCTTATCTCGGAGAATCGAACTAGACCACTGACAGGTCTTTCTACACGAAACATGCCAGTTTTCTGTTACCAAGGGCTTAGTAAAGATGTTTTGGAAGCATTTTGAATCATCAATTATGCTATTCAATACTCAAGAATGATTTCCTTGGTACTAATATAGCATTTTACCACTGTTTTTGTATTATTTAGTCTTAACAGGAAAATTACGTCCTGTGCATAAGTGCTTGAAAGACATACAGCATATGTGTGCTCGTGACATGTGATACTTACTTTGCAATTGAAAGCACCTCTACCTCTGGGTACAGAATCATGAGATTGGGCCACTTACGGATTTGTATTTCTTGTTTGATTAGACTTGGCAGTAGCCTTAAATGTAATTGCGAACAGTAAATTATCTGTTGCATCTGCCTGTAGAAAGATCGTCTAATTAAGCTTTTTTCCATTTTTATACAGTATTGCCCATAAAGCGCATGGATACGTCGGGGCCGATTTATCTGCCGTATGCAAGGAGGCTGGACTTCTTGCAATGAAAAGGCTTCTTCGAAATGCGGAAGAGGAAGCTGTTGAGCGTAATTTTGTAGTACACCATAAAGACATGGAAAATGCGATGCTTAAAGTCAGGCCGAGTGCTATGCGCTCTATACACCTTGATGTCCCGGAAGTGAGATGGGAAGATATCGGCGGGCAAAGGGAAGTGAAGGAACGACTGAAAGAAATTGTAGAGTGGCCACTGAAATACCCAGAGGTTCGTATGACAGCTTCATACTGTTTCATGATAATGATGATTAATATTTAATAGATCCTTTACAGATCGCTTTTAACTGTTGAAGTTACAGTGCAGAAATACTGTTTGTGTAAAAATCACTATGAAAACAAAACAGAGAAGGCAATGTCTCTTGAAAATGAATAACGCTGCTTGGCTCTATTGATCAACAATTTGCTTGACATTGGCAAAGAATGTTGCAGTTTGAGCAGTTCCGTGTTATCTCTGGCATGGAGTTAAAAAGACTGCCCGCATAGTCCTGAAAGGGTCCACTCTCGCTAGGCACTTCTAGCGATATGTCTCCGTTCGATCTTTATCCTGATTTTCCTTCTTCTTCTTACACTTAGTTGTAAATAATCGCACCATCTGTCCGAGTTTCATGCGAATGACAAACGACAAATGACAAATGATCATTTTGAAGTTTGTTAGAATATGAAATGCCGAAATGGCCATCGAAAAAACTGGAATGGAAATGAGCAGCAAGATTAGAATGATGGATGCGCTTGGATTCCAATATTCATGCTTCGATTAGCCATCAGCCTGACTTTGGTGCTTGACCAGTGTCAGACAGAAAGCTCATGAATCGATGGCAATGCTTTCTGCTATAGTATTCCTGCAAATCGCCGCAGCGATTGGATCACTTATCACTGATGATTTAGATTTAATCAGGACAGCTTAGTTGTTTGGGATGAAGTGTGGTCGACGTTAATTTTGAAGCGATGCCGAATCCGTCCCGACTGGTGACCAGTTTAATGAGTTTTGGAATTAAAGCGAATTGATTTTCACGGGAATCAAACAATCTATTCTTTATCAATATTATTGATAGCACATCACCCTTCCTTACCATCAGGCTTTTCAGCGAATGGGAGTCGATCCACCTACAGGAGTTCTTCTTTACGGTCCACCAGGCTGTTCAAAAACGCTACTTGCCAAAGCCCTTGCAAACGAAAGTGGCCTAAATTTCATATCAATCAAAGGTCCCGAGCTTTTCAGTAAATTCCTCGGTGATTCAGAGAAAGCAGTTCGAGAGGTAAACCAGTAACAGATTTACATCATCGTATTTTTCTTCCCTCCTTCATTCATTCATTTATCCGAACCTTTTCTTTGTTAGTACATGTTTTTTCGCTCTTTTCGTCGCATTTGCTTTCTTTCTTTGATTTTGACAGGTATTAATAAGTTGGCTAGTTTGCCGTTCGTTTAGAGATCTATGGGTGAAAAATTTACCATCATATACCAGTTCTAAGGGCCGAACTGATTGCCTCTTAACAAGGACTTTTTAAGAATTCACTTTCACATTTACTGAACCATTTTTTATCAGTCTTATGTCAAAAATTGTAATCATTTCATTTTGACATGATACACATTAGTAGCAATGCACGTGACATTGAGATGTACATCCTGTATGAAGATTTATATTATTATTATTATTATTATTATTTTTATCCATTCATATCCAAGTTTGAGATAATCGTATCGCTCTAAGATCTAAGAATAAACTTAATCTGATCTCTCTCTCCGCTTAGCTGTTCGCTTTTTTTCTTTCTTCCTTTGTTGGGGCTTTGTATAGGCCACCATAGCCTTTCCTCAACATAACCCACTAAAAGAAAATCGCTCGGTGCTTACTATGACGCTGGATAAAAAGTTTTAACTGAGACGATTTGCGTACGCAGCCATTGCGTACATGCAGCTTCTGGGAGTCGCAAACAAGTGATGTTTGGAGTCGATCCTGGTAAACGGAGAGGGTTGGTGTCCGGAAAGACACCCAGTCTAGGAAACCCCAACCCTAAAGTTTATGGAGCGGATTGAATTAATCGGGTAAGACTCATGCTCTTTTTTTTTTTTTTTTTGTAGTGGGTTATGTTGAGGAAAGGCCATGGTGGCCTATACAAAGCCCCAACAAAGGAAGAAAGAAGAAAGCGAGCAGCTAAGAGGATAGAGAGATAAGATCAAGTTTATTATTATTATGCTAAGTAGAGAGAAAAAGATGGATTTGTAGCGAGGTTGGCACTGTTGTAAAATTGAACTTAGAAGCTGCTAACCGCGTCATTATCCAGATTTGCATCGAACCTCAGCATCAACATGATTAATATTACAAGAGAAAAATTTTTGAAGAATATAAACCATTATTTCTTTATTTTCATGTTTATCCTATACATCATGGAGCTGGTGTGATAATTGTTGAGGTAGTGAAAACTTGCTAATGATTCGTCAACGTCCAACGTATTTCCATGAACATATTAGGTTTTTTTGTTACCCACGTGGCCACTGTTCTTTGGTCACTGTACTTCTTTCAAGTTGCTTTGTTACTATTCTTCGTTTCAGTTATTCCATAAAGCAAGAGCTGCCTCACCTGCTATCGTATTTTTTGATGAAATTGATGCGTTGGGTGTCCAGCGTGGGGGAAAGACCCAATCTGGCGTCGGTGACCGGGTTTTGGCCCAAATCCTCACCGAAATCGACGGCATCGAAGGTCTTAAAGGTGTTATTGTAGTTGCTGCAACCAACAGACCGGATTTGATAGACGATGCCTTGATGAGACCCGGAAGGATTGATCGGATCATATTTGTTCCACTGCCAGACGAAGTCACCAGGGAAGAGATTTTTAGCATTCAATTCAGAAAAATGCCAATAGGTATGATAGTTGTGACTCTTTATCGAGGAGAATATGTACTTCAGCCTTGTCCCTCAAATTGAAATTTTTACATCTCAGTGCTTGAATGGAATTTTCGTCTTTTTTCTTAATTTTCTTTTCTACTTCATTGGCTGACATTTCTTGTTTGCTCTTTTTTCCTTGCTCGCCTTTATTTATTTGCTCACCTTCTTCCCTGTGTATCTTCTTTGTTTTCTCTTCTTCTTCTTCGTATTTTTTCACATTTCTTCGTCAAGTTTTTGCATCTTCATTTTCGCATCTTCTTTAGATTATCGTCCTCTTCATCATATTATCTTTTTTGGCTTTTGTTTCTTCCAATTTTCTCTTGTTCCTGACTTTCTCATCAGTTTATTTGGCTTTCTTCATTTTCCCTTCTTCTTCATTTTTCAATGTCATTTCCTGTATCTGATAGAGATGTTGTTCTCACCAGGCGATGACGTGCATATACACAACCTCGTGGAATTAACAGAGGGATACTCTGGTGCTGAGATATGTGCTCTATGTAAGGAAGCAGCAATTTTTGCATTAAGAGAATCCATCTCAGCTAACACGATACAGATGGCTCATTTTAAGACTGCTTTGAGTTTAGTTAAACCAAGGTTAGACACAAAGTCAATAAGTCATTACAATGACTTCGCCTCGAAATTTTTTTAGGAATTTTAATCAAATTTTCTTCCTAAGTTAATGTCCTTTCTGCATTCTGCATCCCTGAATCTCGCTCTGGCCCCTGGTGGTGTAGCTTTCTCTCTCCCCTCTTAGCCTTTGGCTTTCTTCTTTCTTCCTTTGTTGGGGCTTTGTATAGGCCACCATGGCCTTTCCTCAATATGACTCACTAGAAAAACAGTTAGGTAAACACTGACTCAAGGGTTAGTAGAAGTATATCATCATGCCATCCTTGAAAGATTGAGCAAAGACATAGGACTTCAAAATTTCCCTATGAAAATATACATGGCCGCCTGGCTGCTCTTAATCCAAACTGAAAGCGCCCTACTACATTTTCTGTTATCATTTGCTTTGTGAATACGATTAGATGGTATATGCTTTTTTACAGTCCTTTCCATTCCAAATCCATTGCGATTCTTAGTATTCAATTCAAATTTGTATTTCTTATGCAGTTCTTGTGTAGTGCTAGCTTCCCATAATCATGCGCAGTCCCCTGCCACGCATCTACGTCATTATCATCGTTCCGTAGCATTCGAAGTTCAACTTAATTTGCTTTATGCTGCTGAGTACATTTGACAGGATTAGAACAGTTTGTAACATTCGAACCAGCCTTTGTTTGACAACTTCACCAGCATTTTCGCTTTGTGGTGCTCTCGAGTTCTTTCAGGAAGACAGATGGCCTTCTTGCATCAATCTTGTTTGGGGCGTTTTCGAGCGTTCTTCGAAGTGTGAGCTTTCATTTAACTATGCTTCTGTTTTGCACTCTACTTTTCCGCACACACACCTGCTACAACTAAGGATTTAGCTCGTTTTTCCTCGTGAAGAAATCATTGGTTGCTTTACCGAACTGAGCCCGATCTGCTCTTTGTCTGTAGTAATGATCGTTGGCTGTCGTGATTCGAAAATATCACACTGAAGCAATGAACCACCGGCTCTTTCCGTATCCCATGTGGTGGATCAAAGCAATTGAGCCCTCGAAAGATCAATGGGAAACCGCAGCAGCACATTGATTCGAATGCATATCGGCAAAACAGTGTCTGCCCACAGGGCAGTGTTTGACGGGGTTTTTATTCAACTGCTGGATCCAGTGTCCACACCTTTTTGCTATATCAAGGTCTTTTTTTACTCTAAACAGCATGAATTACTGTACTGTTGTCGCGCAAAGAAGTGTAATACGTTACTATCAACTTAAAATGTTGGACGGTAGTATTTTCAAAAATGATCAAGGAAGAAATAACACCAAGGGCAAAGGAGTCCTTTTCCTTTGAACAGTTCTCAGTGTGAGCATCGCGAGTTGTAACAGGAATAACCAGTTTAATAGAGTGCGCAAACTATTCTATGAAATTATACGTTAATTCTATTTTGCATATTGTCGATGAAAGACTTTTCACAAGAACTATGATGATAACTGTTTCTCTTTGAACTGGATTTGATAACGAGAAGTATCTCTCCCGGCCGGTAAGCCACCACATTTATACACGTGTCTATTGGAAAACTCAGTATCCGGTGCTAGATGCTCAGGCTTCTTTGCAACCTCCTTTCGATGATAAGAGGCACTTCGTATATCCTGTGTTCTGAAAATATTGTCCGCACCTATTTGAAACTCTGCCATTCAATCAAGATTTCCACCCGCCGGTATAAAAATATTGATTCTTTGTCTGATAAATAATCAATTACAGATCTTCGAATTTGAGAGGTGAAAAACGGCAATGTTTGGAAAGTGGAAATTTGAATTTACTGGTCTGTGAAACATCTACAGATGTCTAATTGGACGGATTAGTATCTAAGCAAGTGCTATGACCTCAAAGGCCTCTGGATGAACTCTTATGGACGAAACGTGCAGCCTGCATACACACTTCAGTAATTGTGAAGCGGTCAAGAAATTCTTCATTATTTGCAAGTCTGACAATGCCCACACTTGTCCTAACACAGTGGCTGGCTCTTTCCATAGCAACTCATTCAGATTACATTCATATGATCGACTTTCAAAGACTTGGTATTCTAAGCGATTGATATCAATACCAGCGACCGGGATTAACGCAGAAATTGTTGACCATCAACGTGAAACAAGACGTAAAACACATTTACCTAGATTTCCTTGGATTAAAACAGAAACTACGAAGGTGTCTTTTTACTTTCAAGACTTTGTTGCTATAGCAAGCTTCCAAGAGTTGCATTCCCCGGAATCCGTTGTAATTCTAAAGAGCTTTAAAATATATTTTTTCTTAAATAACTGAGAAAAGTTTCGTCCCTATTTTAACCAACCTAATTCGACGAAATCTAACCCAAGTTTTTGCTTACAATCTAGATGAAGTTACCTCACGTTTTCAAGGAAATAAACAAACTCTTTGTTTCATTCTGATGTTTACAACATAACTTCCCGGCTGACACTATGAACAACTCTGTTGTTATATCATTTCTTTATTTGATATGAAAAGGATTGCCTAAATACTTCCATCATATAAGGCAATTCTCCCCTGCTTTTCCATCTATTGAGACACTTTATTTTGCTCAATTGTGAGCTATTTCGTATTGTGCAGAACAACGATTTTGCACGGAATGATATCTTCGTTTCAAGATCAAGTCGGTATCTACATAAGCCGAACTATTAATAAATCCTTGAACCAAGAAAGAGGCAAGTGATTTTTTTCAAAATTTCAAAATTAGTTCGTCATTTTCCTCACTTTTCTTGAAGATCAGCCTCCCCCTGGAAAATTGGATCGCCCTTAAGTATTATGCAAATACACACTACACGGTCAGGAATTCATTACGGTTCAAGTTTAGTTTTGCTAGATTAATTCTGGCATCATAATATCAATAGTGTTGATAATAATATCAGCCTCTCCTAATCTTTGGAGTTTCAAGTTTCCAGGTGGCGAAGTCCGATGTAGCACACCGCTTTTTGCTTAGCTTTTGCGACATTTGATTGAATGCATCGCGTATCTGGAAGAAGAGTGGACGCAGAAGAGGAAGTATTCATAGTCCATCTAGCTCTCAAAGAGCCTAGAATAGCTTGGAATTCTAGATAGGGAATGTGATCACCCCCGTGCACAATCACAAATGCTCAAGTAGGTGTTCCTTGCCAGAAAGAAAGGCCCGGCTCCCCGATTAAGTGTCCACGTGATCAATCTCTGTAGTCTGCTATCTTAGAAGCAAAATGGCGACGGGAAAGTCGGCTGATACGGGAGAGGCCGACGGAATGAATCCCGAAAGTAAGCATTATATAGCTGAAAGTTGGCAGTGCAGCTCAAGAGAGGTAACAAGTAAATCTAGCACACTGTAGAATAGATATTACTCGTCCATGTTATTGTGCTTCCCTTAAACTTGTTTTGTTTGAATCAGTTGCCTTTAGGCCTGGGCCTCCTGGTTTTATCTCAATAGACTTCATCAACTTTGTGGAATCCTTTCGCCCATCCTGGATCGATCTAAATAGACCGCATAGGCTTTACTCTCGCTTTTTGAATTGAGCATCCTATTGGCTTATTGTACATTTGATCTATAACGTCAATTCAGAGGCAGTATCCATCACAATGGTATGCCAGTTCTGTTCAATTCCAGTTATTAAGACCGTATCCAAGTTACACTCCACATCCATATTCTTAACGAGCGTATTATGTTGGCATCTCTTTCTTCTCGGACAATCATCGTTCATTTTATTATACAAGTATTTGTATACCATCAAGTTATTGAAGAAATGTTGCGTTTATTGGGATTCGTTGAAGCATTAGACAATGAACCAGATGCCTACCATTCGGTAGCCTCTGTCATCATATGAATGCATGCACGTACAGTATAAGTTAATCTCGAAATGTTTTTTCACGATGCATTCGTAGCTTGGCGTTTCTTTCGATATTTTTTTGTCGGATTGTTCCGATATTTAGGAAGGGAAATGAACTGATGGTGCTTACAGTTAAATAGACATAAGCAATGTTGATTTAGTTGGTGCACATGCGTTGGTCATTCACAGATCTGAGTTAGATTTTATTGGCTGTTCAAGAAATTTTCGCCTTTAATTTTTAAGTTTAGAATTTTTTGGAGGTAGGAATAGTGAAATTATGGATGATGTGTTTTGCATGTAATTTAAGAGGATATCAAATAAATAAAAAGCACCTTGCACTTTGTAGTGATTCTTTTGTTAAAATTCTTTCAGAAGATTTGCAAAAATCAAGTGGATCAACCTCATAAATTTCTTTAAAGCCATAACAATTTTTATCACTAAGACATTTTGATTTTATTTGCAAATGAACCAGCTGGGCCCCTGATATGCTAGGACTTTTTTAAACTTTTTTATAATTGATGCCAAATTAAATGAATAAAAACTTGATTGCTATATTTTTGGTTATAAATATTGAAAGCATTAATGTTCATGAGGTGAATATGAGACTTTGGCACTGGATTGCTATGAAGGGAGTATTAACTGGAGTTTCTTTAGTCATTTATAACTTAAACTTTGTTTTTAATTTTGTAAGAAATTAAAAAAGGAAAAGAATGACATAGGATTTTTTATGCAATATTTTAAATTGAGTTTTTCATGAGAACCCTTCTTTTTGTTTGTGCTTTATTTCAAAACCAGAAGTTATCTGTTTATTGCTAATCTTATTGCTATGCTTTTACCTTCTATCCAAGAGTAGATTTTATGACACCAAGATGCCCTGCTTATCTTGTAGTGACCTCATTTTGTCCTTATTTTTGACATGGCAACAGCTTGTCATTCCTACACCTTAAGTTGCAAAAGGCCAATGACTCTCCTTACTCTAATTGAAAGTTAATTTGAAGGTGGAGCTTGAAGCACTGATAATAGGATCTGCGAGTTAGTGCCTTCCCACTGAGCTATCCTTAAAGACCACACAAATGTATAATATTAGGCTTTAAAAGGCAAGTAAGTATTAAATGCATTTGTTAGGTCAGTCTTTTCATCATATATGTCAAGAAGGGCAGCTGTTTTTCTGTAAGATGTTGTATTGGTGAAAACTTCTATAGTCTGTTTATTTTGTAATCAATTAGACTCTTAGCCTTAAACTGATAGAGTTTGATTTTACCTTTAGTTGTTTAAGTTTCTCCATGGTCCCATTTTTCAGAGAAGATTTGAGAATTCTCCTATAGTTGAGGAAGACCTCAATTTGTCTTAGTATGAGAGTTATTTAGGGAATAGCAAGTTAAATTTTTGTCTCTTTTGGAGCCCATCTTTCCTTACAGTGAAATCTCAATACTCCTCTGCTTTGAAGAGAGCATTCTTGAGTTATTTTTGCTTCCATGTGTCATATTTCTTGCAGTTTTTTCATTCCTTTCTTATGTACTAGACTCAAAAAAGTTCAAAGCTTTTTACTTTGAAAAATGTACTTTGAATCAGGAAAATGATGAAAATCAATAGTAACAAGCTGTCCAAACACAATGTCTTGACAAAAGTTTTGCCTTCTTTACACATAAATTATTCAGCAATTCCAGAACAATACACTGGTAGCCATAGGATGGAAAAGAGGGCTTCTCTGAACTTAACTTCTACCATTGTCTCATTTGAAGTTAATTTTGGCAGACTAAGATCATGTCAAAATTTTCAGTCTCATCATTAACTTTGTGTCTCCTATCCCTTTGCGTTCTTGAGCCTATTTGCTGACTGATTTTGTCACATCATCACCAAAATGGTAGCAAAATAGCAGAATTTCTAAACTCACATATGACTGCAACTGATGACTCCCTGGATTTTGCTCAAGACCCCAATAGCAGTCACTATAAGTGCCAAGCATCTTTCAATATCCGGTAACCTGTAGCAAGTCTCATGCCCTGCATATGATACGAATTGCATAGTTTGCTTCATGAAAATTTCCCCTATGAACAGTTTGAGATAGTCAAGGCTGGTATTTTGCCTGAAATCAATGAAATTTTGCTTTTCAAAGCAATATCCGCACAATAAATCACACAAGCAGCAAAGCTCTCATTTCAATTTGATTAAGGAATATTCTTTGAAAAATTTATCAGCACATTTTACCTGTTTTTGTCTATGTATGGCCAGGTATGTATGTATTTTTGTATGACCATGTATGTATGTACATCTGTATGATGTCTGTATGTATGTATGTATGTATGTATGCATGTATGTATTTGTGTATATATGTGTATGTAGTCTCTCGTCTCTAATAGACGGGATGTTAGAATAAGAAAGGGGGATTGGAAAATATCCTGAAAAGTAATAGTCGTGGGGGTTGGAATTGTAGGGGTGGGGGTTTAGAAAAATCTGAAAAATTACTATCCAGAGGGGCTGGACAAATTTTTTAAGTTGCGTTTTCCAGTGGGAACTTCTGGGAAATTTTTCCAATATAGACCATATCATTGAATTTGTTCATGTTTTTGTAACCCAATGTTATTAGAAATACAATCTATCTTTTATAACTCAGTCTAATTTGAAAATACAATGCAATGGCTTCACAGACCGTGTTGTTTCAATTCCCCTAAAAATATACATCGCAATGACACTGTGCCGCAAACTCCTAAAAATTTATTTTGTCTTGGTTGGATCTTACTGCCAAAAAAATAAAAAGGGGTCCGAATAAGAATTTTCTGGGTGAAAAATGTTTTGAGAACTTGATAAGCAGAGGGTGGCATCTATTAGAGACCAGAGAGTATGTATGTATGTATGTTTGTATGTATGTTTGTATGTATGTTTGTATGTATTATTCAGCGCTTTTATGACATTCTGCAATCAACAGATTGATATGGATGATGTTCCAGATTAAAAAAAATTGATAAAGAGCTAAAATTGGAATAGAGACAATCAATATAAGGAACTTTATAGTGATCGCAATTATTCTCCTCTTCAATTTCACTACTGTCTATGAGCCAGTTAAAGGTTGGCTTTGTAGCCCATTGAAATATTTATTTTTCCATTCTTGCAGCCTTTCCTGCTTTTCTTTTCTTGTTATGAATAAATTTCTGTTTTTAAAACAAAAAATCACACAATACCAGGTTGAGGCCAAAAATTTGCAAGTTCATATGAAGGTGGTGTGATAACGGATATTATTATTGAGGAGTCTTTGCATTCCATTCTCCTGGTACACTTTAAGGGGCCTCTTTTTAGCAAGCGTCAATAGAAACAGAGTGCCAAAAACAGATCCACGTACTCAGTTTACTACAGCATGTAGGTTTTTATTAGAGTTTTATCTAAGAAAATCTTTGTTATTTATACCCTTATTTCTTTTACTTGGAGGTCTTCTTTCCTTTTTTTCTTTTCTCTTTATTTGTTAACACATATTGGATATATGGGCAACTATTAAGCCAATGTGGGCCTGTGGCATTACCACTTGTTCCCTCAGAGTTATCTTTGGGTGCTCATTTGCCAACCTAGGAAGGATAGACAGCTGTGTTGGCTGTTGACTTTTGGTTAGTGGTTCTGGTGGCAGGATTCCAACTCAAACGAGTAGACCCCACAAGATTTGAAACACTATTCCTTAACCACTCGCCCACACCACCATAAATTTTTGGAAGTTAGATTGGACATGTTAAAGAGACAGTATTCAGGAATATGAAGTTTCAGGCACCAAAATGAAAAGCAACAGATTTGAACCTGTTTTAAAAAGTTTAGGTCTTAATCGTGGCACCAAATCTTCTTGTTGCAGGTACAGAACATTCAGCAGCTGATAAAACTTACTGAAGATAACCTGAAAGAACTGAACAGTATGCATCATTCAGGCTTGTCACATCCACCTTCAATATTTTTTGAGGTATGATTGCTTCTGTCAGGTTTAACACAAATATATCAAGGACCCTTAAATCATGATATTTTCACAGTCCCAAGACATACATGGATTAATACTATCTATGGGAGATACTTTCATATGATTTAATGAAAAAGAGCCTTTGGGTGCCCCCCTGTATGTGGCCAATTAAGTTTGTAAAGAGAATCATGGTACAGGATCACACCAGCTTTCTTTAACAGCTGATTTAGAGAATTATTTTTCTAAATTTCCTTAGTTAGATAGAATTTAAAAAGTCAAAAATTCCCTCTGCCTGTATCAATATCTTTTACTTCCAGGGTTCTAATATGACTCTTACCAGCAATACAGTCCCATTAAAGCTTGACAATATTTTTTCAAAGGGAGAGTTTTATGTTCAGTGTTCTTGCCATGTTTTCATACAAACATGGAAACCACATTAAAAGTTTGAGGCACAGAATTAGGAAAAAACATTTGCTCCCAATTTTACCATAATACTTTATGAAGTTGCCTATTGGTAGTAGTATTTCATAATTTGCTAAACAGGTTAAGCTTGGCTTCCATGTTTGCCCTTGGTCATGAGCTTGTAAACAAACCATTTGCCTGTGCATCTTGGGCGGCAAAAGCAGACTAAATTGTGACTAAATTGGACTAAATTTCAATTGAAAATGGAACTGAACCACATGCAATATGGAGCAATTGATTTCGAAGAGCGGAGAGGGAAATAAGTACTTTGGCTTATTGTATTGTGCCGATGTGATGCTCTGCACCAGAATTTACATTACATTATAGATTTTTTCTAGCTTTATTCAGCCCTAAAAAGGCACAATGGCATTGCCAGATTGGGCAGTGCCACAAGGCCATGGATATGCGGTGTTATAGACATGGAGTGAGATGGTTCTAGCAAATCGATGACTGAATCAGATTGAAAATCGTAGTCATTGAAAATGTTTATGGATATAGAGTTTGAGGATGTATCACCTGGTTTTATATGATATGCTTGCATTGGCAACTTTGATACCATTAAAGTTCCTCATCTTATTTTTGCCCCTGTAGCTACTACATTCTCATGAAATGTCTGCTTTTGTGCCCTCAAAACGCCGAAATCGGCAGAGATTCTGTTTATTCGAACCCCCCAAGTAACTCCAGGCAACCATTGAATCAAATCTGATGAAATGCGCTCACGATTCTACCTGAAATACTATTTTGCATCACAGTATCCATTCACAGATTTCTCCGATTCGGCCTACAGGAAGTGGAGGAACTAAGAGGGAAATTGAACATTCTTAGAGACAAGAAGAAGGAACTCTTGGATTACGACAACGGGAATCACGAAGGCATTCCTTCAATATCTGAGCCAGATACTTCAGTGTCAAGCTCGCCAGTGTCCACCAGCCCAAAAAGAGATTCAATTAGCGATGCTACAATTCCATCATCTCCATTAAGGGCCCACGTGCGAGCATATTTACCAAATAATCAGAGGACTACCGTAAGTTTTCCATCCGTTTTTCGTTTTGGATGACGTTGGTTCATGCAGAATCGTCATTATTCATCAGATTCGTGTTAATTTTTCTTATTCATTTTGATTTTTTCATTCCTTTTTATTCGTTTTCTTTCATCTTGTTCTTTTTAGGGAATTCTAGTCCGTTCACTATTTTTGGAACTTGATTTATTTTTGATTTTCGTCATTTTTTCTAGATTTCTTTCGATAGATCTTTATTGTCCTTGGTTTACTTCATTCGATTGGTTTTCTTGTTTCGGTTTCTCTTACTTGTTTTCATTTTGTTAATTTCTTTCCATCTCCATCAATAGTTTTTACAATGTGTTTTATCGATTCCAATTCGCATATTTGCTTTGAACTGATATTTCTAGAAGGAAAAAAGATATCGAATCAGTATTATTCAGACGTCCGTATTCGCAAACAGTTCGCTCCACGATTTCATGGTTGAGTCATCATCTAGATTAAACGTCGTTTTGTCATCTCAGTATGTGATCCCCATTTAGTGCTCTGAAGAGTAGACGCACCAAGCACTTGCTAAACTGCACAGCATACTCGGTCAAGTGTGTTGGAAACCATTGACATATCTAATTACTGTTCATGTTATTATCACAGATTGTAAATGATATTTGCGTTGGAGGGCCCCTTTCAAACCAGCTTATGCCTAAGGGCAACCCTCTTTGAGAGAATTAAATATTAAATAGAAATATTAAATAAATATATTAAATGTGAAAATGAAATATATTGAATATGAAAACATTAAATATGAAGATAAAAATATCAAACATGAAAATAAAATACATTAAATATGTAAGTAAATATATTAAATATGAAAATAAAATATGTATGGAGAATTCGAATGACAGTAGCACAATCGGAGAAAGACCTCATTAAGACCTTAAGCCAGCTAAGTTTTACTAGATTTTAAATACAATACGGTTCAGTCTGAAGGGCATTCTAAAGACGATTCTTCCCCTTATGTGGTCCCAAACTAATCCTCATCTATGGCCAATACAAAATCGGCTGTTCGCCTTTTATCTATTAGGTCTTTCTCCGATTGTGCTACTGTCATTCGAATTCTCCATACATATTTTATTTTCATATTTAATATATTTATTTACATATTTAATATATTTTATTTTCATGTTTGATATTTTTATTTTCATATTTAATGTTTTCATTTTCATATTTAATATATTTCATTTTCACATTTAATATATTTATTCAATATTTCTATTTAATATTTAATTCTCTCAAAGAGGGTTGCCCTTAGGCATAAGCTGGTTTGAAAGGGGCCCTCCAACGCAAACATCATTTACAATCTGTGATAATAACATGAACAGTAATTAGATTCAATCGAACTATAAACCCTTGGTTGCAGTAATAAAAACTAATTGCAAGAAAATTTAAAAGTATACGAAAAGCACGAAAAGAAAAAAACCCCTGTTTATAATTTTCTTAAAACTATACAGCTAGGATGCATGCTTTGACTTGTTTGAGAAGCTATTGCACAGCTGTGCACCTCTATAGGAGAAACATCTCTGGTCATTGTTCGACCTTTTCAACGGATAATCCTTAAGTTAATGCAGTTTTGCTTAAGTGTATTACAGCATTTGCATCGCAGTTGTATTTCGCTATGACTACAGACTACTGTATTGCATTGTATTTCGTTATGACTACAGACCAAGTTATGTTTATGGTAAAGTCTTCTGTAACTACAAATATGCAGTTAATCTTGAATAATGCTAGCAGTTTTTCTGCCATTTCCAAAAGCCTATGATATAGTTGATGTCGTATATTCTTTGACATGAATTATTTTACGCCCTGGCATATTGTTTTGGCATTATGTTTCAGAGAGACCTATGCTGCTTCTCTTTGCATTCTCTTCTACCTGACTACGGCAGCGTCGACAGGTTTCACGTGTCATCTGCGTGCCCGGCCATGCAAAGGCAATGCTGGGCTACAAGCCCACCTACGACTCGGCCACCGATGACCATCCTTCTACCAGGCTTTGGCGAAGCCGCCTCGCTTCATCGACATGCTGCTTTTCTTTGCATTGTCTTCTACCGAAGGATTGTGAAGCATTTTTTAGTGACGATTCTATTTCGTACTTCACAGATAAAATGCAAATCAGGACAGACAATCCACGATGCTTTCCTCAAGGCGATGCAGATGAGAGGACTGACTCCAGAGACATGCGTTGTTTACAAGCGCTCATCAAGGTTTTGCCCTCCCTTCTTACTTACACAGTCATGCCATCACCGTATTCAACCAGAATTCGTAGGATGCGCAAATCAGCTTTATCCAAAGGGATTCCGTAGATGTGATTTTTTGAAAATCTTATCTATCCGTCGGTTGAATAGGATGGAAATTGGTATGCGTCAGATTTATCAAATAGGGCTCAATTATTGCAGTGAATAAAATTTTAAAAGATGCATATCCCCGAACGGTCTACCCTTGCTGCTATTTCTGTACGCTGTTATATTGATTCTATTTAGAAAGTTGAGCAAAATGTAGTCTTTTTGAATGAGAATAAGCTTTAGCTCATTTTCAAGGAAGAAGGGACGATTCATTGTTTTTCTCATCAAAAGCCTTTCGACCCTAGGACCATAGTAGACTGGAATGCTGAAATCTCAAGTCTTAGTGGCGAGGAGGTAGGATTTTGATCATTAATTGGTTTGTATTTGCCATATGGTGCACCTGATGTACTTTGTTTACTGCAAGACATAACGTGCATGCCAAACAGACATTGCAACTTTGTGAGACTGTTGTTATGCTGTAACCTACTTTCACTCGTAGTCAATGGGGTATTGGTAGGTGGGTTGTCTGTCTAGGCACGTACAAGGAGCGGTCTTGTTCCACGGTGGGACTTGAACCCAGTCCAAAGATAGTTTTTACTAGTCCTTTATTGAGACAGGTAGAAAACCGTTGCAGAAATTTCTCATACCACTACCTTGACTTGCAGTGCCTTTCCTGTCTGCTTATTTGACAGCCTTTGATGTTGTTTGATTGCTTGTTTGACAGCCTTTGATGTTGTTTGATTGCTTGTTATCTGTCAACGTATTTCAACATTTTCTACAGATATCAGTTGAGGTAAACGAGAAGGCTCCAGCATCGACAACGAATATATCGCACAACTTTGTAAGCATTAAACTACTAGTGTCTTTGATTTAACAGTTTGTTGCGGAGTGCATATGTGATATTGATGTATTTGAAAGTGCCACCTACAGACTCGTTAGGTTGCTATCTCCTGGTATGGTATGAACTAAAAACCACGTTTTCCGTTCTTCTTGGTAATGTATTTGTAAGACTGAAGTAAAATGTCGAAAAGAATTGATTGCTTCTTTTGGATGGAGGTTGCCAATTTCGTGAAAATGATTTGAAGGCACAAACAACCCCTTTTGTCTCACATCCAACAATTACAAGCAGACACAGAAATGCAGGTCAATGAGCTAAAGAGAAAAATGGAAGACCGGAGAGAGTGGAGGTGTTTCATCATACTTAGCCGGGTCAATCCCGACTAAGTAAGTAAGTAAGTAAGTTCTTCTTGGCTTACATTCACAAATTTTGCCCTTCAACAGGTACGAAAGACCTTTTTCACGTTAACATTTTGTGAAGCATGCAGGAAGCTTTTGTTTCAAGGATTCAGGTAAGCCATTTTCTCCACTTCTGTCCCTTTTTTTCAACCCGCTATATCGTCGCTGTCTCATGAAATATTTTGCAGAATCTAGAGATCATGCTGTATCAAAATGAAAGTGACATGGTGACCTCAGCTAAAACCAGATGAAATGCACATTCTTTGTTTGTTAAAGCTGTCAATGTAGAGTATCATATTTCAAATGGCTTTTCAATTTTTCGACAACGAATCACGTAGAAGTATGCGCGACTGTGTGGAGTCAGGGAGTTTTTAAACATACTTTCTCATGGAAAAGCTAGTTTTTCTGCCACTTACATTCCATAGGTCAGATTGCTGAAAATCTGAATTCAGAGTAAAAGCTGGTACGATGCGATCGAAGCAACATGCAAAATGCATTCATTCTGATTTGTATTAAGAAATGCGTTTGTTCGTGCGATTTTTGCTAAGGAATTCAATGGAATTTATTGTAAGATTTTACGGATTATTTTTTGATATTGTGGCAAATGGTTTTGCGAGTTTAGTCTGTTTCTGACGGCAAGAGTTAAAATGTGATTTTATTTGTAGATGCCAGACATGTGGTTATCGGTTCCATCCGCGATGTGCCCATGAAGTTCCGCTCCTCTGCCAGCAAAGTGAAGACCCGCATCTTTACAAAAAGTATGATTTGACAACAGCTTTAGATTCATTTAAGATAACGAGAACACTAGAATGCATTCAGAAGTCAAGAGAGACAAAATTCTGTGTTTTATCGTTGTCCCTTAAATATGTTTTCACAAATTTTGAAGATAACTCTCCAGATTACTGTCGACGAAATATGCATTCATAACACGAACGAATAAGCTGTTGCCCTATGCTTTTTATATGCTCTCCACACAACAGCTGAAGTTTGCAAGTTTTTTGGAAACAGAAGCTTTTCTTATGGAGCAGTTGCCAGGTCATTGCTGTTAATTTAAATGCACATGGCGATTCCTTTGCCGGAAATTGCCTAGAGCAAGTGGTTCTCCTCACACTTAGTAAACTGTTTGCTTTAGGTGGGTTCGAACAACTGATATTAGGTGTCAGGATAGCTCAGTGGTAAGTTCCTTTGCATTGATCTTATGGTCAGGGGCTCGGGTTCACGTTCAGCTTAACTTTCACTTAGAGCGGGCGAGGAGAGTCGCTAGCTCTCTGTATTTCCAGGCGTAGGAATCTCGAGATTTAGTCACTTTTAGTGGAAGGGCCTGGACACTGCTCTATAATCGAAAAGCTTCTCAGTGTCCAAATGTCTACCTTTGACAACTAGGTGGGATCATGTGTACAAGAAAGGCAACTGACTGTATGACTAATGTGCAAGCACCTTAACACTGAGCTGTCCGCACAGTTAGTCCTTGTATAGGAGCACTCTCTGTACAATGGATGCTGCTTTTTACCGGACAAGACCGTCAATGCTTCACAGCGTATTTAATGAAGTGCATTCAAGTTTTTTGTCCGTTTGACTTTGTGTTAAAAGTAACTTCTCTACTCGAACAGAAGATATCAATTCGATAATTGCTTACTTACTCTTTGTTTCTTTTGAATTTTGCCTTTTTTGTACCGAGACAGTGTTTTGCGCACCTGTTGCCTGTTTTGTGGTAATGAATAATCAGCGACATAGTGTGTGAATGCTCTGCTTTTCTGCCAGGCTTCTAGCTGTGGGAAGTGGGCTGTCGCAGACGCAGCCACTATTAACAGTGCGCGTGACCCCAAATACACCAAGAATGTTCGGGCAAAGAGAAAGATCAATCTCAGCACCAAATGTCAACCTTATTAGTACCACAGCATCCAAGGCATCGCCGCAGGTGAGTCAGTAGCAGAGCTTTTTCCTGCTGTCGTAATATTAGATATACGTGGTTATGTTGCTGTCTGTGTTGCCATCGGGGGAATGAAAATGACAATCGTCCGTAGGCATTATCGTCATCGCGTGATTTATGCTGCCAGAATCGCAGCTAGGTGCCATTGTTTAGTGGCTAATCGGACTCACCCAACAGGGGTTGTGAGTTCGATTCCTGCACGTGTCACCAAAAAACCACTGGTAAAGCAGATGACTGGAAACCACCTCATAAAGCTCACTTCGTTAGAAAACTCAGAGCCATGTCTCTGGTTTCTGCTACGCTCGAAATCGAGTATGCAACGCAGTTTTAATCTTAGCTATACCATGTGTAACCATTTCTTTTAATCACTATATTCATCTTAGTGACGATTGCGATTCGGACAACTAGCGTTTACTTATCAATGTCATTTTGTTCATCGATCCCTGGCAGCTTTCATTACCGTAGTCAGTCGACATCACTGTACTCATCACCTTCATAAATGACTTCTGTTTTGATGGCTATATCTACATGCTTAGCTGCATCCTTTTATGGGCTATTTTTAAAAGCAAGTTCCCTAAAATACATTTGTCTAATATAGTCAGGTCCACCCCATTAAACTAAGCTTGGAATTTCTTCACCTGCGATGTCTTCAAGTCACCTTCGGATGACTGCTATTGAGGCATTGGTATATTGACTTCCATTTATGCTAGCTTTAGTCTCACCGTCATTCCTTTGTTGGTTCTCGCGATCGTTGTTTTGCCCCATCTCCATCTCACGATCACTTCAAGTAAACAAGCTGCTCCTAACAGATCTATAGCAAGGAAGGCTACTTATTACGTGAATTTGAACAGACTCCTATTTATGATAACTAATCATATCTTATGTGTATGTGTAACTGGACACGTTGATGCTGCACGAGGGAGCATGGCGATTGCCATTAACTCTTTCAAGTTCGGTAGCTTGACATCAACTGTGAAACAAGCTCTCCTATTTAGATATTGGTTTGCATGTAGTCTGTTATCGTATTTTTGATTTTAGTTTATTTCTGTGTCGTGTGTAAAATGGCCTTGGGGCAGTCAGGATATTTTGCTCCTCGGCGTGTCGTCATTGCAGTGCAGCAAGGTGTTTTGTTAGTAACGATAGCAAACCATAGCGAAGCATTTTATCTTGAATATATAAAAAAGCGACTGGATACGTCGCATCTGCACTAAGTAGCTGTATCTAGAAGCATGGCGCACGGGATGGAGACTATCAGCTGTCATAATGAAGGAGGAAAGATAGCCAAGAAGGTCAACATGCAGTTTTGATGCTCTTATTGGCTGAAATTGATAGAGTTAATGATGTGAAGACATAAGCAGGAAATTCAGCACGGGCATTCGGTGGCAGGACCGCATCCCGAGCACTGAGGTGCTACAGCGTGGTCAATCGATCGACTGGATTACAAGCTCTCCTGAGACGCCACCAACTATGCTGCACCGGCCACCTGGTCCGGATGGAACACAACAGGCCCCCGAAACAGATCTTCTTCGGGGAACTGGCGCAGGGCAAACGGCCAATCGGTGCGCCGAAGAAGCGATACAAGGACATGCTAAAGGCTAATCTGAAGCGGGTAAAGATAAACGTACATTCCTGGAAAACTGAGGCCCTCGATCGCCCCTCATGGCGGGCCCAATGCCGCACGGCCGTGGCGGTCTTTGAGGAGGAACCAGTGGCCGAACGTCTGAGATCCGTCGGCGGCTGACGGCTCCACTAAAGGTTGAACGAAATTGATTAAGTTAATGATATGAAGACATTATCAGTAAAAAGGCAGTCATCCGTAAGGTCACTGGTCACTTGGTAAATGTGAAAACGCGATTATCAAGTTGATAGAAAATGTTTCTATTTATTTTATAGACATTCGTTCTTTTACGGTGATCATTAGCAATTAGCCGTGAACGAGATTTGTAACGATTTACAGCTGATTCTTTTCTGATACATTAAACTAAGCCTCGTTTGTGTTGAAGATTTGATAAATTACGATGAGAAAACTTTCCGCAATAATCACCACTAGCTATAGATCGAGTTTTTTTGAAAATCTGTTTTGATAAGCCAAGGAAAACTTCTGTTTCTTCCTTGCTTAGAAGACAGAGCAGTGAAACACCAAACTTTATGAATTAGTTTTATTGACATACAAACTTTATCATAGGATGCTTTCAGAAATCTCAAAGCAGGAAGTTCTCACACAATATCTGGCAAGTACATTTTTAAGACCAGTGAAGTTTACAAAAAATCAGTTTACGTCTAATGATGACAATAACATTCAATTATTTCAGGGTTGCCGTCCTTTCATTTTTGCAAAAAACATTCACTTTTACACTGCCTTTTAATGGGGAGGTGTATCATTGCAACTTGACTGATTTTTTTCAACGAACGGTCTTCTGGATGCATATTAGAAATTTGAAGACACAGTAAAGCTGGTTATATTGCGCAGTCTCTTGTAGCCCGCTCTCCATGTGGCCGCAATGCATACGCCTAGCGTCACACAGAGCTAGCGACTCTCATCTGTCTTAGTTTAGTTAGGTTCGGGTTAGCCACACACTACCTACAAGTGGGCATGTACTCAAACGCCTCAACCGTTGAGCCATTCCTGCACCCTCTTGTCGTCATTTCTGCAATGACGCAAAAATACCAACACTGATGGTTTACTCAAGGGGTGAATTTTCATTCGTGAATTTCGCGAATCGCGCTACGGACTTTTTTCTGCTTTGCCGTAGATGAAGTTGCCAAAAATTTGACTGTCTTTCATTTTTCCTGCAGGCAACGAGTATAGAAAGGTGCTGGGACAGCTTCCAAAGCAAAGGCTCAATTCCGTTAGGGCGCAGGATATTTTCAATCAAGAAGCCAGTTCCCCAAGTTCACCTTCGGTGAATGTAACTGCATTTGATTATGGGGCCAGTCGTTCGGTACAGCGCAGCCACTCGTCCAGTGGCTCGAGTAGTGTTTCTACTCAATCGTCGAAGCATCGACATAGATCAAAGTCGCACGGAGACGACTCCGGAAAGAAGCAGGTCAGCTCAAAGAACTTCCACCCCATTGTTATAATGTATATAGAAATGTTATTCACTCACGCCCTTCCCAAGTCTCACTGTCTAATCCACGAACTCTCTCTCCCACAAATCATCATTCATCCTAGAGCATGCAATTTATGGAATGTCTTGCCTCATTCTTGCTTTCCTGAGTCCTACAACTTGCCATCTTTCAAATCCAAGATCAATAAACTTGATCTGATCTCTCTCTCCTCTCAGTCTTTCGCTTTCTTCTTTCTTCCATTGTTTAGGCTTTTTATAGGCCACCATGGCCTTTCCTCAACATAACTCACTAAAAAAATCTCTGATAAGCACCTAGTCCATTTACATTTCCTTTTGCCAGCTAATTTGCAACTCACCCCTTATGCTGCACATCAAGCTTGATTCCAGTTTCGTAGAAGCGAGATACGAGGCACCAAGTTTTCCTAGGAGAGTTGATTTTATCTAGGTGGCTTCTCATTACCTACCTGTTGCCCTCCGTTGTCTGCATGTTGCCTTCTTTATCTATATGTTTTTTGGTGAACTGAGGAGGATTTGAACCCAATACCCACAACTCACAAATTTTTTCACCACCTTGGGTCTGCATGTTCTTTCAGCGATCTGCTAGAAGGGACTCCAACGATGATTGGGAAGTACCAGAAACCGAAGTCGAAGTTGGTGCTCGCATTGGTGCCGGATCCTACGGAACAGTGTACAAGGGATTTTGGCACGGTAACTACGTTTTCAATTCATCTCGTTCATTGATCTTTTGTAAGGAAAGCTTTAATCACGAAGAATTTTGTTGTGCTTGCACAACTTAGTCGCAACCGCAGTTGCTCACATCGAAACCTCACTGGGTTTGGTATTGACGTCGAACTTCACTTGATATGCATTAGGAGTTTTTAATTCTCTATCGCTGCTTCAATGTGCAGGTACGGTTGCTGTTAAGATGCTGAATGTCAAGGATCCTTCGTCGCAACAATTGCAGGCGTTCAAGAATGAAGTCGCCGTACTGAGAAAAACTCGCCACGTGAACGTGTTGCTCTTTATGGGTTGCATATGGAAGCCCTACCTGGCGATCATAACCCAATGGTGTGAAGGCTCAAGTCTGTATCGTCATCTTCATGTTGTTGAGACGAAATTTGAAATGCACGATCTTATCGATATCTCAAGACAAACAGCTCAAGGAATGGAGTGAGTCTTTTGCAAGCTCCTCTTATAGCGTGGCGTTTACTGTAACTCACGTAATGCTTAGTCCTTCTGGTTTCAAGGCACTTTTTGTTTCAACGAGTTACCGACTGGCATTTGAAGTCTAGGTTCCATTGCTGCTTTCAAATATTGATGCAAAATGAATTGCGGGAATCATAGCTCATTACCTAATTGCAAGACTCTTAGAAGTTCGATAATTATTTTGCAGGGTGTTTCTTGAGTCTTAACGTTCACTTGTCGCTAATTTTTGCTGTTATCGAGTAACTAAACAGAGCCCTTATTGATGACAGCACTTAGTGCAGACAAGGTCCATCCTGTGTAGACACTTCTCTTGTTATTATTGCTTTGCCCCACAGGAATATAGTATTACAATAGATTTATTCATGCTTGCTTCATAAAGCCCACTTCTTATTTCAACCCATAGTCCTAACTTCATACTTAACAATCGTCTTGCTTCATAAAGGACACCTATGCTTATGCTTGTTGCGTGCAACACAATCAGACTCTGGTTGATTCAACAGTTCTGGGCCCAGAAGTTGGTTCATTTGAAGTTTATTCAAAGTGTTTGTATTATTTTGATCTCAAAGATTCCCGTTGGTTTCTTTTCAGTTATCTTCACGCAAAATCGATCATTCACCGAGATATGAAGTCAAACAGTATCCTTTCCTTGCTGCTCTTATCAGCCTCCTTCTCGCACAAATTTGATAGAGATGAGGGAGGTGGCAAATTTTCGCATTGCATTAGCCAGCCAAATTCGATCAGCCTTCTTTTTAGAACGCTATGCCCTTTTGCTGTCTCATTCTCTTCCCTTTCGTATGCGTTTGGCTCTTTAACGACACGAAGATATCTTTTTGCAAGAGGATCTGACTGTGAAAATAGGTGACTTTGGACTGGCTACTGCCAAAACGCGCTGGAGTGGAACACCGGAACATGGTTGTGAGCAACCATTTGGCTCTATTCTTTGGATGGTATGTCTTTGTCTCTTTGTAGCATGTCTGTTGCAGTTTTACACATTTGTTTCGTATTTTGTTGGTCAACATTCAACAATTACTGCTTGAAGGTATATGAATACACCTTTGAATATTGAAGTACACCATTGTCAGAACACATGGCAGGCTCATTTAGACCGCAACACGGAAGAAGCTTAACTTTTATGCTTTTTTGTACATGTTCCAGTGTGAAAAATTATCCGGGAGCCATTACAAGAAGACCGATCTGCCTTGGATCTATCAATGTCGTTATGATCTTCATATAAGACTCAAGCACCCTCGTTGAGTCGCATGTTGAGAATAGAGGAGCTGATTTTATTTGGCCTAATACTTCAGGCAACATTTCTAATACCAACGTTCAATTTTTTTTACAATCTTATTGTCTGGCATATGTGTTATTACTCTTTTATTTTGAGATAGATAGTCACGCGAAAACAATACACGATCACGTGTAAGCTGTTACATGCTCACGGGTTTTTCTATTTTCTACGTAACATCTGACAATGGATCATTAGGATACTGAGAAAACTTTTTATCAAGCAGTATCCTGATCTTTCCTCTCAATGTAATCACACCGTGTGGCTCCCAAGACTTGTAATATGCAGGGTAGAATTTCTGGTTCTGGTACTTAGAGAAGCTATGCTTATCAAGCAATGCCCGGATCCCTCTTCTCAATGTGATGACACCTTGTAATTGCTGTGCTTTAATGGAGTTAGTGACTCCTCACTGTAAGCGAAACTTAAGTTTAAGCACGAGCCACTGACCATAGGATCAATGAGCAAGCTTTTACCACTGGGATACCTGTTTCAAACGTCTGTCTATTCGGTCAGTTCATTGGCTTCACAATAAAGATTACAAGATAATGATTATAGCAATCTTGAATTCTCCCTTTTCCAAATGACCTTTGAGATGCCAAATGCCATTTTCGCCTCAGCTTTCGTTCAAGCCACTCATCCGTTTGCAAACATGGTATACATTGATTTTGTGCGATACGTTCTGCTACTGGCAAATTTTCATTTTTTTCAACTCTGTCAGTGCTGAGTCATAACCGACCTGTTTGTGTCTAAATGCGGCTATTGGTCGATTATGTTTGAAGTATTAACGTGAGCTAAGGAAAGTTTCTAACGTCTAGCCAGTCTTGTCAACTCAGTGTAACATCTTTGATATATCGAAGCTTAGACAATAATGTAGTCAAGTGTCGTGAATTATTGAAAGGACCGAACGGAAGGTGTCTGTGGTTTAACAGCGTACCTTACACGAAAAGCACCGTAAAGAATCAATCAACAAGTGAGCAGTTTGCTCCTAACGTGATCTCATCATGGCATCGTTGTGGCCATCATTCACAATTCTGTGGATGACACGCAGCTGTGAAAGCCCAATCATTTCATAAAAGTATTCCATCTTTCTGGCCGATTTGCTGTCTTGGGATCTTAAGCTGTCTTGGTTTCGTGCTAGTGTATTCTTCTTGCGGGTAGATCCATGCTGGCGTTAATATTTGAGTTACGTGTTGTAACAACTAAATGTCGCAAAACTGGTAACTTGTAATGGGTAATTCGCCACGCTATCATGCAGTCAACCCAGGTTCAGCCCCCTGCGGCGGCCAATACCAACCTGCTCTCAACACCGCACACCCCAAGTCCGTCCAGACTTGCAAGGCCTCGGGGATGGACAGTTTTCAGTGGAACGATGTGATTGCATCGTATTTCTTTGATGCGTTGACTATCTGTTCTATTGGAGGTCCTCCCAAACACATTTTGATATGAAATCAATGGATCTGCAGATGTATTTTTGCGATAATCAGTAGATAATTGTCTTGTGAAGTGCAATTTCTAACTTGCTTTAAGATTTTCAAGTTCAACTTGCTTCAAGTTCTCAGAATCTCTCTCTCTCTCTCTCTCTCTTGCTCTTTCTCTTTCTCTTTGTTTTTGTGAACTTTTCCAAATGCAGGATGATATGGGCTTACCTTTTGTTAAACATGTTGTTTGAGTGCGCCGTAATAAAAGTTCATCGAGCACATTTTATTTGCTTTAGCATTTTGTGTAGTGCCCAGTCGCTGCAGTGATTTCTATTATCTCCTTGCATTTTTATTAAGGATATTTTTGCATTGCAGCCACTATCAAACAAATAGCGTGAATTCGTTTTGTTTTTACCTTTTTCGCAGCCATGTTGATTATGTAGTTGCTTTTGGTATTCAGTTGCTTTTGGAATTCAGTTGCTTTTGGAATTCAAACTGATGAGGATATTTAACTATTCTGGCTTGTTTTGTTTTTCTTCTATACAATATTTTTTTACATGATTTAAACTTCAGAGTTGTAAAAATCTGAATCTGGCCAACAAAGCTTACATTGTTCTTCCTAAATATTATCTAAACGTCCCAGCCATTAAAGAGGCTTTGTCTAAGTAATGAAATAATGCTGGTTATAATGCAGTAACCTAGGCCAATTTTGGCAGTAAAGGTATGGCCGTCTAAACCCCAATGTGGTTTCTTTTTGAAAATTTTTGAGATAATTGTAATTATAGTCATCATATGAATGATCATATCATTGCAAAGAAGTTCTTGCAAATTGGTGTAATTTTTTTGAGTATTTTTATGGAAGAAAATTGTTAGATTTTGAAGGGGTAATTGAGTATTGATGCAATTTCATGCTTTGAAATGCACCGAATTTTGATAATTTTTTACTTGAATTGTAGGCACCGGAAGTCATTCGGTTACTGGATAACAACCCTTACACATTCGTGTCAGATGTTTACGCGTTTGGCATAGTGCTCTATGAACTACTCACATCATCATTGCCATACACTAACATCGGAAACAAGGATCAGGTACTTATACAATTTGAGTTGCTTATTGAGTTGATTTGTCTATTTTGTAAGCATTTGGTCATAACAAAGAAGGCCACCGGAGACTCTGCTACCGAGGTACCATGTTGTCCAATTACTGTCCTGTCCTGTAGCAAAATCAAAATGCCCCGCAAAGTCCCATGCTGCACAAGTTACTTCAGCTTTCCTTGCACTGGATGCATGCTACACTTGTTGGCAACTTGAGGAGCAGTATATATCAACCGTAAGGTACTAAAAGTTATGTAAGGTGAAGTTGAGTTCCATGGGGCCCGAAACGAGCATTCGGGAGCATTGTGTTAGAGAGGTGCCATCTTTTGCCATGGCATTATGAGTTAGGGTGGCCAGTTCCTTTACTCACTTTGGAGAGTAATCTGTTAGAGAAGTACCACCTTTTGCCATGGCAGTGTGAGTTAGGGTGGCCAGTTCCTTTACTCACTTCGGAGAGCAAGCTGTTAGAGAGGTACCACCTTTTGCCATGGCATCGTGAGTTAGGGTGGCCAGTTCCTGTACTCACTTTGGGGAGCAAGCTGTTAGAGAGGTACCACCTTTTGCCATGGCATCGTGAGTTAGGGTGGCCAGTTCCTTTACTCACTTTGGAGAGTAATCTGTTAGAGAGGTACCATATATTTTGCCATGGCATCGTGAGTTAGGCTACCCAGTTCCTTTCCTTGCTGCACGTTAACACCAGTTGACACCAAGTACACACTTACCACTAGATGAGAAGAGTGAGGACACCTTGACACCTGACCCTCCGCACAGTGGACATGTTCTCTAACCACTATGCCAACTGCCCATTCAAAGGAACTAACCTTACCCTACAAGTGATTATCAGCCCACTTTCTTAATATGAAGCATTAAACGACGTGGCTGCTAAGGTCCTCCCCGACGCTCGTTTCGATTGTGCTGCTCAAAAACACGACTAAATATCCCTGAAAGCATGAACGGTATCGCTGGCATGAAGCTATAAGCGAAATTTGTTTCCTACTCAATGAATATAGAAATGTGCAAGCAAAATGTAAGTGTATAATTGTTTAATTTAAAAAGGTGTAAAATACTAATATCGAGGAAGAAGAAATTATCAAGTCACTACACTTTGATCCATTCTTGGCACAAGTGTATTTAGTCTTTGTTTCTATGTGTATGAAGATATATATAAATATATAGTATCTGTATATACAGTATATATATATATATATTTATATATTTATATATGTATGTGTATATATATGTATGTATATATGTATACAGTATATATTGATGCATGGTTGGCACAAGTGTATATTCCGTAACTTTTAGCATTTTTGTTTGTAGATCATCTATATGGTCGGTCGGGGATATTTAAGACCGGATGTAAACAAAATTCGTAACGACTGTCCAAAATCATATAGAAGACTGTTGTTAGACTGCATAAAATACAACAGGGAGGAGAGGCCGCTTTTTCCACAGGTAAGCTCTTATTTCTCAAATTGCATTCGAACTGAAGCTCAATAGAGACCAATTGTTTAAGTCTGATTTAAATGAGGCGTCGTCATCTTTGAGTCTGCCACTCGCATGCTCAGAGTTGGTTGGTGTTCACGCCGTTAGTTTTTTCGTGACGTGTACAGGCGGGCGGTGTACAGTATGCGCTGGAATTGCCAATGACCAGCTCGAAGCTACCTCCTCCGCATGCAGGTAGAGTGTTACTGTTGCTTTAAGAATGTTCACTCTGATTAATGCCACCGGCTAAGGCTTGACTTAGGTAATGTGAAATCGGGGTTCCAAGCAGATGGGGAATCCTTTAGCATCGTCTTCCTTGTTTCTATTGCCTCACGAAACATAGCTTTGAAGTTTCTATAACGTAAACTTATTTCCACGATGTGTTTGATTTTGATACGCCATTAGTGTCTACTGCTGCTAATCCACGGGTAGTTCTCGTTCTTTTTCGGCACGGATTTTGGAATCATTGAGTCCTCGGGTTGAAGAGTTTCTCTTTCCTATTAATATTTTCTCATTTCGATCCTAGTTTGAAGCGATAAGCGTTTAAGACAGAGTGTCACTGAAGATCTAACTTTCAACTTTCAACCTGACAGGAGCATTAGGCATTTTAGGTCCCACTGATATAGTTTCGTGTCGTTTGGCTTATCAGTGATTAAGGCGATATCCTATTGGTTATCCTTCACATAAATATATTTCATTTCGTTTTTCACTTAAGACTTCGCAATTGGACTTTAGCCTTTGTCAGGATCGTTGAGTGGTCCTATGCAGTTCTCTCGTAACTACCAAAGCCTTAGATTCCAGTTAGGAATTGTCTTCATTGATGGCCGTTTGCTTCACTGAACCTAGCCATTGCTGTCATACTTCCACTCGCAGAACTTAGATGCTTGACTGACGCCAGAGACTGCATTAAGAGGCACCCCCGTTCTGTTGTTCGAACTTTACTGCAACTTTGTAAAAGGGGGATGAGGCTGCGTCAACCAAAAAGGGTTAGCACGTTTCACCCGATTTTGGTCAGACTTTATGTGATAGGTTTGTTGACGCAGTCAATGGTCATCATTTTCGGCATCGCCCCCGGGTTCCTCCACTTTGCTCTCTATTTTTGAGGCTTTCCACATGCCACTTATCAATGTTGGTTCTAATGACACGATATTCCATTCATGTTCTTTCTCTGTGTATTCTAGATATTAAATCAGCCATTGTGCCTTGATTTGACTTTGACACGGTCTTTTCTCTTTCTGACTTCTCCCTTCATGGGGTCATCGCAGAAATGCTGTTACGCGGTTCTTCTGTTACCCGCGTCCATTCGGTCAGCCCTATTTCGCTGATGCCCGGGGTCATTTCGGTCCACCACTCTGGCTGACACTTACTCTTTACATGTACCCGAGCTGATTTCAATATTTTACACGCCAGATAACAATGCTGTCTTCTGTTTCTAGATTTTAGCTTCAATAGAGTCAATTATGCGTGCACTTCCAAAAATAACACGAAGCACGTCCGAACCGATTTTACATCGAGCCAAGCCTGGATCAGACGGCGAGCTTCCTTATCCATGCCCAACACCACGCACGCCAATTCATAATCCTCTCGTATTTAATTTCTTTTACCCGTCGCCGGCAGTAGCGTACTAGGTTTATAAGGTGATAAATTTTTCTCGGTAACTGTAAACAGTATTAACCTGATACTGTGAGAACACAACCAGTCTGTAGGTATTTATTTGTGTGTTTCGTTCGACTAACCATGTATTATTGTCCCTGCACACGAGAGCTACGTATTGCAAAGCGTTTGTATAACTATGCTCTGGACCAGAATTGGCAAGCGTAGCCTTTGACTCTACTTCACATGTTATGGTTCTTTTATCCATAGAAATTTTAATGTTATAAGAGCAAAATAAATGCTTTCTTGTAACAGTACTTAAGCTATCATCACCACACGGTAACCCAAGCCGGCTTCCCTCATCCGAAACTTGAAAAGAAATTCACTGAATTCGGCCTGTAACCCGCAAGGTTATTTGCGCCCTCACGGATAGCTTACCCCTACTTGAGTAAGAATAATTTGAACCATGGCTGTTTACCCACGTTTTATCACGTGCCACTTAAACGTTACACTTCTCCAGAGGCTTTAACTCTGTGCTGGTCTTTTTGGGGGCTGGCTAAGATGCAGTGGTGGATAGCAGGATTCGGGCATCTGTCTGTTGAATTTCAGATAGAGGTCTGGCAATTTCCTTTGATAGCGTAATATATTATGGAATGGGGTGTGATCACCTATCATTTTCAGTGAAAGACGCACGATTCGTATTTACTATACCTTCTCCATGTTTCATTTTTCGTGTACTGTATATATATATATGTAGCGTAGCTAACGAGTAACTTTTTGACTTGATTCGTTTGCGCCATATCGCGAAGGGCCTTTCAAGTTGTTATTAATGCAGGCAGGACGGCCCGCAGCTAACTGCTTGATCAGGCTTCAGGGCAAGCAACCCCCCTCCCCCTTTGATATTAGGCGTTGCTTGCAAAGGAGTGTGAGACACCCTTGCTAACTGACAATGAGGCTGGTTGATGTAGTTCCTTGATGTGACAGTTTCATCACAAGGAGTCTTATTGGCTATGATAATTCTATATTTTGCAAAGTCGCTACTTAGCACATAGAATACACGGTGTGAAGGGCTTTGATGATTACTGAGAGTATACCGTCATGCCCATCAAGGCTTCGTCAAGCTCTTCAGCCATGAAATTCAACCTTTCATGATTAATTGTTTATATATATTTTAATTTTGAAAGATAGCCACGTGTTGATAGGCTTGCGTCTTTGACAGGTTAACCTCGTAAATTTAATTGGGCACAATAACGAAGATGGAATAATATACTCTCTCTTTATAATTTCTACCCAGCATTCGAAAGTTGATTCTTTAACGCTGAGAAGGTATTTGCTCATCGAGCAGGGTCCAGGTCCTTCCTCTCGATGTGACCACACCTCGTGGCTCCTACGTCAATTGACTCTCCTCGCTCTGAGTGAAGTTTAGTAGATGGTGGATTCGAACCACGGAGCCATCCTGATATTTGCTGCTGCATCCATCTTAATGCCCATTACTCGCAGTGGCATTATTGATGCCGAGGTAGAATGCTTGCTTCGTATGCGGTAAACCGATCTATTGGTTCGAAGGTCTGAACGAAATGTTACAAAATGCTTCTCTACTTAGCAGTCAGCACTTGGGGAAAAAGTATTAAGTTAGACACACATTGCTACAATTTGCCCGGCCCTGTATCGTAGCTTTCACCGCTTGGAAAGATGTGTGGCACATAGGCCAAACAAACACGGATGGGTGCAGCTTTGTTTGCCAAAAGTGGCGAGAGAAGACGTCAATTTTTTCCTACATTTGCTCGCCCTGAATTAAGGGGAAACCTAGGACAGACAGCGTTTAATTATTCTCAGAGGTAGTCAATTATAATTTTGGCTTTCTGTTTTATGTCAAAGGAGTTATAAATGAAATAGGATATCCTGGTATTGGTTGACATATCGCTAACTTATCTGTCTGACATCACTTAAAAATTCGACCCCAGGATCGGGCTAAAGATATGTCTCCTTGGTTATCTTCAATGGTGCTCCATTTTTGCGTTGAATTGTAAGCACGAATTAAGGTTCTGTTCCTTGTCATCAAGCTATTTGTCGAAATGTAATTCTTGTAGATATATTCCTGTGATAACCTTCGTCCAGCCATACGCTTAATACAAGGCGGCTCCAATTAATTCGTGCTCGTTCTCTAAGAGGCTGTGGGCTGTTGCAGTACCAAGGCAGTCAGCGTCACACCTGAAATGACTCTTCATAACTCAGCAATTGTGTTTCAATTTCCCTTCCGGTGCTCTATTACCAACTAGTCCCCGTTTCACGCTCTGCTTTAGTGGCAAACAACCCTCTTGCCCTTGTTCAGCCAATCGACTCCCAAAAGATTTCATTGAACTCTTTCCCTGTGGCCTCTTTTTTGCCACAATCAAATTCGTTTTGTTTTTTTCTGCATCCAGTGAACGCGATCAAAAATTATTTTACTCTCCCCGTGATTTTTCTGGCAGTGTGGCATTAAATCTGCCCACCTTTTTTGTCAAAATTTAAGAGCAATTTTCCATGATGAAATATCCAAGGTCTCAACCAGGCCTAATTTTATCATCATAGATTCACGGAACAAACGTTATAAGCACAAGTTTGTATAGCATGATCAAAAAGCAGTTTTTGATTTTTCCTTTTTTGTGATGTGTTGCCATAAGGGGCACACTTTAAAAAGTTTGTTCCCCGTTAATTGCCACTCCCTGCTATCACTGCCAGAATGCTATCACTGCCAGAATGAAATATTGACATTCTAGATGGATGCATGAAGCTGAATGCGATCAATTGGGTCACAGTCCTCTTAGAGAATGAGCGCGTGGTAATGCAGTGAGCGTTAGGAGAGCCCGTTTCCACAGCTCTGCATAATCGTACTGTGTCGCCTAGGAATAGCTCTGATGCCAAATTAAGAATTGTATAAATTATGCTGAATGCGTAATAAATGCACTGATTTTGTGCTAGTACACCTTGCCTTCTTTTTTCAGTTTTGTCTGCAATGGATTTGAATGGGTTGCTTCCCTAGGCTTACGTTCTCTTACTAAGGTAGGGTTAATGTCAGGACATGGGCTGCTCTGTCTAGCTGCCAGGAGAAGGGCCTGGTCGTCATCGGCGGGCCTAAACCACCATTACCTTGTCTTACTGGAGAGATTTTCCTCAGTGACGTAAAACAGTTATTCTAGATTCGATCCTTCGCCTCTCTCATGCGCCAGGAATGCAGTGCAACTGAGGAGGAGATCAAACGAGTTGTCTGACAAGGTATCCCTCGACATTGAGGAGATGAAACCAACCTACTCTTAACAGGCTCATTCGTTTAGGGGTCCATTTGGTGGCAGGCAGGATACGGGTAGGTTATTCTTCCATCCGGACACGTCATTCGGAAAGCGGTGCTTGAGTGTGTAGCGTTAAGAGGATGTATTTATGGGAAAAAGCTCAAGTACACCGAAGAATAACGTGTATAGGTCATATCAAGAAAGTGACTGAAATTGAGTTCACCGCAAGCACTGTCAGCCGTGCTTGCAATCGTTGCAATTGGCGTGAATCGAAAGCTCAAGCGCGCATCACGCAAGGCGCATGGCAGAAGAAGAGAAGAAGTCAGCCATTCAGTCTATTCTTCATGTGGAACCAACTTTTGTCGATCCTGCCGTTCAAGGGGTGTTTTTTGCGTTTGACAGCGGTCTTTCTTTATCTTCCAAAAAGCTATCTTTACTTCCAAGCGAATCTGAGAAACATTTGTGGGGGTAAATGAAAACACCCGGAACTGGGGTGAAGTCGGTTTGGCTTGACCAGCTGACTTGGCCTTGTTTTTTGGTCTGATCACATGACTCAATCCCACTCATGGTCAGAACAGTACACTCCACAAACTCAGATCAGCACGTGTATTGGTAGGAGAATGCCTGCTTGTCATAATTAAACTCATTCACGCAATTTTCAAATTAAGAATCCGAAGTAAATCATGATGGCAGCCTTTCCCTCAGTCACTACGGAACCAGTTGTTGGCCATCGGTTGCCTTCATTCAATATATCTCTCTCTCTCCTACGCATCAGCAAATAAAGAGATTAGCCGGTGGGCTTGAACACAGGAAATCATTCTCAGTTTTCACTTTGTAAGATTTCTTCCAGTTCGTTAACGACCTCCAGGCTACGCCAGTTCCCATGAATGTAATTGTGAAAAATCCATGACCAAACTACCTTTTTCATTAAAAACCAATTCTTTGTGCTTCCAGACATTTGCAGGCAACCGTGGATACTTTGCACACGAATGGAAAACGAAGAATCTCTCGAATCAGTGGTATTTCGAGCTGTCGATAGTCGGGATTTCTTTCCGACCGAAAGGGGGCTTATGCATAAACTAAAAGAATTAAATGTTTCCAAAAGCTTCCATCGAGCTGAATGAAATGCAAATAGTTCTTAGTTGAAGTATCTCTTCACGTGTTGAACAACCTCTTCATCAATAATCGACAGTAGCTTTGTTGTATCAAGTCTCATTTCCTCGCTATCAGTAAGCCATTAAAGACTTATACCCAAATTGTAATTGAAATCTGCCATGTTTTTTCCAGCGTCAACATAATGTAGAAGTAAAAGAATAATTGTTCCTAATCTGTTGCAGGTTACCGGCTTTTTCTCCCAGGAGAAAGAAACTCTGAGATTGGGATTTTAGGACTGCGGTACTCGAGATAATGCATTGAATTCTACAGAAGGAGGGAGCGCATCAAGTCGTTCGGGAGAGTGAATTGCGCAAGGTGAGGGATATTCGAGAAAGGGGGGAGTTGACTGTACGGCCGCGGAGAGGATTCATGGGCCCCGGGTCAATACGAAAGATTATAAGCAATGCACGCTGTTTTTCTCAACAAGTTATTATATCTGGGCCCCTATAGCTAAGGGTCCCCGGGTCAATGACCCTTCTGACTCCCCATGTACTCTGATGGCAGAAGCGATTAGTCTTGGCTAAGTTCGTGAAATCTGAAATCATATGAAGTTTTAACCAATCCCTTTCTCAAAATCATATGAATCATGATCATCAGCGGATATTTCAACCATGGATACAAATACTTGGGTTATTTTCGAGCAGTTGATGAAACAGGACGAAGATTGCACGCATTAAATCCCCCTTGCTGCGCGAGTTTTGCTGAAGGAAGGTCGTGGGTGATCGTGGAGATGTCTGTATTTCATGACATAACTGAACTGGGGAATCAGCGTTCTCCGCGTGGATTGGGAAATTATTTAGAGTTGATGCGTGGACAAAGCATTGCTTCAGATCAAACAATTTGCGATGGCATCCCTGTATGTGAACACTGCTATATTCTGTTTGAATAATGACAGGCTTTCTGATGGTCTGTTTTCGGTTATGGCCTATGACAAAGTATAACAATGGAGAAATTCCGCTCCACCACTCCGTATCGACATGTATGCTGCCTCTGAGTCACCTTTAACCTCACACAGGATTGGGCAAAGATAAGTAACAAGTAATATAATCATCTCAATAGCCCACTGTTTAAACCAAAATAATGTTTACCATCATTCATTGAGTCATGCACTCCGTCTTCCTAGAGGGGGAATGCACTTCCTACCTGCAATCGTCAGTACACGTTGAAGCAAACACACAATAGTGCCACGCTCACAATTTCTCGTCCAATTTTTCACCAAGAGATTTCTTAACAAGTTTTTGAGCATGGATATCTACTTTGTCTAACCTTGCCGACCCCAAACCCCGCTTCTTAGATAACTATGCATTCCAACGGGCACTGGTCAGCATGAACATTTTGCAAGCATCTTGCCTTGAGATCTGGGGGACATAAATGCCATGAATGGCTAATATGGCTCACTCATACAGTTTCAAAAAGCAAGTGAAAGTTTAGAAGTTCGCCAACGGAACAGCAAAGATTACATAACAAACACACATGGAATGTGCATAAATATTTTACTTCTGCAAACTCCAAGCCATGTACAGTGAATGATTGCCCCCACGCATCCTTAGAAAGCAAGTTTTACTCGGCTGTTTGTCATTTAATTGACAGCGGACAATCAAATCTAAACCGTTAACTGTACAGACAAAGAGTTGACAACAATTCAATTCAACAATCCAATTCAACCAGGATGAGTATTCTAAGTTGCGGTTATTCATTTATGTGGAGGTCAGGCCAAGGACGCAAATCCGAGATAACTTTGAATGCTTGTTTCAATGTGCTGCCTCACTAGCTGTAACATTGAAGAATTTGATAAACTTTTCATCGGATGCTTAGGACATCGGTTAGCCAGCTGTTAATTATTCACGATAATTCCCGATTTAGTCGAGGATTCTAAATGCCTGTCTCGTCGCTCGAAATCTGAGAGAATTTCAACTTGCTGGTCGCTGACAACTGACATGAAGTTATCTTTGGTGCAACTTAATAAAATTTGTGTTTGATGGTTGAATAACCTTCCCAATGCTTCCAGTACCAGAAACGCCATTTAGCTAGGCCGTGGTAAGTAAACAGTTTTGTTTTACTCAACTTTTAAAGGCTTCGTTGCCTGTTTGGCGAAGGGTAACCTGGTATTAACCGCTCTAATTTGTTAACAGTCAGTTATAGCAGAATTCATATTTTGCCTTTGTATTTTCAGATACCATTTTATGACAGTTGAAAAGACAAATAGATGTGTCAATGGTTTGAAATGTAATTCTGGTACTGGTCCGATATAGACTTCAAAAGCATGGAATTTAAAGTGCCTAATTATTGAATATGATTGCTTGAAACGGACGCATTGAACTGCTCCAGCAGAACAGGGAAGCAGTAATGACTGTTAAACTATTTATTGCTCTTTTGTTTGCGATATTTCTGCATGAAAGTTCACATGCAATTCAGTATTTCACGGTCACAGAAGAACAAGAGCCAGGAACGTTTGTTGGGAATATAACTCGTAGAGAAAATGTCAAATATTATTTTTCCGGCCAAGTTGACTACTTTACCATCAACCCCAATTACGGCTCGATTTTTACAAAGACGAAAATTGACAGAGAGACGTTAACAACAGACGAACTGAAATACGTGGTAGTAACTTCAACGCCCGTTTCTGCTACGGAGGTTTCAATAAGAGTCTTGGACATAAATGACAATAGGCCAACTTTCAAAAAAGCATCTTTGAGCCTCAAAATTTCAGAGGCAGTTGATGTTGGAGCTTTGATTCCAATAGAAAGAGCTACTGATCCAGATTTGGGCCAAAACAGTGTCACAAATTACTCAATTATTAGTGGAAATGATGATCATAAATTTGGCATCGAGATAATCTTGAATCTTTTGCACCTAAAGGTGAAAAAAAGACTAGACAGGGAATCAGTGAGCTCATATCATTTAAATATATCTGCAGCTGATAATGGAAGTCCAAGAAAGTATGGTTACGTTAGTCTCAATATTACAGTTCTTGATGTCAATGACAATGCACCATTATTCAATCCCACAACTTACAGAGCTGATATTTTTGAAAATGCAACAATTGGCACAATTCTATTGCAAATCAAGGCCACTGATCAAGATGCTGGGAAAAATGGGCAAATATCATACTTTTTAAAGGATGCTAGCTTCTTTACCATAAATCAAGAGACAGGAGCCATTTCGTTGAAATCTAGACTTGATCATGAAAAATCGCCATCAGTCGTATTGAATGTTGATGTTTTTGATGGAGGAAACCCTCCACTTGTGGCAAAAGCCACTGTTACTGTTACTGTGAAAGATGTGAATGATAATAATCCAACAATTCAAACAAATGGAGTTACTCGGAAGCAACTGAGTGAAAACAAGCTGGAGTCACATTTGTTTTTTATTACTGTCAGTGATGATGACTTTGGCCCAGTTTCCGTGGTCATTGTATCTGGAAATGAAAAGAATAGCTTTTCCTTGAAAAACTTTGGCAAAAAACATTACTTTTTGTCAACGACTTTTCCCCTGGATCGGGAAGAGAAAGCTAACTACTCATTGTTGCTGCGAGCATCAGATTCTGGGATACCTCAACTGAAAACAGATTACAATCTTTTCATAGAAGTTTTGGATGAAAATGACAATAAGCCTGTCTTTGAGAAGAGAGTTTACTCAGCAACAGTTATTGAAGGTTGTCCCAAAGGAAGCTATGTTGCAGATGTTAAAGCAACTGATCTAGATGCTGGATTTAATGCCATCATCAATTACTTCATTACCAGCACGGTTTATAACAACTGGTTTCAGATCAATCGTAGAACGGGTTTGATCACAACCAGTGTTGATGGCATTGATTATGATTTGCTTAACAGCACTTCCATAAATCTGACTGTAACTGCCTCTGATCTGGGAAATCCATCATTGAACTCAAGTGTCACTGTTGACATTACAGTTCAAAATGTGAATGACAATAGTCCAAGATTTAGACAATTGGCTTATGTGGCCTCAGTCAGTGAATCTTTGCCAGTCAACTCTTTGATAATCAGTGTCATTGCTGATGATTCTGACAAAGGTACTGATGGAAACATTTATTATGGTTTTCATTATTCGCCACCCATTGTCTTGAACACATTTAGACTAGATCGGGTCACTGGGGAAATTTTTTTGGCTAAAAAGCTAGATTATTCTGATATAAGGTTGTTTGAATTCTATATAATTGCTACTGATTACGGGAAGCCATCAAGAAATTCAAAAACTCAAGTGAAAGTACATGTCACTGATACAGACAATCATGCACCAGTTTTTTCAACAAAAGAGTTCTATATCAATGTGATAGCTTCCAGGTCTCATGGCATAATCAGAAAATTCAATGCATTAGATTTGGATTCAGGAGCATTTGGTCATGTTACCTACAGCATTGAGTCACCTAGCTGTTGTAATTATTTTACCATAAATCGACTAACAGGAGTGTTAAATTCAACCAGATTGCTGGATTCAGGCAGCACTTATAACCTTATCACCAGTGCAACTTGCAATGGGAAGACAAGCAGGGCATCCATCAGTATTGTGGTTGTTGATGATTTGCTGAAAAATCCTTCCTTCAGCAGAAGTGAGTACTTGTTTCAAGTTGAGGAAAATGTGTCTGGAAAATTAGTCGGTAGACTCGTTCTCATGGAGATGGTGCAGAATGCGCTTTACGCTATTGAAGCTGGGAACGAGTTGGGCTTCTTTAGGGTCAATGAAGAGGGGAAATTGTTTACTGGGAAGGGTATTGATAGAGAAAAGCATTCCTCATTTGTATTGCAAGTAGCTGTAAAGACAAATGAAACACTATTCTTAACCGCTAGAGCAACTGTGACAGTGCTGATAAAAGATGTGAATGATAATAGGCCCACATTGATTAAACAGCAAATACAAGACTTTCAGCTGAGAGAGGATGCATTCATCGGATATCATGTTTTCACTGTCTCCGCTACGGATGCTGACTATGGACAAAACGGAATTGTACGGTATTATTTGCAGCGAGACTCTGCTAATGTACCATTCCAAATCGATCCCTCCACTGGGAGTGTGTTTCTTAGCAAAAGTTTAATGAGCACCAGTCAAAGCCAGTACAGCATTGTCGTTGAAATCGCAGACTCGGGTTCTCCTCGGCAGTCGCTGACGGCAGCGTTTTTGATCAATGTGATTGACATCAATGATCATTTCCCAAAGTTTTCTTCACCATTTTCCAACGTTGTTATCCAAAGGAACTTATCTGTCAACAGTCAGTTCTTCAAAGTTGTAGCTGAAGATGCTGACTATGGGAGCAACAGTAAGCTACTTTTTAAGATCCAGAGTGGGAATACCGGTGACACCTTTGGGATATTCCCAAGTGGTTGGATATATCTCAAGTCTCTGTCATTGAGAGCAGATCTTGATTACTATGCACTAGATATTATAGCATATGATCTAGGGAGACCAAGTAATTCAAACACTACAGAAGTAAAGATATTTGTGGAACAAACAGGCTCCATGAAAGTTTTTAAATCACCACGTCTTACTGTGTCAGTGAAAGAAAATCAGAGTCCAGGGACATTTGTTATTGACGTCAGTCGTAATGCTCTCGCTGGCCGCAGTAATGTTTCATACAAGCTGTATAAAGAGTCGAAATATATTAGACTGGATTCAGCAAGTGGAATAGTCAGAACCAGGACGAGTCTAGACAGAGAGGCTATCGTAAGCACTGGGAACGATACAGTTGTGTCAATTGTAATTGCAGAGCAGACTGTCGGCAACGTCATCGTCAAAGAAAGCTGCATCTTAATCATTGATGTTGCCGATGAAAATGATAACGCTCCTGCTTTCGAGAAAACAGCTTACAGTGCTTTTGTAAACGAAACAAGTCCTGCTGGAACCCCCGTACTCCTGATTCATGCTGTTGATAAAGACGATCCAACGACATCCACGATTTTCTACGCAATGCGCCCTGCCCAGACACACTTCGCAATTGATGCATCAACCGGTGTTATATATGTAGCTTCACCTGGTCCATTATTAGATTACGATCAGAAGAAGACGTACAATTTCTCAGTCTCTGCTACCGACAGTAAGAACTCATCACTGTTTACGTCATGCTTTGTTTTGGTGCATGTTAGAGATGAAAACAACAATAAGCCAATTTTTACGAACCCAGTCGCGGTATTTTCGCTCAGCGAAGCGACCCCTGTTGGTTCCACTCTTTTCAAGCTAACAGCTGCAGACAAAGATACAGGAATGAGCGGGTTCGTAACCTATTCGTTGTCATCACTCGACAGTCAAGACGCTTTCAAGATCAACGAGTACAGTGGAGAAATCTTCCTTGCTAAAGCAGTGGATTATGAGACGAGGTCATCAAGTCATATTATCAATATCACTGCTATGGATCATGGGTCGCCTTCTTTGCAAGAAAGCGTGTCTGTTAGAATCAGCGTTTTAGATTACAACGATAACGCCCCCCATTTTGACGATTTTCCAGCTACGGTGTATGTCACAGAGAACACAGTTTCGTCAACTGTCATTGGCAGGTGCACCGCAACCGACAGGGACTCAGGGCCAAATAAAAAGATACGGTATTCTGTCATTGAGCAAAGTCCTGTAGCGAATCGATTCAAAGTTGATGCGAACAACTGCAAAATTTCGACGACCGGGGTGCTGGATAGGGAACAAGTCGATTCTTACTACATTGTAATCAAAGCTGAAGATAGTGCAGAAAATCATAGCAAAAGGTTGTCTTCAACTAAAAACATTACCATCATTGTTGAAGATGTGAATGACAACGTACCGGTCTTTCTACCTCCATTTGCTGCTGGATTTGCACGAACTTCAGCAACGGGTTGGGAAATTATTAAGATAATTGCTACAGATGCTGATAATGGGAAGAACGGTACAGTGCGATATTCACTGAGAAGTAAGCTAGACTCCACTTGCTTTGCTGTCAATGCTCAGACTGGCAGCGTGACTGTGGTTGCACCTCTTTCGAGCAGTAAGAAGATTTTCGAGGTTGAGATTAGAGCGACTGATCAAGGATCAAAAGAACAAAGGCATTCAACCGCGCTTTTCCGTTTCTTCGTCACTGGCACTCCTTCGAATGCACTAGTCTGCTCTGGCACGGGAAGGGCAAGCATTTATGAGAACGTTGGCATCGGTACTAATGTTTACAAAGTCAGTGTTGTTTCTCCTGAAGCAACTTCACAGGTGCTGTATTTTCTAAAGAATGGAAACGAAGGTACTTCGTTTGATGTGAACTCGACCACTGGATGGATCTTCACCACGCGTTCAATTGACTTTGATTCTGGCAAACATAGATACAATCTAGTAGTTTACGCGGTTGAAAAGGCTGGTTCTTCACCGAGGAGTGCCGAATGCAGCGTGCTGATTGATATCAAGGATGTCAATGACAATGCCCCCGTGTTTCCTTCCTCAATCAATCACGTGTCTGTACCTGAGAATGCCAGAATAGGACACGTGGTGTACGAGTACCGAGCAAAAGATCTGGACTCAAACGATAATGGCTTAGTTGAGTATGCCATTGCAAGTGGCAACCTCCTTTCAAAGTTCTCAGTAGAAGCCGACACGGGAAAGGTCGTGCTCGCTAAGTTATTAGACCGTGAGAAAACTGCTTCTTACACGCTGAATGTAGAGGCGAGTAACAAGGGCAGTCAGAAATCGTTCTCTAAACTGATTGTGAAAGTCGCTGATGTCAATGACAACGCACCAGTGTTCAATCAAACGTTCTATTCTTTCACTGTGCCAGAAAATAGCCCAAAATACTCGTATGTTGGAACTGTCAAGGCAGCGGACCGCGATGTAGGTAGAAACGGAGAAATCGACTATGAAATACTAGACAAGGATCAGAATGCTTTTGCCATCGACCGCACTACTGGAGTCATTCGAGTTACAGGCATTCTTGACTATGAGGCTATCCCCAATTTTTTGGTCGATGTCCGAGCGATTGACTTTGGAGATGTGCGACTCTCTAGTGTCGTCACAGTTTTCGTGAATTTGAATGACGTTAACGATAACTGTCCAGTTTTTTCAAGTGGATTGAATTACGTCTCTCAAGTTCAAGAGAACCTACACGCTGGGGTTTTCGTCTTCAAAGTAGCTGCAATAGACAAAGACAGTGGCGATAATGGGAAGGTGTTTTACGAAATCGTTGATGGAAACGCAAAGAACTCATTTGCTGTACTCGCTAAGGGAGAAGTCCACACAAAGCGACCATTGGATCGAGAGGACCAAGCGAAATTCAAGTAAGAGCTTCGTATGATTCAAATATTTTTCATTTTATCCACGTACTTAGTTATCAGGCTTACGAATAAGAAGGGGCAGACCTTGTGGCTTTAGGGTGCCCCAACAACTTCAATTTCAGTGTACCTGTATATCACTTTTTATGATCGACAGTATCAAAATCATAATAATACATTAAACTGTCATCGAAATCAACCAAGGCATCTGTCATATTGACCATCATGCTTCTCAATGATAGTCACTTCATCATCATAGCAACCATTCCCACCATCACCATAATCATCACCACCACCATCATCATCACCGTCGTCATCACTACCATCATCACCATAATCATCACCACCATCATCATCATCATCATCACCATCGTCATCAATACCATCATCACTATCATCATCATCATTGTAATCATCGTAATCATCATAATCATCATTTGAATCATCATCATCACGACCATCACATGAATCATCGTCATCATAGTCATTATCATAATCTTTACCATCACATGAATCATCATCGTCATAATCATTATCATCATCATCTTAGTCATCATCATCGTCTTAACCATCATCATCATGTTAGTCATCATAATTTCAATTAGCATCATTTTAATCATCGCCATCGTAATGACAATGATCGCTATTATCACAATCAGGTTTGTGGTCATTTATAGGCCTTGTTTAAATCAATGACGGTAGATCATGGGGAATGCAATGTTCTAGCAGAATTATATTCTAATATATGAGATTTTGAGATCCTCCATCGCATAACTCGAATCGATTCCCTTGGATGTAAATTTGTATTATTACTTTCCTTGATTGAGAGTAGTGTTTCCTTTGTGTTTTAATAAAAGCAGGTCCAAACGATAATCTCTAACCTTGTTGATTTTGAGCAGTTTGTTTTCTACAAAAAAGGATATGAAAAGGTGGGAGGAGTACAGCATTTCTCAAAGATAGTTGGATTAAATTCATCATTAGATTTGAATACATTTTCCTGTCTTAACACTATTTTTGTATCCTATAAAGTAAACTTTTCTCATGCGATCATTCTAGATTAATCATACGTGCAAAAGACAAAGCAGCACTGAGCGGAAGAAATTGTCTTTCTTATGCCACTTTGACAGTTGATGTTCTGGATTCCAATGACAACACTCCTATCCTGAACCAGCCCCATGAGATTCACATTTCGGAGAGCAGTAAATTGGGAGTAACACTTTATACCCTAACGGCAACTGATAAAGACAATGGTGCCAACTCTACAGTTCGGTTTTCTCTTATTGAGCCAAATGAGGTTAGTGATTTGTTCCACCTTGCTGTCAACGGCAGTCTTTCTCTTCTATCAAGACTCGATTACGAGGTGAGAAAAGTTTACCATGTCAATGTGTCAATATCAGATCTTGGTTCGCCCGCTCAGAGATCAGTTTCGAAACTGACAATTGCTGTTACAGATGCCAATGATAACAACCCGATCATTAGTCCACATCCGTCGTCAATTTCCGTTTTAGAAAATGCCACATTGGGTACTACTTTGATGGAATTCTCCGCAGCCGATCTTGATTTCGGTGCAAATTCCCAGATCGGATTCAGTATTTTGTCAGGAAATAAAAATGGTACGTTTAGCATTGAGGCCGCGTCCGGAATCTTGTACCTTGAAAAATCAATGAATCGTGAAAATACAGCGTTTTATCTATTGGAAATCGAGGCTAAAGATGGTGGTATCCCGCAAAGAAGAGGCATCACGTCGTTACGAATCAACGTAGCCGACGTCAACGACTGTGTGCCGACGTTTTCAGCACCTGCGTACAACGTAAGCGTTCTAGAAAACAGTCCCGTGGGGGAAATTTTCACTTTGAAGGCATCAGATTGTGATGCTGCCAGTAATGGTGTGGTGAAGTACTCTCTCGAAAAATCCCCTTCATCGGACCATTTTACCATTGGTCCCACAACAGGAACAATTACGCTGGTGGGGAAACTTGACAGAGAAATAACAAAATTAGTAAGTTTGAAAGTAACTGCAAGAGACAGCGGGTTACCGCCACTTAGCAGAACAGCGACAGTGTTTGTGAATGTACAGGATGTGAATGACAATGCACCCGTTATTTCACCAAGCAATGCCACCAAGTATTTGAAAGAGAACCTGAATGGTAATATTGAAGTCCAGAAGTTTGAGATAACGGACTCTGACGATGGCTTAAATGCGACTCTAGATGTTGGCCTTGTGAATGGCCTGGCTAGCTTTCAGCTTAAGAAGGTAGGAGCTCTGTTCGTCCTCAGCACCACAAGGGGACTCGATAGGGAGTCTAAAGACTACTATAAACTGCAAATAGAAGCAAGTGATAGAGGAAGTCCCAAGAAGACAACACTGGCCTACTTGCATTTATTTGTTGAGGATGACAATGACTCCCCTCCTGTTTTTGGTATGAGACGATACGAAATCAAAACGCAGGCAATGGCACCTATTGGAAGTTTTGTAGTGCAACTGACAGTCACGGACAAAGACACGCTGGCTAACTCAAACGTTCAGTTTGTGATTGTGTCAGGAAACACGTCGTATGTTGATATTGAAAAAGAGACTGGTGTTATATTGACTAAGATGCTGATGCCGTTAAATACAGTGTTTGAAATCAAGGTTGAAGCCTCTGACCCGTCGAAGCCAAATTTGAAAGACATTACTACTGTTGCCGTAGAGACTACTACGGGATTCCCATTGTTTAGTCACGGTAATCTATATGATGATCTCTCGGAAAGTTCCCCGGTTGGCACAATCGTCATGAAGGTAAATGCAACAAGCCAAGTAGAAGGCCCGCCTGGAGTCATTCACTACTATATCAGCACAGGAAACGGTAATGGTGCTTTTCGAATCGAGGAAAACAACGGAAAAATTCGCATAAATCGCCATTTGGACTACGAATCTTTGCAAGTCTATTCCCTGTGGATAGAAGCACGTGACAGTAAAAATCCGCCCCAGTCAGCATATGTTAAGCTAGTCATTGCAGTTAGAAATGAGAATGATACAGCACCCATCATTACAGACCCAAAAGGCGCCGTTCTATTCACAGAGAATCGAGGAAGCAATGCACTTGTCACCCGTGTCGTTGCTGTTGACGTCGATAACCCATTGTCGACAAGGAGGTTGAGGTATGGCCTAGGCCCTAGTGCCGCCTCGTTGCCATTTTTTATCGATCCCGTGAGTGGTGAAGTGAGGTCTACCAAATTGCTCGACAGAGAAGAAGCTGACAGGTATCTTCTTGAGGTCGTTGTCTACCCAGAAGGACAGTACTCGCTTTCGTCCGTTTACAATTTAAGCATAGTTATTCAAGATGTCAATGATAATAAGCCAGTTGTTCACAGTCCGCATCAAGTCGAAATACCTGAGAGTCTGTCCGTAGGCGGTCTGGTTGCCGTCTTGAATGTCACCGATAATGACAGTGGTGCTAACGGAGCTATGACTTTCTACCTTATTTCAGATACTTTTAAAATCGATAAAAATAAAGGTCGCATAACTCTATCTAAAAGCCTGGATAGAGAAGTTCAACAAAAATACACACTATCGATCCAAGTGAAAGACCCTAGCTATCAAAACACGCACATGCTGACAGTGATAGTTCTCGATGTCAATGATTCACCACCGTATTTTCCATCTGATCAGGTTTACGTGAATGTTTCTGAGAGCACTCTTGTCGGAAAGATATTCGGGCAAGTGCGTGCTATGGATAAGGACTTAGGGAGCAATGCTGCTTGTTTCTACCACATTGAGCCGCGCTCTGGGTATGGTTTTGTACGCATTAATGACTTAACGGGCTCATTGAGCCTCAAGAGATCAATGCGATTCACGAAAGGTTTTGCAAGCAACAACACACGGCGGCTCACGCTGAAAGCGAGAAACCTGTACCCTCCATTTTATCTTGCACGGACCAAACTAATCATTCGGGTATTGGATGCAAACGATCATCAGCCAGTGTTCTCAAGCATCGTGTATCAGGCATATGTAGAGTCGATAGCGGCCATAGGTTATTTGGTTACAATAGTGTCTGCAAGTGACGATTACGATGTGGGACAGAATGCTAATATCATGTACTCTGTCATCAGTGGAAATGGCTCGAATATATTCATGCTTGATGGAGGCCGTATCAAAGTAAAAGCGGGACTACAGTCTTTTGTTAACAGTGTGCTACAATTAACGATCGAAGCAAGAGATGAAGGGGTGCCAATGCAGACCTCAAAGGCTACCGTGAATATCAAAGTCACCGAGGAAAATCGTTATTCGCCAGTGTTCAGCAAAGGGAGTTTTGGAGTAACGGTCTCGGAAAACAGACAACTGTATAAAGAATTGATTAAAGTGGTTGCTGTTGACCAGGACAGTGGTGTCAACGGGCAGCTGACATTCTCCATCAAGAGTGGTAACTTTGATGGTATCTTTGCTATTGGTAAGAAAAATGGCTCTGTCTATTTGGTGAAATCGTTGGACTACGAAAAGACAAGCTCCCATACTCTTGTTGTAGAGGCAGCAGACAATGGCCAAGTGCATAAACGATCGTCAACGGTAAATGTTGAAGTGAAAGTTACTGATGTCAATGATAACAAGCCGGTGTTTACGTCGATGGAGTATGATGCGACTGTATTGGAAAATGCGCGCCCAAATACGCAAGTGACAAAAGTTGTTGCGACCGATGCAGATTCCGCCCCGTTCAATGTCATATCTTATGACATAATAGACCCAAAAGGTCGCGTGTTCTTTACCATAAACCCAAGTACTGGTATGATTAGGACGAGGACAGGCATCAATTACGAAACGAATTCTGCTTTTACAATTAAAGTCGCTGCTTCCGACAGTGGATTTTCAGGGTTGAGCTCAAGGGTTGATGTTCGCGTGAACGTCATTGGTGTCAACGAGTACCAACCAAGGTTCCCAATTCAGTCTTATAACTTTACGGTTTCGCGCCATGCTGTTGTCAATGCTTTCGTGGGAGCCGTTTCAGCCATTGACAATGACAAAGGCATCGACGGTGTATCTGTTTATCTACCGAGATTTCCAATCGACAAGTGCCCGTTCTCATTAGATACAGCCAATGGGAATATTCGCGTCAGACGGAAACTCAAGGTAGGCAAATATGTCTTGCCAATTTTTGTGAAAAATGTAGGGAAAAGGGACTTAACTCCCACCGATGTCGACCAAGCCAATGTGAACATCGACGTCATTGAAGGAAATGAGCCGCCGAATTTTGCAGTTGCTTCCTTCTCAGCAAATATTGACGAAAATGCACCAACCGGACGGTTTGTAACCACAGTTACTGCGAGGGACAACGATGCTTCGCCCTCGGAAGTCATTCGTTACGAAATTGTAAAACAGCTGCCACGACAGGCCTTTGCTATCGGGGAGAGAACGGGTGCTGTGACTGTCAGTGGCCTTCTTGATCGCGAAGCATCACCTAAGTACCATTTGATTGTTAGGGCTTCAGATAGTGGATCGCCACCTGCCTCCAATACGACAACACTTGTAATCACACTGGTAGACACAAATGACAACGCGCCAAAGGTTGAAAAATGCGATGGAAATGTATTCGAAAATGCGACTGTAGGAACTCGTATCACAAGCATCTTAATCACAGATGAAGATGCAGACCCCAATAGAGGCCCATTTACGTACCGTGTCACTGCTGGAGACATAGATGTGAGTAGTGCTGGCGAATTCAGAGTCGCAGCACCACTGGACAGAGAGAAAAGAGCTGAATACAATTTGACACTAACCGTAACAGACAATGGTTCACCTGCTCAACAGACTACAGCTTTTTGCGTCATTGTGGTGAAAGATGTTAGTGACGTCATGCCAAAGAAAAGAAACGTATTGGTGATTGTGAATAATCTAGGTTCGTTTCCACCAGGGGGCTTAGTAGGTGACTTGTCCCCGAACGATGCAGACGTATCTGATGTGTACACGTGCACGGCGGAGTCTGTGCACAGCGTGTTCCACTTTGAACCGTCAAGTTGTAGGCTCCACGTCGCCTCTCATAGAAACATCGGATACAAGATGGTGAATTTCACTGCAGTGAGTCACGATGCTAGAGTGAATGACACTGCCTTCATTCACTTTGTGCCTATAACCAACGTAACTCTAAACAATACGTTGTTTTTTCGGTTGCAAGGGTTTGCCAGGACAGTCCTAGACTTTACGAATAACAGTATCGTTAAGCTTAACAACTTTTTGGGCTCGATTTCGCCTGCTTCATCGATCATCCGTGTCATTGGGTACAAGCAGCAGACGCCAGAAACACTCGATTTAATTGCTGCAATGCTCGATAAAGGAAGTTCAAATGCCATGCCGGTCAAGGCTGCGGAAACATTGATTTCCAGCAACAGTGCTCGTATTCAGTCGATTACCGGTGCATCACACCTAGAATTGCCACATCAAGCGTGCAGCAGTCAGCATCTGTGCAGAAATAATGGAACCTGCTATGAGGTCAAATCATTGGATAGTCACACCGTATTATGGAACTCAGAGAAGTTGATATTTGTGTCAGTGTCTTTCAAAGCAACGTATGCTTGCCGTTGTAAGCCGGGATTCCACGGGAGTCACTGCGAGAAGATTGTTTCAAACTGTTTTCCGAATCCTTGTCAGAACGGCGGCGTGTGCAACGAAAGGAGCACCCACCGTGTGCCAACCAGCTCATGCTCTTGCAACGCAGGCTACACTGGCAGGTACTGCCAAGATGACGTTGACGAATGTGCTAGCTCACCCTGTCAGAATGGTGGGAATTGCGTTAACACTTATGGAAGCTATCATTGTAGATGTGTGTCAAAGTATACAGGTAGAAACTGTGAGAGTGCTATTGATTTTTGCAACCCGAACCCATGCCTTTTTAGTGGCTTGTGCGTATCAAACGATGTTTCCTTCACGTGCAATTGCAAGTTTGGCAATCTGGGAAGATACTGCGAAATCAACCCAATTACATTCAGTGCTTTATCATATCTCACGTTCAACTCGTTCCGTAACAAGGCACTGAATGTCTCTATCGACTTCGCCTCTTACGACAAAAACAGTTTGCTTTTGTACGGATTCAGTCGCACTTTAACTGGTCTTCAGTCACCATTCGTCGGGTTCGAGGTGGTAAATGGTCGCGTCCGATTCTCCTACAACTTTGGCTTAGCAGTGAGAAGATACTCCATTGAATCACTTCACGTTGCAGATGGTAACTGGCACACTGCATCTTTCTATCTGTCTGGAAAGGTATGTGAATGCGGCATCGTTTTTCGTAATTTTTTCGAAATGATATCTGTAGAATGATGTATTTTAAGCGCTCTCTCAACCAAGGGATGAAATTATAAGAATTTTACGCACGACAGATTGTGATGTCACTGTCGGTCGAAGCTCTCAGCCTACTTAGGCTGATTCCCAACTTGAGGTCTACCAGGGTTTTTGCATTCAAATTAGAGTCATCAAGGTCGCTGCTTTCACAGTGAAAATGTCCCTTGATTATGGGACTGGATGCTTTCTGAAGACGAACAGGTCGTTTTTATAAACTTCAAAGCAGACATCTAGTTTGAGATGCATTAATGAAAAGATTATCGAGGTTTGATGATGGAAGGAATTTTGATCTAGCAGTTGAATGTCAACAAGGAAAAGGTTGCTTCAATTTCAGCCAAGTTAGATTTAGAGACTTTCAATTCAAATGAAAGGATTTGAAGTCTGCCCAATGAAAACCAGTTAAGTTTCTGCCATTGTCTATTTTCTACGAGCATCTGTTTAGAACTGGCTCAAAAATGGAGTCAGGTCAGCGAAAGGGTTGTACCGGGGATTCAATTTTTGGATTTATCAATGGGTGAACATATATATGCATGTTAATTTGAATATATATATATTCGTATATTTATGTATATTTATATCTTTTTTTACAGCTTACTTGATGTCATGAAAAAGTTTTTTTAACTCATAGATTATTTAATTTCTAGAAACTGCTGCTAAAAGTGGACAGTATCAGTAGTGAAAGAGTCGTAAATGAAGCCAACCAGTAAGTTTTATTTTGAGTTTCATCCGTTTCATCATTCTTCTTCTCAATTTGATACTCGGGCTAGATTTAAATGCAAGGTGGCATGCATTTTGATTCGATTTGTTCCTACAATGCCCGGTTTCTTTTCTGGCATCTATGCACTGGTTCCAAAATCATTCAAAACCATCCGTTTACTGCCCATGTGGTTATATGTAGCTTAGAATGTGATTTGGGTCTTGTCATGATACCTAAATTCTCATAATAGAGTACCACCCCAACATTTGCGGAAGGAGTCAGTTAACGTTTTGATCGATGAGGGATTTTCTAGCAAGGTGTCATTGCTTGATCATTGTCAATTGTTGCTTGTACGGGAAGATCTTTTTTTACCTTTTCAAAGTCTTTTTTTAAGATCCCAGCAATCTTTGTTGCATTCGAATCTTAAGCAAACGTTTTTTGGCACCGTAAACAAAGATACACCGGACTCTTGGAATGTTCTTTTTAACTGCTCTTTCCTCAAAGCCTGAGTTAAAATCATGTTTTCCTGTTCAAGTGGAACTAATCTATGGTATCCGTCGTTTGGTTTAGATAGTCGAATGCGCACAGAATTAGAATTACTATGATATTATGCCCCTCCAACTCCTGCTTTGTTTTGATTTTTAGGCTAATTTAAGTCACTTTCTCTATAAAGACAGATGAAGCCGACTCATCAATCGTATCCTCCTCGAAGGGGGGGGGGTCTTTTTTCTCTATTGTGCTTTTAGAAGTTGGGATTTGGGGGTGCTTATCTTTAGCTGTAGGGAATTATTTCTGTCAACCACTGTTTGTAATCTGATTAAACAAATCCAATACCTAAGATTATTTGATGAGTGTTGTCTCTACGTCCCATACCACTGCCTTTCAAAGGGCGACAAAGCTTCGTTCAACAACTCTATTGGACTTAGTTGCTTTTTCTTCAACGACTTGAACAAATATTTCTTCCAACATCCTAAGCGACTTTTTGTTCCTGATGTGTGCATAATCTTATCAGCTGATCCTGTCAAGGCATTTTATCATGGCTCACGCAGTCCAAAGGGAAAAGAGCTTTGACATTCTTGCAATCTGTAAGAGACTTGGCGGTAGGCCTACACCGTAATCAACGATTCAGTACATTTAAACTGGGATTTTTCTACCAAACTTCCTTTCTTGTCAAGCAAAGTTCCTCATAAGATGTTGTAACCAGTTGATTTCCTCTATTGTCAAGCGCTTTGCCGTTCCCCACTTCCCAATACTATAAAGTTTTTTTATTGATTCACTGACATCATTTTGCGTGAATTGGCTCTAGGCAAGCATTTAATTTGGATAAATTCTGCGTTTCAGCGTACTAAGATTAACAATTTATGTTGACTTGAGATAATTCGTGATTTTGTAAGTTTGCTCGTGCTAGATTGCTTCATACGAGTAATGCATTTTTATCATACGCGCCAATAAATTGCAGTAGTCCTTTCTACCAGGAGACAGTAGCGCCCATGAATTCAATGTTCCTTACGCTGTCGTGATCTCATAAGCATTGTCATACAATCTGTTTAGTTTGCTTCACCATTTCAATCGTTTCCATAGAGAAGTGAGTCGCAAGGATTATAGTTTCTTCATTTGGCCTCTTAACTACTCTCAAGCAATTCTCATTCAAACAATGACCGCCCACATCTTTCCACTTATCCAGACCATTACCACAGCTCCAATTAACTGCAATTTGCTAAAGACTGTGTATAAGTTGCCCCCTAGATCGGAATTATTTTTCGTTGGGGCATAGAGGTATTGATAAAGATATCTTTGCTTGAAAAGCGCCTCTTAGGGGCCAGATTACCGGCAGACTAATTACTCCTATGAAGTCGAATTGATTTTGGTTTTGGAAGTATGTAACGCACAATTGTATCGTTCATGTACCCGTTCAAATGTCCTTGAACAATGCTTAATTTGACTTCCCGCTGAGTGTAGCCAAGACTTTGAACTTAGCTGCTTTGCAATATATACCCAATGATATTGATCCACAACTGTAATCCAATTCATAGAATCAGTGAAAACAAAATTGATTAAGGCCTCGTGCAAATACACTTGATTGAGTTCTGATCTGCTTCTCAAGTGTGTAATTCGAAGTGCGTTGATCAATGCGTTATGTGTGCGTGTGCCTTCTCTAGAGTACTGTGTCCCCTGCACCCGTCAGATGTGGGACTGGGCATTCACGGAGTACGTGTTGCAGGGTTTCGGTTCGTTGCAGTGTAGACGGAGTGCGGTGTTGCTGAGGCCCCGTTTGAACATTTTGTCACGTTATTTAGTTTGTTGGATGCGGATTCTGTTGCAGAAGTGCTACTTCTGTTGAGATTTGAAGTGACATTTGTTATACTATGCCCAGCATTCCAAACGCATTTATAAATCTCCTTTTTCAGTTAAGGCGTAGTTCTAATCTTTATCAAATATTGCATTTGAGAGATAGTGTATCTGATTTCAATTTGACTGCAGATATCTATCAAGACATGCTTCACATTTTTTTCCCATTGGGAGTGCCATCTGAAGAGAATAAAGAATGATGATGTGTGATGGTTTTCTAGGCTTCGCTAATTCATTACTGAACAATCAGTTAACACTGGACATTATTCGTTCAGTTCTTTTTCAATTGGTGACCAACAATTGACTTCATTATGACGTGTTTGGTGGGAGTTTCAAAGATTCGGAGTGAAGACAGTATCAATCATCGCTAGTTAATTGCAGCAGCGAATCGTCGTTTCCTTTGATAACTGAGCGAGAAACACTCGTTTCCAGTCACCAGATCCCTCTGTGCGTGGACATTGTCGTATTTTGAGAACTTGATCAGGTGTTGAATCAAAGGCATGTGCTAGACATTTGACATGCAAGCCTCGCTATGCAATTTAATTGGTACCCTAAGTGACCTTTTGATTTGGAATAATCCTTCTGAGAGACAGGTGATTACGGGGTCGGACCTGAAATGCATTCTGATGATCGTCCATCTTCACCGTAAACACATGCAACACGGTGGTTGTAATCGCAAATCATGCCCACTACCTATCCATTACATAAGAGGAAATATCATGCCAAAAGCAACTAAGAGAAAATATCATGCCAAAAGCAACTCAGTAGAACTATTAAGACTCAACAAGCAGAAACGAACTCCTTCTGCCATTCAATCACCATGTAAGAAATGTCGAGAGGCAAGATTATATTTATGTTTTTTTTAGTGGGGTTATGTTGAGGAAAGGCTATGGTGGCCTGTACAAAGCCCCAACATAGAAAGCAGACAAATCTAAAGCTATGCGTAGTGATACCTAAACCAAGTCTATCGGCACCTTCGTTAAAGGAAAGAATTCAACCCTCGTTAAAGAATAAATGCAGCATTGTCTTTTTTTATTTTAGTTCGCGTTTGTGGTTTGTTATTAGCGCCCCTTTCTCTCCTTTTACTCTTTGAATAGCCTCATTTTGACTAGTGTTGTCATTTCTCCTCCATTGTGCCATGCACTACGAATCCAATGTGTTTATTGCCCCTCCGTTCTTGTTGCTGACCGTTATGGAGCATTCAATTGTTTGTTATCTATAGGTAGCTAGCCGCATTTTCGCCTTTCTTCATGGGCGTTGATGAATTTCTTTATTGGGATCCTTCGTCTGTAGTAATTTTTTACTTTGCAACTAGAAAGCACGTGAAATTTCGATCCGATCACTGCATGGTAAATTTTCCAGTAAACAGTTACGATTCTTTGTTCAACCCAGGCTTTGCGTGTTAGTTCCATCTGCATAAGAATGCCATCCTGGTGGTCATCCTGGGTCGTACGTAGCTTTATGAAGAAAGATGACCGGTTCAATTCCTCGCCACATTTTATCCTCAGCTTTACGCCAAAGTAACTGCTGAGTGGACAGGTAGAGGCAAGGTTATAGAGCAGGTGGGTTGGGAGCTTAGGGGAGCTTAGCCAAGATTTGGGGGGGGGGGGCTTTTAGCCCCTAGTTGTTTTAATTTTCTGAAAGGCCCGTTTTTGTTCTTCTTCATTTCCTTGCTTAATATTACTGTTTTGCCAAAGATTTATTGTCCTTAAAGGAACGCATCTTGACGTGATAACTTCTCTTTGATTTTCTTCGGTACACAGTAACTTCACACCGCTCGTAGTGTGAGACGTATTGATTTTATTTTATATTTTACAATTAGTATTTAGCTGTAAGAGTACAATGTGAGTTTTGCTCACAACTCCCGTCTAAGTAAAAGGGTGTAGTCTAGATCGCGATAGAGATTATGAAGTATTTGTTGATTTTAGACAGTTCGTGAAGAGTACTCATCCATTAAGCAAGTGATTTTCTCTTTTTGTTTCTTCTCATCGGCTTTACGAAGAACCCAGGTCTAACTGTAGAGCCTCTCCAGTTATTTTCCTAGTTCTACGCCCCACTGGGTAAGGGCGGGCTAGAGAATCGCACGACCGTGGAACCGGCTTTGTAGCCTTTTACAGCAGCCACGTATTCTAACCATAGCGTTGATTACCTGTTCATGTAAGATATGTTCCAACTAAACGTTTTCCTTGTCGGCAATTTGCCTCTCGATTGCTTTTTTAACCGTCGCGATAAGTATTTATGCCGCAAAAAGTGCCAGACATGAAGTGATTTGGAACTATACCTTGCCTTTTTCATGATCACTTCTAATGCTTGCAAATTTTTAGATCTCCAGACCTTCAAGGTGCTCCACTTTACATTGCTGGTGTGCCTTCTGTTGACGTCATCCTTAGACGACCTAAGCAAGTATCAGTGGATGATTTTACTGGATGCATGCGCAACATTTACGTCAATGGATACCATGTAGACAAGAGCACTGCCTTGTCGTCCCACCTTGTTAATGGTGGCTGTGCGAAAGCTGCTGGCTGCTCAAGTAGCACGTGCAAAAATGGTCAGTGCGTTGATGACTGGAAAGGTTTTCAGTGTCAATGCAAGACCGGATTTTCAGGGAACACATGTACGGCAGGTAAGCTGTTACTTCGTTTCCTGAAAGTGGAATTCAAAGCATGCTTGTCGCATTTCAGTAAACTTCGTTCGATGCAAAATGCACCAATTGTTGATCCTAAGCGTTTTGGGTGGCCCAAACTCACCCTATCTTCGCAGACATACCAGAGGTATATTATATTTCTAGCGAGAAGTATTCCCTAGGTTAACCCACCACCCTTCACCGTATATCACATATTTAAGTCGTTAACCCTAATATATGCGATAGAAGCATAAAATTTAAGCGAAATAAAATGTAAGACAAATCATATTTATCATTAGTCAATAGCCAAATGCAATTAGATGAAAATAATGAGATATATTCATGTAGAACATCTTTCACTGAGAATAGTACATGTTAATGATGACGATATTAGAAATGAATGAATAAAAACTAGAATTGACATGAATTTACGGAATCAATTTTTTAGAATCAATTAATGGAAATGTCATTGAATTAGTGTCTTGTAGATTTATGATTGGTCATTAGCGATTAATGATTGATGTTAGTCCGGCGAAATTGTTACGTCTTAGATGCAATGAGTAGTTTTCTTTTGATTCCAGTCGCAAAGCCTTTTACGTTCAGTGGTACATCATTCGTTATGTTCAAACTGAAAGAGAGCTATAGGCGCAAACTCTTGCTAGCTAAAGATAGCAATCCTGGAAGAAGACGTAAGTCGACTGCCAACACGTTGCCGGAGACGAATTCGTTCAGCGTTGAATTCAGGACGCGCAATGCCAATGGAATACTTCTGTTTGCTGAAGATATTGGTGGAAATTTTACAGTTCTGCATGTAAGTTTCCTGTTTTTTATATTCATTCTGTTTTTCTATTCATTCTTATTCATGAGTCATTCGACAATTTGAATTGCTTCTGGTAAACACAGGGCTGTTGTTTGGTGTTACAAGCCGGCCCCCTCCCAGACACAAGAACAAGGACAGAAGCCAGTCTTCACCTGCAGCACCTGCGACAGGCAATGCAGTTCCCGCATCGGCCTATACAGACACACCCGGCGCTGCAGCTCCCTTAGCCAGTAAAAGTGACCACCTTGGGCACAGAAAACCACGATCTTTCGAGATCAACGTAGCCAGCACTGGAACTATATTGAATACCATCATATAAGCTGGTGTGAGATGTTTGAGTCAATACAAGTCGCTGTTTTTTGCAGGAATTATCAATTTGGACCGATCAACTGGGCTGAATTGTTCATTTGTTATGTTTTCTCTGAGGAACTTTGAAACAGAGTGTTCGAAATGGATGCTGCAAGAAATCGATTATCCTAGAAGTTAGCATCAAAGAGATGTCTTTAAGCGATTCCTATGTGTGATAGAAAAATTGATAATAAGGTCATTTAGATTAGGCGAAAAAAATCCATCATTGGAGCAAAAAGGCCTTGGCAATGCATATGGCTATCATTCTTGAAAGTGTTCTAATATTGTATCAAAGTAGTCACAACACAACCACGAAAAGGACATTAGGCCTTGTTCACCAAAAGATGCTTCTGTATGTATTGTGAGGTAAATGAAATATAAACTGGAAGAGTATTGATCCTGTGATGATGTGAATTCTGTTTTTCAATTGCAGATAGAAAATGGTGAGGTGCATTACAAGTTTGACCTTGGTGGAAAGGGCTCTGGTACCATGGCTATAAGAAGACCATTGATTACCGATGGCAAATGGCACAACCTGACGCTGCTTGTAAGTGAAAAAACAGTATCGTTGAGTCTTGATAGTAACCAGGCACAAAATTCTTTCAGCGTATCTCCTCACAGGTTCTATTCCGTTAAAACTGATTCGCTGTCGATTGCTGGCACGCAGAATCCGAGGTCGATCGATGGTAAGCAGCTGTTGAATTTCCATGGTTGTCTGAGCAAGATCTCGCTGAATAACGACAATTTGGCAATACAGTCATCCGATAAATTCAACGTTACTACAGTTGGACCATCATCAAACAACTGTGATGGAAGTGATGTGTGTGCATCGAATCCCTGTAGCGACCCAGTTAAGTCCTATTGCATTAACGAGTGGGAAGCATACAGATGTGTCGATCCAGGAAAGTGCTCTTCAAATCCCTGCAAGAACCGAGCTACTTGCCTTCCATCGGGAAGCAGCTACAGCTGTAAATGTGTTGGAAACTTTACGGGTATGAATTGCGGTACCCCACTGATTTGCCTCCAGAATCCCTGCGCAGTTGGAGAAGCGTGCGTTGCAAACGAGAAAACCATATATAGCTGTATGCCGATGGCCGTAGAAAAGAGGAAGCCGTTGAGTTCTGGTGAAGTGGCGATGATAGTTGTTTTCACAATGGTTGGTCTTGGCCTGGCGGTCGTCATCATCTTTATCTGGAGAAAGCCCCAGCGGAATAAGGCGAAGACATTTCAAGGCGATTTCGCAGCTGATGGGCGAGGCATTGAGATGAAGCACCAGTCAAAGCAAAGCGAACTCGAAGGCGATGATTTCGAAAGGGAACTACAGAGCGAGGCTGTCAATGCCAGGCAAGGCCCATTACCTAGCATGAAGTCGTATGATAATGATGCATATCAAAGCGAAATCCCCGATGAAATGCTGCATATGATATCGCGAAGGCACGTTAGTACATCACAGCCGGCGATCAAAGAACCACGCTCGCATAGGACGAATAAGCGCGTAAGTAATGCGAACAGATCGTTACCCATACTATCTTACAAGGGAGAACAGCACGCGGAGCAGCATAGGAACAATAGAATTCTGCGGGATTTGCGCGGGTCTAGTCTACAAAGTCAGTTAGATAACATGGATGTAGAAATAGATAGGAGAAGCAACGAGAGAATCAAGGAATTAATGGACACCTCGAAGCTAGGAACAGCGACGCCGCCGTTTGAATCCGGCTTTGAATCAACTGGGAGCGACATTGATAGCGATCGGGATCAGGCAAGCGTGACGGACATGATCGATGGCTCATCGCAGTTGGAAATGTATGATTTGGAAGTAGCTAGCATTGGTTTCAGCGAAATGAGCTGGCAAAACGACAACAATAGCTCTAGCTCTCGAGACATTCGACGAGACTTCGTGGACAAGCGACTTGACCGTTTGAGGCATCTTGTGCCGCAGTTCAGCAGTTACGATTACGGTGCGGCAATAAGTGATCGAAATACCCGAAGTGATAGACTGAGTGATCGATTGAGCGACCTCGTGGAGCAAGACTCTTCTTCGGATTCCGACGGGTCGTTCACCGGGAGTGAGTACGAATACGGGGATGAGCGTATCTCCACGAACAAACTCAGCCGTAAGCACTTAGTGTTTTCGCGACACCCGCAAGCGAGTGACAGCGAGGCTGAGAGTAGTATCATGCCTAGACGTAGCTCAGTTGAGAGTTCTTTAACGAATATGACAGATTTTGGGAGCGTCCAGCCAATGCCCGAAAGCAAGGAAAACACTAGCTCGTCCACGCCTACCATCGATTGGGATCAACTTTTGAACTGGGCTTTGAAATACGAAAACCTGAGTAATGTTTACAAAGACCTCGCTGCTCTAAGCTTGGATGCCCAGAGACCTCCGCGGATTTCATCAGCAAGAGCCTCTGAGCGGCGTAAACGAGACCAGGAAGCTGCACACAAGCCTATAAAATTTTTGAGTGCCCAAGAGCTGCACCAAACTGAAGAATATGTCTGATTTGTGTTCAAGATAGCATTTTGCACACTTGTAGGTCGTATTTCCTGGGTGACTACGCGTCAGCGGCCAAGCTCGTAAGAATGGATTGGGGATTTTATTTTGCGCCTTTACTGAAAGGCACTCGAAATGCAAGATTTCATTTGTGGTGACGTCTCCTGCTGATTGCTTGAAATTTCGGACATAAAGGCAAGTAATGTCACGAGGAAATTCATGCGGTCATGCTGGAAAGATGTGGGACAGTATGCAAGAAAATTATATCCGCTATCAAAATAATGCTGTCGGAAAGACCCCTTTTATGTCAGGTGTCAAGCAGTGACACATGGGATTTGTCATCACATTTGCATTAATTCCGATACCCAGTAGATTTCGTGCAATCAAAGGTGCATAAATTGTCACGCTTTGGCTTAAAGTATTTGAAGTGGTTATTACATTGGCGTGATTATTCCGCCATTACTTGTTAGCGTCGGGCTGCGATCTTAAAAGCGGTCAATTTTCTGCTTGTATTTGCTTCATATTGAGTGAGATACATCACTGAAAGAGTTTATGGATTTGGGCATGATGTCATATGCCGTGCAATGACACTGAGATATAGAAAAATATACATGCTCCCACGTTAAACCCATAATGAAAGCCAGCTTAAGATATTTAATCGCCCCATCCCACCCTCCCACTGATGCGATGATCCCTCAAATTGACTGATATTCAGCTTTGTCATCTATCTAGGTTAGTGCTATCGTTGCACAAGGCATCAGTATTGAAGCAAACGCTTTCTCAAAACGAATTGACGTGCAAATGTCATCCAGATCAGTTAACACCTTTGCCCGCTAAATCTCATTTTATTTTGATAAAATTGACAGAAAACGTACGGTCAATACTTCTCAGGGAAATCTCATACACTCAAGACCTATTCATGGCCAACTGTAGCCTGTATTTTGTATAAGGTGGATAATGTTCAAAATGTTTTTGTATATTTATAGTTTATCTTAGATGGTAGAGATTCTACGTAAAGTCGATAGATAGGTAGGTAGATAGATAGATGGATACCCCTACAGGTTATTCTAAAAATACCAATTTTAACATATTAGATACATCTTCAAAGGTAAATATTATTTTTCGGTTAAGGTTTTTTATTATTCTATCACTATGTGTTTTTAACGTCTTGATGCCTCATTAAAGAGGTGGAATACAGATCCTTTTAATATTGACTCGCCTATTTTTTGATGATTTAGATTTTTGAAGCAATAAATTGATAAATTTTGTAAATTTTGAACGAAGATATTATACAGAATTCTAAATGTTGGTTAAGAAGAATGAATGTTTTATTTGTTCGTGTCGTCTTATGCCATGATTTCATTTCGACCATATCAAAATTGACAGTTGCCATTGGCAAACACGTTGCCATGGTTAAGCCCTATCCAACGCTGTCTCTTGCTCTGATGTTGTGTACACAGTTACAAAAGCTTTCTACCGAGCTTGCCTATTTGTGTTCGTTTTTAAATGCCAGCAAACTACAGTTGAAATCTTAAAGGTGCAAATAGAAGAAGATTTGAAGTGAAATGGCTTCTAACTGTCACAATTGGTAACCGGTTAGAGCGATTCTATCATCACAGCTCTCAGCAAAGGGGGCAATGAGACAGCTCCTTCTTCTACTCTTCCCTCATAGGGAGGCGTTGAGTATTCGACGACATAGACTCGACGTCGGGCTTAGCAGAAGCGGGAGATAGGACTTTGTCATTTTTCTGGAGAAGTGGATTTTTTGAGGTGGTTTCCGTTCCCGTCCTCACCAATGTTGCTTTAGTTGTGACACGTGCAGGATTCGAACTCGCAGCCACTGTGTTACGAGTCCGCACACTTAACCATTACAGCAACAGAAATCCAGCCAAGGACTGATGATTTGAACGAAACCGCTTAGATGTCTTGCCAATGCAAGAAGGTGTTTACAACGGCAGTTGTGTTGAAGGAAATGCGCCAGCTCAGCTTGTTGATGAAGTCTCGCGTGTCGTACTACTAAAAAAACACCACTGAGTCAACATGAAAACACAAGCATGTACGGATAGCCGGACGTGTGTGTGTTGTGATAGTTTCCTGTTCGTACAGTCGACATCTTGCTATCAGCAGGCCTGTTGTCATGAAGGTTGATTTGATAAGTCAGCGAGAAATTGTTCGGTATGAGTGAAGTGATCAGAGTTTGATCTGGCGCGTACCGTCTCAAGTCATCTTTAAACAGTGTAGAAGTAATATTGCAAAAATTTCGTGTCGTTATATTGCATGCGCGCCACTTCACTCTCGTGGTGCAAAGATACTGGCCCTGCCAGGTGCTTTGAAAGTTTTCCTTTTGGCTGTCAAAGAAAATAGTGCGCTGTACTTTTTCCATTTATCATATCAAATCCTAAGGAGCTTGTCACACTTGGGGAAAAAATCCAAGCAAAAGAAACACACGGTTAAACTATTGCCAGCTTATAGACACAGTCAGAAAACAATTCCTCTATGGCTTCTGCTCTAGACTTGCGGCTATTTATAATCATTAATTTGCTGCTGATGAAGACTTCGGATGGAACGGTACGAGATGGAGCCATAAAATCTGGTAAGTAGTTAACCTACCATTACGCACAATGAATATTATTATGTTCACTTGTTTGCAATCAATTGTTTTAGTGACATCGCTCTAGATAATGATCTAGAGGTTCTTCCATTTCCTCTAGAGCCGTACTGTGAGAAAAGATTCTGCCTAACTGAAGTATAACCATCGATATTTAGATCGCTACAGCTCTATAGGCATTTTCATCAAGACGCAATCGTTCCATTTCAAGACAAACTGACATTCACAAAGAGCATTTTCAGCGATTGCCCTCTTTCGTTGCAAGGAAAAGAGTCCATCGCCCAACACGAGCGTCGGGTAGCACCTTGCTAGAGAGGTATCATCCTGAGCCACGGTATAGCGAGATGGGGTGACCTGTCCCTTTTCTCCTTGTAAGTTACTGGCAGCTTTATGCTAGAGGGCATCAAGAAACGTGGATGAAAACAGTTCAGTATCGATAGCCTCATTGGCAGTCGTGCTCTTACCAAAAACCCAATCGTTTTGCTAGCAGCAATTTGTCTGGTTTAAGATGCCAATGTACTTGAGTGATCGCAACTGCACCACCAAAATATCCTCAATTTCACTAAAGAAGTACGTGTATAACCCCTACCATTTTGTTGTAGAATGCTATGAAGAATTCTTTCAACGCATTGGAAAAATAAGGGTTGGTATAGATGGAAAGAAGAGTGCAGAAAATTTGATCTGCCAATATGTCATAAAAGTTCCTGTTAACAAAGCGGTAAAGATCAAGTTTATATGCGATTGGGAGCGAGAGGACCAACTTGAGGAAGGTAGGGTTCTTACGAAGTTCCTTTAGAGTTTCAAGAAGTCAAATGAGACGCATGAAGTTTTTTCAACAAAGTCTCATTGTATTTTGTTTCCTACATATGTCTTATATCATTAAGATTTTTCCACATGAATAACAGCTTCATTCCTTTTTCCATTCTCGCGTTCATTAAATTATTTATTTATTTCTTTATCAATTGGATCGAGCATTAATCAGTTCATTTACGGTATTTTTCATCTTGCTTATTATGCTTAGTTTCGTTTTTCCTTGACACTTATTTTTGGCGCTTATTCCTTCTTTCAGTCACTCATCTATTCACCCATTCGCCAGTTATAGCATCGATCCATTTTTTCATTCATTACTGATTTTTTATCATGCAGAGAAGCCTTCGTCTTGCAACGTCTTCTTCGCATTGTCTGCTTTGGCTTATCAGTCCACCCTGTCAAATTGTCGTTGTTCCTTCTTAGTAACTGCACATTCCATTATGTACTACTTCTTTGTAACAAGCTTTTAAACTGAGACCAGGCAATTCAAATTCAAGGTTGCTGGGATCATTTTGATGTTTTTGTCTATCATAAAATGGCATGGAGAAAGCTGGAAGACGCATATCCTTCCAAGGAATCTTCACAAAGCCTTCATATCTGCTCCAAAGATGTGTTGATTCGTTCTACTGGCGACAGAAAAATTTTGAAGAGCCATGTTGAAGCATTCTACGAAATTAAAGGTAAGACGTCAAGTTATCCCGTAGTTGTTGTTGCAAACAACACCGGCTGTTAGAAAGTGAATTGAAAGTGCCTCTGCTTTTGATATTTGCGATGGTTGTTGACATTGCTGCATTAACTGCCTGTCGAACAATGGCCATCAAAATGCTCTGAGTAAGAAAAATAATGAGATTTCGAACAATCTATGTTGAGTATTTCAAAATACCTCATTTTGAAAATTCTTACCAGATTCGGAGCTATTTTCGAGCATTGAAATGTTTCCTTGATGAAATTAATGCGGAAGAATTGTTTTTTGAGAAGTGCTCAATTAGTAGTATGTCAAGAGAAAGTTCTACCAATTCAAGTACGGTTTGAAAACAGATCGGTTGTAAGGCACTTGTGTAAATACCCTGTGGTCTATGGTTCGAGCCCCATGTAGAGAGAGAATCGAGAAAATTGTCCCAAAGCAGAAAAACATTAGCTCACATGACTTGCATAACGATCTTATGTGGATTTAGCTAGGAAAGATAATCTACTGGGGTCGACAATATTTACCCAAAGGCCCCTAATTGCATTAGATATTAAGTTAGGTATTAATTTCTACTTTTCTTAGAAACTTATGCCAGGGTAGGAACTAATCTCTCATACATGAGTTGAATTGAAGCCACAATAATGACGCATGAAGTTACGAGACGAAAGTATGGCAGTGAGTCCAGGCTGAAGAGATTGATGAATTTATCAATATGAAGCAGTTCGTGAAATCCAGTTTGCGGTTGACCCAGTTTATTAAGTTATGGATTTAAAATGCTCAGGGGGAATTAGTTTTGTCTTGCTGATGTGAATTTATGAGATTTATTAAAGCGAACGATTTGTCTTTGCAGACTCTGATTGCAACCGCGATGCACAGATGAGTGAGACCATTACATCCACTGTAACTAAGAGCTACCAAATGACAGCATCTCTTCTTGATGATACCAATTCGTTTTGGGATGTATTACAATATACCGTACCTGCGATGCAGCTCGATTCTAGTGAGGTTTCGCATTCGCATAGTGATTCAGAAGCATTGGCTGCCACTGTTCCAACAACTATTTCTTCTACACTTCCAAAGACAGTGAATTGTGATAAAGACCAGTCTTTATTCAAAGCGAGCAGTTTAGTAGCAATCGATGAAGAAGAATTCATGCATTCGATGCTACCTCAAAGCTATGAATTATCGCCTACAGTTGCTCATAGACCAGAACAGTCAGCTGCAAAATTGAAGGAGGAAAAGCACTCTAGATATAGTAGCGAGAATTCCATGTTGCCTTTTATGAGTCATATGCAAGGCGAATCATATGACCACCAGAAAGATTTTCTAAGTTCAAGTTTAAATGCTGCAGAAAAATTAGCAATCGAAAGCTTTGAAGTATTGCCTAGTACGACGGCTGGGGCAGTTGTCCCAGTCGCTGCATTGGGTACTCAACGAAGACCTGAGTTTACCGGCGAGCCAAGAGTTAACAGTGCAATACCAAGCAGGGTGCTAAATTCGGGGTACATTAATCAAGAACCATCTTATTCAGTAACCGTGAGCACGTTCAATAAAGCCAAGCATGCACAATCTGGATATTTTCCACCTGCTGTATCTAGCCGGAATGTCCCGGATGATATTCATGAAAGCCATTCAAAATCTAGAAAAAAGCAGGAGAAACCCTTGACGTCCGAATCAATAAAGGGAAGGGATGCAAGATTATCGATAGCCGTAGATGATGACAAGGAGTATAGTATTAAGGATATCAATTATGACCATGAATCCCATGTAAGGAAATTTGTGCCATCAAAATCTACGCCTTTGAGAGGAAATAGCGTAAATGGAAGGATTGGTGAAAATTTGCCCAACAATATTGATAACATTAATCAAATTCGACATGTCTTTACAAGAACAGGAGGAGCCAGATCATCAAACATTTACAATCATCCCACATCTGCAACAATGCAAGCTAGATCAGATCCAATTGATCGTCAAGCATTGCTCTCTAGTAATTTAAAAACCCCTAGAATGTTGGTGACACCTTTTCATTCTGAGGAGCCAAAAGATATCCAAAACACTTACTTTGGACAATTTTTTGAAAATGGGATGCCCTCTGAGGTACTGAGAATCAGTCCATCCCTGAAAGCAAGTGATTTGCAAACAAGGTTGCTTAAAGAGGCCTTAAAGAGCAACTACGCCTCACTTGTAGATATACAGAGTCCAGTACCTTTGCACTCAAGGGTAAATGACTTGGGAACAGCTTCCCCCTCTAAAAGAAGCACTGCTTCATATTTGATGAGAAGAGGCAAGCTACTACAGACTATGCATAGAAAGACGGAAAGGCAAGATGCCGATTCTGAACACACAAGACAGAAACCAGAAATACCTTATCCGGTTGAATCAGAGCTAAAACCTGTTTTGCTCCATTCATTGACTACATTTTTCAGTAGAACTAGAGATTTGGTGTCAACTCCGCTTGCAATGCAACACTCTTCTTCTGGTGGTGGTTTGAAGAAAGACGCCTTGATCCGGACTACAGAAAACGACTTAGAACAATCTTCAGATTTAGTCATCGACGTTTCCGATTTGCAAAAGTCATTTGGGGACATAGCGTTGTCATTGTTTCATAAACTAACGAAGTCGTTTCTTGGCTATGTGGGCACCCGTCAAGGTGAAAACGAGAGCAAAAACATCAATGGAGTGACTGATGGTGTCCACAAGAAGGATCCCGCAACTACTTCTAACTCGCATAGCAAAATGAGAGAAGATCAAGTGTTACCTACGAAAGGCAGTCTTAGCAGCAATATCAATCATAAGTACAACAATTTAGATCATTTTATACCATCAAAGTACTTTGGTACTCGCCCGTCTTCCGGGATTTCGCATCGGAATAGCAAAGTGGTTGCAAGTGCAGTGCATCAGGCTCCAATCAACACTTCAGTGCTCAGTAAAGACAAGGGAATCCTATCACACAACAATAGGTTTCCCACATCTTCAAGAAAATATGACAGTGGGCATGGACTCAAATCCAGAAGGAGAAACCAGTTTTCAAAAGCAGGCAACATAGTTCGGCCAGCATTGAGCTCCTACATCCCTGCAAGGTCAACTATGCAATTGAGCCCAAGAGAGAATGAGTGCTCTTATCGTAAGTACTGACAAGAGATTTGTTAGTTTTGTCGAGCTTGACTCATTGCAAAGTTATTTTAGTATGCAAGCAAAACCTATGCATGACGTGTGTTGAATGGAAAAGTTATGTTGAAGAAACTCTAAAAAATTTAGAAGAAGAAAATGTATTAGTGTTCTAGTTGAACATTAATAAATTTGTTTGGATATACACCTGCTAATTCTGTCTTGTTTTCTAGTAACTTTAATTCCTTAATATCCAAAGAAGCCAAAAGTCTTCAATTGCACAAATTTGATGACTGAATCTGTTTCTCTGGATTTTCCAGACTTCATCCACAACATCAACGAACTAGATGATAATGACGACTTGAAGTTTGAGGCTCTTGACATCTTGAGTTTAAAAATGAAGAGGACAATTGCTGTTAAGTGGCCGTATGGCGGATACCTTGGCAAAGTTGGTACGTATCGATGGCGTTTTATTTTTGATGAAAGGAAAACAAAGCTTTCAAATGCACATGTCAATTGTTGCAATTGGCTTTAATCTTGGCCTAAGGTGTAGGGCATTTGAGGCTATGAACTATGAAAATCAACCTTAAAATCCAATCTAAGTCTTTTCAATTTAATCCAATGAAATTCAGTGGGATGAAATGCTATCAAGATTATGCCTTGCAATTGATATTCATATATCTTACATCGGAACCTTACATCGGAATGAAACACCCAAGTTTATTAACAAATAAAGCATCTCGAAATGAATTTATACACCGCGAGCACCTAGTTCGACTAAATGGTTGCCACGTATTCATGCTACTGTACAAAAAAGGCGGTACTTACATTTTAATGTGTATCCCTCTCTCTCTCTCTCTCTCTCTCTCTCTCTCTCTCTCTCTCTCTCTCTCTCTCTCTCTCTCTCTCTCTCTCTCTCTCTCTCTCTCTCTCTCTCTCTCTCTCTCTCTCTCTCTCTCTCTCTCTCTCTCTCGAAATTTCCAGGATGTACAGCATGGCAAGAGATTGGTGAATTAGCTAGTTGCCCTAATATGTGCTGGCACTCGCAAGGTTTGCCAGCAAGAGAACCTCCTTTCATGAACCCTGGGATGGTTGGAAGTATCGAGTCTTACTGCTTTTGTAGTTCTCCACAATTTTCAAATTGCAGTTGGCATCTAATAGTTTGGATTGATATTTGTGCATGATTGATGTCACGATAAGATGAAAAAGCACCGAGCTGCACTGTATGAATTATGATTTCATGGGTAGTCTTATTCCGCTATTATCAGACGTTCACTTATGATGAGTGTCGAAGGAACAAACCTTCAGTGTGATCAAATAATTTTTCCGCTTTTCGGTACAATGATTCCCTTTTTGTGCTAATCGTTTGGCATCTGATGGGATGGTGATTGGTGAGGTCATATTGGAGCAAATTTGTTACGAATAGTGTGCCAGATGACTTTCTTGGCTCCTAATCGATGTAAAATAGTAAAAAACAACTGCTGGTTAGGAATTTATACTCCATGTGCTATATAGAAGTCAGTCTGAGGGATCCTGGTTGCATCACGGAACGATTCATGATGTCTCGACTGTCTAAATTTTGTTTGGTTTCTTTGTATTAAGGCTACAGAGTATTTTGTTCTATTGACAACTGGGCTTCTGGTGTATCCCTGTCTTATTCTTTATGGAACACCCTGCTATGAATTCATTGCTTGCTACACGGGCATCCATTGTAAGTCAATATCGGTTATTTTTAGTATAAAAAAGGATTGATTGCTTTTTTGTTCCTTCACTCCTTCGTCCCTTCATTCCTTCTTTACTTCATTCCTTCGCTCTGCGGAGTCGTAGAAACTGGACAGCAGGTAATCTCTTAGCACAATTTAATCGGAAAATGTTTGCTTTTGTCTGATGGTTTTGAATTAAGCTCAGTTTATTTCTGAAACATATTTACATGAGTAAGTCAGAAAAAGCTTCTATACTTTATCATTGCATCACAGTCCCGCTTGCCAGTTTGTATGACAAGGTACTGATGGCATACTGTCTTTTCTAAAACATGAATCGAGCAAGACCGGTAAGTTCACACCCCACTGCTTGCATGGCTATTGACTTGCCTTCTTTCCTACCGAGTTGAAGCTGCAACGCCCTTGCATGAACAGTCTTTCACCATTCCCAAACAAAACTGCTAGCAGCTTGTATGAAGAAAGGTAAAAAGCAGTCGCCAGGGTTACAAACAGTGGAATTCATTTGCCTCAGTTTTTGCCCATCATGATATCTCTGTCAGATATTTGTTGCTAAGTAATTGAAGAATCACTTCATTGCTGTAAGACTGTTTACTGCCTTTTGCTTGCTTTATAAAACTGCGGATTTTTACCAAAATCGAACAAACCCCTTTGAAAACCTCAGCACATAGTCTCGCTGTTTCAAGTTGCATTGACGATCACGCGATCTCCTTACCAATAGTACTCATTTTAGTTGCTGGGCATGAAGTAAAATGTAAGTTTTTCATTTTTCCTCTTTAGTTGAGCAGCTATGTTAGGACCTTCAAAGGAACCTGAAATCTGTTTCAAATTGACTCTAGGTTTCGTGCATCGAGGGTACGTCATAGAAAGCATGGATGGAAGACTGTGGTACAATCACTTTCAGGAGAATGGCGGCGGACTCTACATCGTTTACTTGAATTCCCTTTTGGATCTTCACACGCGTCACCAGATTCTCTATTCCCAACAGATAGAGGAGGTTTTAACGATAGGGGAGCATGTTGAAGCTTGGGGAGTGTCAATTGGAATGTACTTTAGAACATGCAACGGATAGTGCAAACATTCAATGATTAGCCAGATACATACTGTCATTGTGCATAATCAACCAATAGAATTTAAGCTTTTGATTATGTTTACAAAATCTTAAAAAATCGCAAGGACCCTTCTTCATTCTTGATACATCGAGCGAGGGTAAGAGCCATTTTAATTGCTCTACTTTCTTCTCGCGGCCCCTAAACTTTTGCAGGAGTGACCGCAGTCCATCTCCTTGTGTATCACCCGAGCCCCCATCCAGGGAATCTCATTATAATGCTAGATATTTCAGTTAGCAATTTTGTGAGAGAGTGAACTGATTTTTACGCCAGGGCTTTTCACTGGCATTACAGATCAAGTTAAGGGTCAGAACTTTGAGTATTTTCGTGCGTTCAACCTATTATGTAATCAATATAGTTTTAAATGTCACAGTCAAAACCCGGAATGTGTCACCAGGATTTCTCAGATTGGGGGGCAAAGTTCCCCAGCAAAGGGGCTAGGTTTTTTATTCACAGAAGCCTACGTTTGGTAACAATTGATCACAGATTCGACCTTTCTTCCCCGATGGAGGAGGGCAGGCGAGCACTGCTCATGGTCCAACGAAGTTACCTAGCATTTCTTGTGATTGTGATTGTGGTCTATACGTATTCATCCAAGTCGGAAATACGTCATAGACACGGGCTATTGCATCAGTGCGTTAGAAGCGAAGGACCAATAGCCTCGCAGCTCTTGACATGGTCTCTCTTCAAATTCAATGTTGCAGAACAGGTTTCTACTGATACCATAGAAACTAAGCTAGCATGTAATTTGATTGGCTTTCCCCTACCGTTTCATCCGGGACCTTAGACCTGTGTAAACAGGTATTAGGTATGGTCTAGCCTGCCCAGTCTTACGGATTCTGGCTAGTCTATGAGGCGAGCATCCTCAAAGGTTTGGAATATGGAAATGCATATGTGACTTGGTGAGTATTTCTTCTTATTTTCTTACCTGGGGCTTTCTCAATTGGGCTATGCTGTGAAAAAATTTTAAGAATCATTTTTTTCTCAGATAAACAGCATCACCCAACGTGGGCGATCATGCAAGCCTGATGACGTACTTCGAATTTGATCTTTGGCCTAAGTGAACTATGAAAACGTGTCCGCTTGGAAGTTTAGTGACGCGATGACCTTAATGGTGATTCTTCGATTTTGAAATGGAAAATAGGCCGTCTAGTTAATTGGGCTTGATTTGAAACGTTAATAAAGACCACTGGAAAACTTGTTTTTCTAACGTGCTTCACGTACAGCACCAGGAATTCGGTTTGATAATGGTGTTCGCAAATGACGGGGTCTATGTCCTTTCAGGATGGACATTGTGTTACATCTGTTTCATAGCGCTTATTTTCCTTTTTTAGTGAATTGTTTGAGGAAAGGCCACGGTGGCCTATACAAAGCCCAAATAAAGGAGGATTTGGCTGGCATATAATAGGTCCCTCAAAGCATGCAACGTTCATACCTTGGGCTTGGCCTTCGGCCTAAAGTAACTGATAAACGTCTCAATTAAGTGAAAGGTTTCTCTTCGGCCGTAGCTAATTGCTTCTATTTAGAGCGATTTGGCTGACATGTGGTCGTTTTTTCCAACGTTGTGTTTCGATTTCTATTGTTGGGGGGTGATTTGAAGATGAATTGCGTCAAATTGGTCAACAACGCTAATTCTTTGTAAGAAACTGCGAAGTATTTGCACACGAATGTCTTAGCTTTTCGTACAGTTTCTGTGCAAACCTGTGTTTACCCATTATCTTAACACTAAAACCTGACATTCGAAATTATGCCAAGCACCCATCCCCTTCGTGACGAATTCTTTATTCCAAAGGGCTCTGGTCAACAGGAATCCTTTCCACGCATCATACATACCTCGAGCTTTGGGTCTTATTGTCATTCGTGGGTAATTTGCCTTGCTCCTTCAAAATGGTTTTGTTAAAATGGAAGGTGGAAGGTGAACCGCAGTCGTGTTGATCAAAACGTTGAAATGTCAACAAGAGGCACATACATTGCAGTCTTAAAAGCAAATCAATGTGTAAAAGTTAATCAAACAACAGCAAAAGTATCTGACTGTTTTCAACCAAGACAAAGCCTTGCACCAAAGCTTTTGGAAATACGATCATACAGTTTCTCACAGAGAGGTTTCTTATAAAGAAGTGAATTTAGATTTAACTAACCAATTCCATTGTCAAAAGTTGCGTTTCAAAATTTACAGTGAACAATCTTGGTTATAACTCGCGCTTGAAAAAGGGACATAATAATTATATGTGGCACTTTGACCTAAGTACTTCTGCAGGTGCATTAGATAAACATAAGTAGACTATCGCTGTTATTCGAGAAGTATGCATTTCTTGAATTTCGATCAATCAAACTTTCGAACATAATGTCAATAGAGGAAATCCCTGTTGGAACGTTTTATTTTCTCAACTGTTAGCTAGACAACAGCAGGGGACAATTGTCATGTGAGGAAATGGATAATACCAAGCTTTGGTTTTTTTTACCTGTCTTTTAGCCGTCCCAAGCGTACCAGCGTTTGTTCAGAGACACCAAAGTTCACTTATTTCTCAGTAAGAAAATAGCATGCACTCAGCTCAGAACACCCAATGATGTACCGGCCAGCGTCACGTTAGTGATGTCCGCCCTTCTTTCTTGGGAATGGAAAATTGGAAGTTACCAGCTCACCCGTGCTTTTAGTGTTCCCGATCATTGTAAGTGACTCTCAAAACTGCCTTTAAATTACACATTGTCTGCTCCCTAAGACATTCTCGCTTTATCTAGCTGAGCTGGAATGGTTTTGAGAGAGAAAGCTGAGTATAGTGAGAAAGCGTGACTCAAACCTGCGGAAATATTGTCTCGTAACATTGCAAGGTTTAGACCAATATCGTAACAGTTTCAATTGGAAGGAATTTCGGCGGATGGACTGATCTGGAGAGAGATAACCAATGTGCTCTCAATGCCATAAGATTGAGGCTGCAGAGCAAACAACTCAATCAGCTCCAACTAGGACCAAACTTTTACTCAACAAACAAGGAAAATGATGAGCTATAAGAGGAAGGTCACATGACAAATCAACAAAGATGATGGCATCCGGAAAGGAAACATTAACATCACGATGCGACAAAGAAGTGCACGACGCAAACAAGCACAATAGTAAATTAGAACAGCACCTTAACATCATGGTCGTAACTAATCATTCGTAGACCCGAACAACATGCTACACATTATGATAATCCTTACTACTTTTTCACCTCCTTATCTAGCTCCCTTATTTTTGAATACACATTTAAAGACAGCAAAAGACAATTGTTGCAAGAATTTTGGCAGACCTTATTTTTGATCAAATGATATTAAAGACCTACCCCATTCTAGAGATGATGTTCTCAAAATAATTCTACCCATACGTTGGCGCACTTCTGGTGCAATAAGCCCCTTTTGTGCATAGCAACTCCATCCTGTTTTAAGAGGTCCCTTTTATTCCTCTAGCTCTACACCTTTGCATTAAGGGGCGAATTAAGTTTGAATGATATATGATGCTGGCTAAGACAATTTCACTACGTCATAGTTGACTCAGAACTGGCTCGAACCACTTTCGTTGATAAAAAGTCCTTCACTCGTACTTCATTGCTTAAATATTGAACTCATGTTCACACACCTATTGAACTCTCTCCAATTCAAAGAGCACGCGGCAAAAAAAAGGCACTGGCGCTTTTGAAATTTTTCCTCGATGTCATAAGGATAAAGTCAGTTCCTAAAATTATAGCTGATGTCTTCCATCATTTTTGCAAATGCGATCGCAGGGCTTCATCATTTGAAGAAGATGGGAGTATCTGGTGCTGAGGTGGGAGAAGACGAATTGGAAATATTAAACCTCTAGTTACTTATGATGGAACCTAATTATTTCATCGTATACGAAATGATAACTCAATAATTTATTGGAACTGCCTCTGCATCTGAGATTTTTCGCAGCACATCATAGGACTCCGTGTGACATAGCTTCGACTGAATAGCTACCGTACTACAGCAAATGACTTAGATAACGAGGTCATTAGTGTAGAGCAACAGGAATTAACTTTATTTTAGAACGAATAATTTCATCTTCGAGATGCTCAGCTGAACACATGCTGGTAAATTCTTAGCAAAGTTGTTTTAAATGTTTTTCAAGTAGATTTAAAAGCCTATACACTTTACGGTGAAGAATGTGTCTAGTTTACTCTTTTGGCCATTCGTGGCGATTTAATCACGTGTCTTCTATACGCAAATAAACGAATAAGCATACAACGGCTTAAATGTGGATGCAAAAATCTACGAACTAGAATTTCTGAGCGTCCAGCTTTGATAACGGCTCTAGTCCTACGTTAGAAACATGTCTGTGAGATAAGTCTCTTAACCAGCAATTTCAGTCTCACTAAATCTCTCCAACCTCTTTCTCATCGTCGGTTAATTGCAGATCTTTCCATCTTTTACGTATACTTTCACGGGCATGGCCCTCAGGAGATGAGTGATATCATTCCTGTTCCTCTGAGGCGTTTCAGAGACACCAGAAGCTTGAATCACTCACACCCTTTCCAAGTTTCACTGCCTAATCTACGAATTCTATCCCACAATTGATCATTCATCCTAAGAACATGCAACTTATGGAACGTCTTACCTCGTCCCTGCATTCCTGAACCTACAACGTGCCATCTTTCAAATCTAAGATCAATAAACTTAATCTGATCTCTCTCTCTCTCTCTCTCTCTCTCTCTCCTCTTAGCCATTCGATTTCTTCTCTCTTCCACTGTTGGGGCTTTGTATAGGTCACCATGGCTTTTCCCCACATAACTCACTAAAAGAAAAATAGCAATTCCCTGAGTAAGATATTTGTCATTTGCATGTGATCAATCTCGAGATGATGAAGAGGCGACGAGCATTTCGTTCATGGTGTCAAAGGTTATTCCTGGCGCTGTTCTCGGTGCAACTCTGCTTGTTGTTTTACGTGAATATCTCCTGAATGAGAATGTGTCACGGAAGTCTTTCATTTATTATCTAGACGGTATTCCGAGATGGCGGCGAATCTACCGTACGAGCTGACGAAGTTTCAAGAGCACGCGAAGCTTTTAAAACAGCTAAGACGAGAAACTGACCGAGCTTTCTACGACATTCAACAATCTGGCAATTTCCCCTCGGAAACCTTGCGAAATCATGCATTTAACGAGAACTATCAAGAGCTTTTCCATTCCACGCAGAAACCACCATCAATAATCGTTCTAGGTACATCGTGTTATGCAAAAGTTTGCACAATAAATGAACTTGTAGGTGAGCCTGTCCTTCCTATGGTTGAAGACTTGGACAGCTCTGTATCCTGGAGGATGGTTCGGTTTAAACACGGGAAACATTCCACTCTCAGCCTGGTTTTGCCTGATAGTTTCGAGCTGGCAGCTGCTTTAGATGCTTATGAGGGATCGTGGAGATCTGTCCCTCGAGCTGACTTGGAGCTGAGAGGTAGAGACAAGACAGATCCAGCCATGACAGCAGCTGTAGCAGAGGTTTGCCTAGACCATCCACTACTTAGAACAGGAGCTGAAATAATTTGCTCCCCATCCAATGCAGAAGGAGCTGCTGAGCAGGTTTTCAAAGCTTGTGTTGAAGATGTCCTTCCAATTATCATTTTTTCAGTCGACCAGTTGAGATTGAATCAAAGGGTATGTGCTTTCCATTAAAGTTTTTGGATTTGTAATTCACAGTTGAGTTCAGGGAATGAGATGGCCTTTCGATTCTCATATCTTACACTAGGGCCATTCACAGCATGTTTATAAGGCTGCTTTGATTGCCAGATGAATCAACCATTTTAATCTCATGTTTTTATTGCATGTTTTCATATTGCACTGGTCAATTATAAACACACATTGGAGTATTTTACCATAGTACTATGCCCAAATGTAAGCATGGAGAAGTATGTCTTGCGCCATCCAATCAGATCCATAAAGCTATCTCATAACTACTGAATTGCAGCGTAGTCTCTGGAGGTTTAAGCTGATTTGCATTATTTTGTATCTGGCAGAATCTTCCGGAGCAAGAGTGCTTTATCAAACCACCAAAATGTTGCAAAATTTAATGGATTCTTTCTCAAATTCATAATAATCTTGCTTTTAAGTCTTCATTAAGCAACAAAACTTCAAGCAGAATTGTGACTTTTTGGATTGCATTGAATATTTAGCTCCATTACTGTACTCTATGATAAAATTGCCATGCAGTAAATCATTGAAGTTAATATCCACTAGCAATTTGAGTTTACACCAGAGTGCCTCAGTTCAACTGCATTGTTCTTGCCTTTTTAACCTAAGGTCTGTGACAAAACATTGGTAATTTTCCTTTTTTATATCAACTCAAGGGCTGCATTATCAAAATGAATGCATGCTATGATTCAGGGTTTTTCAAAATTGAAAGATTTTTTAAGATGTACCCAATGGGATTTTCAAGCAGTGAAAAATCCATTTCTTTAAGTGTCTGATTTTTATGCATTCAATTCAACAAAGATTTTAATTCTAATTTAAATGTATCTTTTAGGATATTGCTGAGCTAGAAACTATCAAGACATTCATGCCAAAAGTGCCCATTTTCTTTGTAAGAGTTCCGTCCAGTTGCACACTTGAGCTTACCGAATCAGCTCAAGAGGAAATAAAAGCTACTGAACTAATAGATGCAAGAAGTTGTCTCTTTGAGCAGTTGTGCGATCTTGGATATCTTAACAGAGAACCTCTTAGTGCTGACGTTTTTGTGGAGCACTCATTTCTGTTGCAGTCCACAGATGCAATTTTAGAAAGTGTCATTGCAAAGAGTAGACTAATTGAGGACTTCTCTTTATTTCCGTGCTTCTTGTTGTTTGTGAGACAGGTTCTGCAATACCACATAGTTGCAGCCGCCTGTTATTTGAATGACATTCATCGAAAATGTCTTGCAATGTTTATAGAAGCTGCATTTGACATGGCTAGAGATATAAGTATTACCCCAAAAAGACTGGCCTATGCTCGTGCAAAGGAAGATGAATTGTTTAGGTCCTTGATGGATATTGCAAATAGAAAGCAAGAGGAAATTAAAGAAGTTATACATGATACAATAGAAACTCTTACTCCCCGCCTTCAAGAGGAAGCGTCGCTTCTAAAATTGAATGGAATCAAGCTTAATAAAGAATCAGAGCTTCTGGACAGTTACGATTTAGAGAAATGCACCCTGCAGGTGCAAGAGTTGGTGCTTGGAAAGCTAAACCAAACAGTTGCAAGTAAACTTATCAGTTCTGTCGAATACCTGAAAGAGAGTTATGTGGGTACATTGACAAGGTGTTTGCAAAATTTGGAACAGTCAGATTCAGAGTTTGCCAAAGATAATGGTACCATTGCTTCTGGAGCACTAAAGCAGGTGCGCAGTAATTTAGAAATGAGTTTGATGTGTCTTTTATCATTATTGCTGTGTTTTATTTCTAGCTCCAATCAGAAAATTCTGTTCTTTGACCTTTCATCAATGGTTAGCTGTGCTAAAACTTTGATTTCAATTTGGCACTGCAAGACAGAATTATGAGACATGTTCTTATTTGTCATTTGCAACGTTATTGCGCAAAGGCAAATATTTATACTTTTTTTAGAGTTTAGGCAAATGAATCAATCCTTGTTTTTTATTACCTCTTGAACACTTCACTCCGTATTCTAATTTTTATGTCAACATTCCATATAGAAGAGCATTAGTATTTATGAATTTGCTCATTAGGTTTTTACAAAAATCTGTATGCCATGATTGCACATTTTTGGTGTTTTGATGTTCCAATATCTGGAGAAATGTTGTCTTTGTGCTGTTTTGTTTTTGAAAAAATTTGGAATAATTTTGTTTTTGCAGGTTCTAGATGCTGCCTATCAAGTAGAAGTAACTGTTGAAGCCAGTTTCTCCTTCACAAGACTTTTATGGGAAAAACTGAAACAGGCTATTCAGACTTTCCCAGGAAAGCCCGCTCCAAGAGTTGATGGAGAATGGAAAAAAAAAGTTGCTGGTGAAATGATTCAATCTATCAGTGAATCCAGACTTGCAAAGAATATTTGTTCACAGTTTAAAGCAAGATTGATGAGGTCTCATGAATCATTTCTTCATGCTTTACGAATCTTAGAGTTGCGGCATTCTGGAAGGCTGGAAAAAAGGGAAGAGCAGAGGGTCAAGTTGAGAAAAGTGTTTGCCCCAAGGGTAGCTAGATGTGTTCTTGACAGTACATCATTGCGAGACTTGGTGCTTCACGGAATGCCAATGCTAGGCCGTGAAATTGGCCGTGGGCAGTATGGTGTTGTTTATGCTTGTGATAAATGGGGAGGTAAAGGACCTTGTGCTGTAAAATCGGTGGTGCCCCCTGATGATAAACACTGGAATGACCTTGCCTTAGAATTCTATTACACAAGGTAGGTTATACTTTTATTTCTTTATTCTCAGCCTAACCAAAGTTAGAATCTCATTTCGTTTGAAGCACGGTGAACAAAGTCTCACTGAATAATTGAATTCTCATTAATGAAAGCATCCTTGCTTCTGAAATTATCAGAATGAGCCTTGTTTTTTATTCTTAAGCAGAGTTGATAAGAGGATTTATTGTTCTGCTGCAAAATTTAAGTAGCTCATGATAGAGAATGAACTGCCAGAATCGTAGACAAAAAGCCTTTTTAGCTGGAAATACAACATGACAGTCTAATGTAAGTGAATATGTTCTCTTAGGAAAGCAAATAACTGAAGTGGATATGGTAGGTTAGTGAACTATGGTCAGCAAAATTATCATTTTTGAACATCAACTGTTGGTTAGATGTTCTAGGACAACTTCTAGACTTGACTGTTCTGGTACAACTTCTGGATTTGATTTCTGTATAATTGCTTCTAAACCTATTTTAGAGCAATACCAGTCCACGATCGCATTGTGCGAATCATTGGCTCAGTTATTGATTATACATACGCTGGTGGCAGCTCTCCTGCAGTACTCTTGATAATGGAAAGAATGCAGCGCGATTTGTATGCAGGTATTAAATGTGGAATGAGCTTCAGAAGTCGATTGCAAGTTGCTTTAGATGTTATCCAAGGAATTCGATATTTGCACAGTCAAGGATTGATACACAGAGATATTAAACTGAAGAATGTTTTGGTTAGTATTTCATTAGCTGTCTTTGATATTGCTATATTGTAGTATGCAAACTCATGACACAGTGGATTGTGGGTTTCCATTTTGCATGGTTTGCAGCAAAATATTATTGATGAGGAATGAAACAGGAATTTGCTTCATAAATATCTACTTCTCTAGAAAAAATTGAAAGTCCCATCTTTTGTTTCTGAAGTGCTCAAAGTTCAGTAGGTCTGGGAATTTTTCTGCTGCCCTTTTGCCTGTATCAGGCAATATGTACATATATGTTGTGAACCAAAGTATGGCAGAGCTTGCTGGTGAAATTCACTCCAGATAATGTTTTATCAAGGCTTCCAACATCTGCATGCAGTGCTACATTTTGAATAACTGTATATTTCACTGTTGCCTGTCCCTTTCTACTCCAACAATAGTGATCAAATGTTGAGACATTTTCAAAGAATCAGTGAGCTACTGGGAAACAGCAGACCACATTCTAGACAAAATTAGGTATTGTGGTGAGGGATAGACTTAAGATTCCAGAGCTTGGCATGTATGCCTAATTGTGCACTGATTCAACTTGCCATCATCAAGTTCATTCGTTCGTTCCTTAGCCCGGGTTGGGCCGTGGGAGCACCAGCGAGTTGTTGACCACAGTCCTCCAGGCCTTCCTATCGCTCGCGATTCTTGTTGCTTCCGCCAGAGTGAAACCCGTCCAGTCCAAAATGTTGGAAGTCCAGTTCTTTCTAGGTCTGCCTTGTTTTCGAGCACCTTCTACTTTGCCATGTAAGATGTATTTCGCCATCGTGTCGTTCTGCCTGCAGACATGTCCGAACCATTGCAGCTTGCGTTTTCTGATTAACAAGTATTAATAAGACATTCGTGCTTTCCAATTACTGCTCATCAATCATCAAGTTACTAATCTTGTTAACAACCACCATGGTGCTACCTTCTGATGGATACAACTGTTTCTCTCTGAGCACACCACAAGATTTGCCATAAATATTTATTCTGCAGAACTTGGTGTGGTAAATAGGGCGAAGCTTCCTCGTTATCTTGCCACCGGAAACACCACTTTAACAAAACTGCATGATGTTTTCTTGTATTTTGTGACACGGCGTTCTTCAAGTTTGGAAATTACCCATAGAAGTGTTCTGGCCTCATGCAGTGATGCCTTATTGCAAACAGCTGTCAAAACGCAGTTCAACCGAATTGATGCTTACAACCATTTTGACTAAAATCTCGCATTTCATCTTGTTAAAGTCTTGCAGTTTATAATCTCTGAATTTGCGTTGTAAATATAGATACTTTTGTCAATCCTATTCTAAATCAACTGTCGTTCGTTTCAAAGACACGGTAATTTTAGCCCTTGGTGAGCCTGTATGCCGTTGAAAATTACCAGTTTCACCTGCAGATCATCAATTATTTCTTATTGCGGGAAGGTAACGGTGTGGATATATTTGTAACTCGATTAGCCTAGCTACTTAGAGAATCATTCGTTCAGACACAATTCCCCTACATACAGTTTCTCTTTTATCGTGTGTAATTTGAATTAAAATGTGTTTCTATATGTAATTCTCTAAGTTTTCTGAACTGTTTAGTCATTTTTGGGCAAATTTAAATTGTTATAATTTGTTCCATTGGTATCAGGCAGCCCTGTATAGTTTTTTTAACTTGATTTTGGGTAATGGAATATGAAATGTGGAGCGAAAACTGAAATTATTTTTCATTTGAATTGGCAACTAGGAACTGTAGGTGATGATTTAAGTATTAGAACGCTTTCTCTGGCAATTAAGTTCATCATATGTTTTTTACTCTTTTCAGCTCGACGCAAAGAATCGTGCTAAATTGACTGATTTAGGATTTTGCAAACCCGGCGCCATGATATCCGGATCTATCGTCGGCACTCCCATCCACATGGCACCGGAATTGTTCTCAGGGAAGTACGACAACAGTGTAGACGTGTACGCGTTTGGTATTCTATTTTGGTACATATGTGCCGGTCACGTGAGACTCCCGTTGGCATACGAACAGTGTGCAAGTAAAGATCAGCTGTGGAATTCGGTCAGGAAGGGAGTCAGACCAGAAAGACTTGCGCATTTTGAAGACGACTGTTGGCATCTGATGGAGCAGTGTTGGTCAGGTGATCCTAGCACAAGACCGTTGCTCGGCGAGGTTTACCCGGCAATGAAGAAGATCAGAGAAAGAGTAGAGTTAAGAGATGCACAGAAAAGGGCGAACAACCCAAAGTATGTCCCTTCCAGGTCAAGATCATCGGCCAATATGCAGCGTGCCAACAGTTCTTCAAAAATGAAGAGAACACCCGCTCCAACTGAGGCAGAGCAGATTAGGTAGTTGAGCATGATCACTTTCCCCGGGTTAAAGTATGTTGCTTAAGTCTGTGTATCAAGACAATAAATTTGAAAATATTGTAATCCCTTGGAGCCCGGTTTCGTTTGTCTCCGCAAGCAGCGGGATCACCCAACCTCTTCAAGTTGGGGGGAAACTGGAACGATTTATTGAATTTATTTTTAAAGTACACCTCGTCAGAAGTAGATTTGCTGAAGTAGATCGGTAATTAAGCACGGCTGAAAGATTTAAGAGCCGAGGAAAACTCGCAAACTTATGGTAGAATTATTTTCTAATCGGGGCGTTTTCCTTCACGTAAAGCATACTTTCTTGTGTATGCACGATCTTTCAACCGTGAACGTGAAATGGTTTCCTTAAATGGATTCGCCTTGAAAAGACAGTTGTCACGGGATATTTAGCGTGTATGGGTCAGATTTTATTGCTTTGTGGTCGCCTATTTCAATGGATGCGATCAGGTTTCGTTTACGCAGCGACTCCCTGGTAGATGAGGTAATTGTTTTGATGTCTTCACTTTGGCTGTAGCATATTTTATTCAACAAGGTGGTTAACCAAGAAATGTGCGAAGCATCACTCTTGAGAAATGGCCTGCATAGCTCTTCTGTGTTACCGGTCAATAGACAATCTTCATTCGACTATTTGCCAGGTGATGACCCCCCCATCGTCGTTCTTGCAACATCTCTATAAAGTTACGGAGTTGTAACAGCATTGCATGTCCTCAAAATGATTAATTTTTGGTCAAAAATGGATAGGATGTAGAGCGTTGAAGACACAGTGTCGCACAAGCTGTTTTTTTTTTAAAAAAAGTACTCGGGTATTAATAGGCCTACTGAGGTGTTCGTTAGGAGGAATGACGAAATGGGGATATTCAATAATTGTTATGTCGTAGTTATAAGTCCCGCTTTGGCCTTCTACTTGCAATTCATAGCAGTAGAACACACATCACTCCGCATTCACAGGTAATCCAAAAACATTCGTTATTTATAGCACAGAATGATGTGTTAAACGAGACAGCGAACCATAGACTTGAATAATGATTTTCTATTTTGTAGCCTACTCAGTATTATACATAGCATCGTTATTTCATAACTTATTGCGGATGCTAGCGATTTTTATTTTAGTTTTTTCTGATAAATTGGTATCGAATCTCATCTTATGCTATTTGACAGAATAAAAATCTTTAATTTGTTGCAATTGTTACATTTACTTACACTGTACACAAACAACGGAAATATGCTATTGTAAACCTGTCCCCACAACCCCATACATAAAAATACACTTACTGCTATACTTGTACATTAGGCTCTTGAATCATTTTAAATCGATACCTGTCTTATGTGACCCGAATTTTGATCAGATTATGCAAAGAAGCCCCATCCAGTGTGCTCAGATGTGTGTGTGTGTGTGTATGCATCTGGTAACTGGTTTATGGGGGCCTCTATGGGTGAATTGGGTGAATGTCTAAGGAAAAACACTCCTTTTGGTGAATTTGAGTTGTATGCCGAAATGCTAGAGTAATATTGCCATGATGGGAAAACAGCACTCATTGTGCACCCATTTTTCGTGAAAAGGAAGGAGGTTTATCTACTATATGGAAATGAAAACCTGAGGGAGCAACTTCTGAGAATCTTAAAGCCTTTATATGCAATAGTTTAAATCTTGCATTTCTCTTCTAAGTCGGAAAACCATTTTTTCCCATTAAATATAGTCCTTAAGCCTGGAACCTGTTTGCACATGTGGATTGATTTCAGTCTCCATTGACAGACTTCGTCAGTAGCATAACAATGATCTTTCCATGGGTGCAAACCTTCCAAGCAAATGACACGGGCCTCTTCGCCTTTAATACAGTTAGCTTGCCATGGGATCCAGGCAAACTTTGAGTGTATGTGAGTCCACTGATCTTGAAAGAGCCTTGTTAGAAACTCCACATCTGGTTGAATGAAATGCACTTCATTGTATGGGCCTTTGTAAGATCGACTGAAGTGAAAAATAGACAGACTCGGTGTCAGCAGTAGCACGTGTCCCCTGATGCCACAGGAAAGCTGCAAAGATTTTGAAACGTGGTCCCTTGGGAGATTGACGCCGTGGTATTTTGTTTGATTGAGCGAATTAATTAATGATGAAATTCCAGCTGGGGCTTTTACTGCAAAAAGCTCGTCGATGTTCCATAAAACGTAAGAGCTGCTGTCAATGTACAACACTTTCTCGTATTCAATAAACTTAAACACATTGCATTTGGTCATCCTTCTGGAGTAAGTAGTTCTCTCGTCTGATGAAAAGTGTCGTAACTTTCCTCCCATCCGACATATGATGGGGTCTACTTCGACTACTTTGTCGTAAGTCTTCCGTAGAAGATTCCTCTCTTTGGTTCCAATTTCAGGCACAACCATTACCACACAATCGTTCAACGTTTTGGTGCTTTTGATAGACCAGCCTAATAAGACCGCGCCAGGCAGTGCGTCATTTGTAGAAACCAACGTGAAGTACGCAAAATTTGACCGCTGGAGCACTCGTTTCGTTATACGCAGAGTGGCCCTTATATCCTTTGCCGACAAAATTCGTGGAGTCTGTTCTCTTATAGCATGCGATTTTGCTGCAGATGATTGTATGGCACTGGTGCATCTCACCTTCCGACGGGAGCTGAGCATTCTGCTTTATTGGTAGAAGAGAAGGAAGCTTTCGCCAGGTAACTTTCTTCGTTTTGCTTTCGCTTGCGTCTTGAAAGTTCGGTCTGGAAGGAGCAGATTAGGCCATTCTCTCGGTCTTCTTTGCTGGTATTTTTAAGGCTGGGGTGCACTGCCGAGTCAGGTAGGTGATAGGTATCTGGTGAATTTCATGACCCTTGAAAATCCAATTAATTCATCTCTAAATAGGAGTCCAGTAATACACTTTTCAGCACCTGATTTATGAAGTTGATGTGGAAAATGAGCCTTGATTAAAACTAACAATTTAATACATGAAAAAGGAAGTGTATGATTTCTTAAACCGTCAATTCTTAAACGACTTCAAAGAGGGAAATTTTCGTTTTAGATTTATTCGAAAGGGAGCGGAGGTCCCTAAAGCATAAACAGTCCTTAAACTTGGAAGGAATTTAACAAAAGTACGCATTGTTGAGATCTTTAGGAAGACATTGCTGCGAAAAGGGTGAGTGCTCACACGTGGGATATTAAAGTTAGATATAAACCCCGTCAACTTCTCACTGAGGCATCAAATCAAATTAACTTGAAACAGCAAGTACCGCTGTAATACTTACTATTGTTTTAAATCTCTGGGGAAAAGCGATATGAGACAAGTGACATTTGGCTCAACAAAGGGAGAGCGGTTGCTAATTTCTTGTCGTGTTCATGGCATGATGATCATTCTATGAAGCGGAAGTCGACGAGCATGTTTCTCCGATCTTTGCTTAGATTGACTTTGGAACAAACTGACCCACAAGGTTATTTCATATAGTATGTTTGCAAATGAAAGACATCTTTTTCGGTAGCCCTAGAGATGGAAAGGTAGGATTTGAAACGGCTGCAATACGTGTATACTTGGCGTGGCCTGATCTTTCGATCGATCAATTTCGTGTACTAAATCGAAAATCAGGCAGTTACAGCAGCGTGCTTAGATGTCTTGGTTAGTAGGGTTGCTTGAACGATTCTTGACCATTAAAGCAGATGTGTGCTGGAAATTTTTTATGAAAATTCCTTTAGGAAACACGGTCAGGATCCGCAATGGAAAACATAGGCCATACTGTAAATTGCTCTAGAGAGGCCTAAGGTGTCGGAGTTAATAATGAAATTTAGAGCCGGAACTCGTTAATCACTTCCAGCATCTGAAAAAACTCGTAAAGAGAACCTAATTTATTGTAGGTGCTAAAATTTTACCTTAAAAATCGCAAGTTGCTACTGTTTCTTGATCTTCATTGAGCTATTCCGCTTGGATCAATGCATGTTTATCAATGTCTCGCAGTCCCCTGTAGCGCAGTTGACGTGTTGTCGTGACAACGGAAGAATTAGGCCTAATAATTTATGACAACATTGAAGCAGGGGTGCAAGAAAGACAAGGAATGATCTCAGCAATTAAACAAAGACTTTTTGTCACATTAGTGATACCTTTTTTTATTTAAATTGTACCCTGAGATATTTACAATGCAGTGACAGGGCAAAATGCTATCTAGACGTACCTGGAGTACAGCTTCTCCTTCCTTTGCAGATTATCCAACTGACTTCTAATTTAGTAAGGCAGACGGTCATCTGAATCTCCCACAGGGAAAATGGCACTAAAATGAGCTGAATCTTGCTTTGCATGCAGCCGAGAAATGCTATGTTATCATACACTCACACACCTATTCTTGAATATGACACCAGTCTTTCGAGTGGGGATTTCTTAATCGGGTATAAGTGCATAAAGGAAATTATTTTGAATTTCATTTCAGACCCATTAAATAGTAATTGAATTTGCAGCTATTAATTTCAGCGATTTGAAGTGTTTAAAATATCAATATTTTGCTCGATAGTTACATATTCTCTTGACGGCAAGAAGATAAGGGTGAAGCTTAATGAGCGGGGCTTTGCCAAAACTTCCGCACAAGCCTCTGTTCTCCCCACAGCTGGAACTCTATCAATGATTTCCTGCCTGATTTCGGAGTGCCTCTTACTTCAGCATTTTGTATGATTTATATCGGAAGTAAATGTTTATGTAAAATAGTTAAAGAGAGGCCTTTATTTTTCCTTTCATGTAAATACAGAATGCATTATTTCTGATCCCCTCAAGGGAATCTTGGCGCCACAAAATCTCTTGGCATAACCCCTCTTGGTCCATTTTTACAGTTTTTTGCAGATAAACTTGTTTATAAATGGAAAAAACTGTAGATTTGAGCAAACAAGAATAGCTGCTGTTCCTCGATAGCTTTTACCATTATATTGGCAAAAAACGATTTCCAAACGCTTATCGTCAAAAGTTTCGTTATTTCAAAAAATTTCAACGACCGTCCTTCAAGGTCTAAAATTAGAGTATGTTTACAGTAAACCTTTTCCCGTTTATTGCTTAGGTTGAAGGCCTTTTTGAAAAATCATGCAGATGTATTTTTTCTTGTTCACTTAGAGAAGATTAAAAGGGCCCGTCAGATTTTTTCGTATGAAGTCTTGTAAGATCTTTAACGTGTCCAAATTTGTTTTGCACCAAAGTGTAGTTTTGCTGCGCATGAAACACTTTTCAAAACGGGTATGCTCAATGCAGCGCCCTAAAGCAAGTTGAGAGTACTAGAAGCAGAGGCAAGCAGGATAAAAACATCCATGATCAACGACAAACACTGAAAAAAGAAAATAAAACAATAAAACAGCTGTCATGGTCAACACTTGTTCTTCATTCGTCCCACAGTTCTGTCTAAAACGAAGCGGGGGCTGATCAAGTCTATAACAGGGAGAGCGTTCTTAAAATTTATAGGTCTTGAGCAGAAATTCCAATTGCTGTGCAGCCATTTTTTACTTCAGAGGCAGAATCGCAGATATTCAGTTTAAGTCATTCATTTTTAAAATTTAATCGAGTACACCACTTCAACATACTACTTAAAAGTAAATACAACATGTAAGACGAAGAAAGATGCGTCACAGGATAATGCTTAAATGCAAATGTAGATAGACTTTATAGGTAAGTATGAGGCGCATTGTGGGACGAATTTCTTCATTGAGGAGCCCCCTCAATAGGCAAGCTAATCGAGAAAGGAGCACCACCCGTCTAATGAGAAAATAGACGTATCAAGGTGTTATTTGAAACTGGTGCAGAAATATATCAAAACACAGTACAAGATATAATGTTGGGGTGTTTGTCCGACCTCCAAAGAAACTACTTTTTTCTTTTGTGTAATATCTTCCATTCGATATCTTCTCTGGCTTTGATAGAATTGACTTTTGTATCAACCTCGATACTGTCTTACCATCCAAAGGTTGGTTTCCCTCTTTCGGATACTTCTTTAAACGACTTTTTTTATCGAGTTTGTTTATGGAATTATGTAGCTAGTTCGTTTCTGATGTATCCAAACCAGGGACCTCAAGCCCAGATCACGTAAGTATATCAGGAGGCAGAATCTGGGCAAGGTTAGGCCTAATCAGGTATAATTCAGTAAAAGTTCTGCTGGAAGATTCTATTACTTTGAAAAGTCTTTTAAGCAATCATTTGCGTAAATGGAGACCATCATCACGAAGCAGCTCCTTACCTTCCTAGAAACAAACAATCTTCTCTCTGATCACCAGCACGGCTTTCAAAAAGCCAGGTCTACTGGTGATCTTCTTGCTTATGCTGTCCATGTATGGTCCTCTGCTCTAGAATCCTGTGGTGAGAGCAGAATGATCTCTCTTGATATCTCCAAGGCCTTTGATCGCGTCTGGCACAAAGGTCTTCTCGCTAAACTACCGATGTTTGGTCTCCATCACACTCTCATTAAATGGATTGGTAGTTTCCTCTCTGATAGGTCGATTGCCGTCAGAGTGGATGGCTTCCTCTCCAATCTGTACTCAATCAATGCTGGTGTACCCCTGGGCTCTGTCATCTCCCCTGTACTCTTCATTCTCTTCATCAATGACCTACTGACCTCTACGTCTTCTAGCATGCATTCCTGTGCTGATAATACCTTCCTATGTTCTTCATTTTCATTCAATCCAAACTACCATGCTTCTGCCAATATCCAACTCCACAGAAACATTTCAGCCTCGCTTCTCTCCAATGATCTGACAGTTATTGAGAAGTGGGGCAAAGACAACCTAGTTTCATTCAACCAAAGCAAGACAAAACAAGCTGTCATTTTACGTAAACATAGCTAAAACTTTCCAACTGTCCTTAGGAATGGCGATGAACTGGACACTTCAGCTTCTGTCACAAAACTTGGTATTTCTCTTCATTTAATCTCACATGGAAAACTCACATCAATTCCCTTGCTAAACATGCATCTCAAAAGCTTGGTTTCCTCGCCAGAGCTGGCGGGTTTTTCTCATCCTCTCACTTTCTAACTATATACAAGTCCCAAATCCGTCCTTCTTTAGAGTACTGCTGCCACGTCTGGGGTGGTTCTCCAAAATTTACTCTCTGTCTCTCGAAAAAATCTCTCCACCTCTTTCCCATCGTCGATTAGTTGGAGATCTTTCCACGTTTTATAGAGACTTTCAAGGGCATTGTTCTTAGGAGATCAATGAGATTATTCCTGTTCCTCTGAGGCGTGTCAGGACCACCAGAAGCTCAACTCATTCACACCCTTTCCAAGTTTCACTGCCTAATCCACGAACTCTGTCCGACAAATCATCATTCATTCCTAGAACATGCAACTTATGGAACGTCTTGCCGTCCTCTTACTTTCCTGAATCTTACAACTTGCCATCTTTCAAATCCAAGATCAATAAACTTGATCTGATCTCTCTCTCTCTCCTCTTAGCCTTTTTTTTTCTTCTTTCTTCCTTTGTTGAGGCATTGTATAGACCACCATAGCCTTTCCCCAACATAACTCACTAAAAAAAGGGTTCTTCTGAAAGTAAACTATCTTGGCCACGAATGTAATGATGAAGAGCAACAGAGGTTCTTCTGAGAACGGCTTCTCCTGCCTCCTTGCTACCGGAGATATAGAGACCCTCTTGTTGCAATTATTGAAAGTTTAAAAGAATTTCTTGAGATAGCATTCATGCAGTAATAAATGTGAAATTGATGTAATATCTGCGGGACAAATGGGATTAAGCTTTCATTTCATCCCACTGAACATGAGTCCGATGCTCCCCGATCTAAGTGATTGGTAACTTTTGCGCGTGTAAAAGATTCTTGTGACTTCAAGCAATGGCGTAGAGCTAGAAAAGTAACAAGGGGGCTCTACGATCGGGGTAAAGTTGCTATGTACGAAATAAAATCAAATAAAATCAAGGAGAAATCATCACCTCAAAATATGTTCTTTTAACGACAATGAATCGTTAGCAAAGCAATGAAGCATTTGCCAAATCCATATATGCATGCATGTATGTATGTATGTATGTATGTATGTAAGTATGTATGTATGTATGTATGTATGTATGTATGTATGTGTATGTAAATACTGTATGTATGACTGTGTATGTATATACTGTATGTATGACTGTGTATGTATGCATGTATGCATATCTATGTAGGTGGTAATAAATGATACTTGTAGCAACTGGGGACCTAAAGTGCTTTTAGAGGACATATTTTTCTATCATGCCACGTTAGACTCTTCTCCGAGAAGGTGAGAAGCATATGGATAAAGTAATGGTGATGCAAGCTTGCATTTTTTGAACTGTTTGATTCTTTTAATGACAAGTTTGCTTTAACTGGCTTTGATAACTTATCTAATTCTAGATGAACTTTAAATGATCTCAACTATCAATCAATGTAATACTTAATTAGTATGAAAAATATCGCGAATCTTTTATTGATCATCTTTGCTATTATATTTCTGACTTAACGTGATGCTGGCATTAGATGAAAAAGCAATAGGTAATAGTAGATATCAATAGGTAGTAAGAATAAGACATGTGTCGATATACTAATCGGATGACTGTCATATCAGAAACATTGCGAACATTCGTCCGCTATAGACTTCAAAGTGAATTTTTACTTGTAATGTATCTAAGGAGTCTATAGGCAGGTTCTTTGTTTTTCTAGAAATTCGCATGACCTGGAAAGCTAAGGAGATGGAGGAACAGCACGTGTAATGCTTTCTCAAGTAAGCGATCTTTGTACCTATGCGCTTAGATTACATTAGTATCCCTCACACAATAACGTGTCGATGTTATAACATCATATTTTTCATCTATGAGAGTTGTTCTATATGAATAAGTAGTAGATGATAGTAGATATCAATAGGTGGTATAAATATGGCATGTGAAGGTACAAGTAGCCATATTGCTATGCTGAGATCCTCTTGCGAAGTCCTGATAACTTCGGACGGTTATTTCAAAGATTACTTCTAAAGAAAGACTTGTAATAAACTTCTAGTAAGATCTTGCAATGAGATCATCTAATGAGACCATCCTATGAGACCTTTCAAAAGAACTTCTTACAAGACCTGTTAAAGGGCCTCTCTTATAATTCCGTCTAATAAGAACTTGTATTGAGACCTTCTGATTCGATATTCCAGTGAATATTTGGAATACGATCTTCGAACGAGACCTCCTAACAAAAGCTGTTGATAAGAACTTTTCTCGAGAAGGTGAGGGTCAATGGACAGGCGTTTATAGAAGCTGCATCCCACAGGCTATGTGAACTATCATGGGTGTAGTTCGTATACTATAATGGGGAGTTTTCTTGTCCATCAGCTAAAAGTTTTCTGTGACAAACTGCGATATGACGCGGACGTGACCTAGGGGGCAAAAGACCATGACAACTCGATAACCTTTGATCTAAAGAGTATGACACTAGATCTAAGCAAAAAAGAAATTATGATACGGAACCTACACGCACGATTAAAGAATTATGGAATATAAAGCTTGTTTCACATTGAAGTCAGACCGGCAAAGGGGTGTTGTGGAGCAACAGAAAATCCTACCTTGATGGCAACAAAGGCAATGACAACTGCTGTCACGAGCGTCTGCGGCCATGAGAGAAGGGAATCTATACCCGATTTAGCATTTGAAGCTGCAATATTTGTCGTTGTACGGAGATTTGGTACATTGTTACAGTTCTAGTCTGTAGTCTGGTTATTATACGATTTCTTAGTATGCGTTAAAGACCTAAATATGCGAAGCTATGAAGCTTTTCCTCGCAAACAGTGGCTACGTTTGAAACGGTGATGCACGAATTAGACGAGCTTTGATCGCCACTGATTTTTCCTTAGCAGCACTGTAATCTCTGTGTGGTTGCTGTATGCATACATTTAACTGATGGTGCTTTCAGTAATCTTTATCAAATATTAAGCTTACATTAAAATCATTCTGGTATCTTTGCCATTTGTCGTTATCATTAAGGAAAGCCACCTTGCCTAAGCCAATTCTAAGAATCAGACATGTCAGCATTGACAGCGCTAGAAAATATCCCTCCATCCTTTTCGAATTCTCTAGATACTTTTCAAATGAAAACTCTATTAATTGACTTCTGCTGGAATCTCACAAGTTCTTCGGGAACTTGGTTTACAGCAACCTGTCAATTAAATCCAATTCAATCAATATTAAGCCATGGCTCACGAGCGAATCTTTGCATTCTCAGCTTTAGGCCATAGTTGCCTAGGCCACGATCTATCGTGTGAAAAAATCTCGAACGGGATATTTAACGTTGCTATAAACCAAGAATTGATGGTTTTACGTTTCATTTATGCCGAACATAGTTATATAAACTTCAACTTGTCAATCATTATCGAATTTCATCAAAATATCGCCTTTAAGGTATCGAATTTTAATTTCTAATGTAGTATGAGGACTCAAGTCACTTTAAAAGAACGCCCAGTTTCAACTGTTTAAAACGGTCATTTCTTAGTTGCATTCTATTTACAGAGAGTTTCTCTCTTGTGCTTTCGGTCTCATTTTCCTCCACTGAATAAAAATAAAGTGTTTCGTATTGCAGTCAAAGGAGAACCTTTTGTTTGTTTCTCCTCTTCCATGTATTTTTCCTTCTCCTTCGATATCGGCGATTTGGGCTCTTCCGCCTTTGAATCTTTCTTGCCAAGCTTTGTTTGAATGGTCTGAACGAATTTTCCCTCTCCAATTTTGCCTAGGAATGTTCCCGAATTGGTTGTGGCATTGCCCGACTGAGTGGCGCTGCATTTCTGACCTAGAATGCTCGTGCTGTGACGTCTGATTTTTGGGGACACGCCCAGCAATAGTCTCTGCGTGTACTCTTTTGCTCGACCTCTTCCGCTGGTGAAAGGTTTCTTCTTCTCCTTGTCTTTCCTCAGTCCTGCACAGTTGACGTCTTCCTCTGATATGTTGTTGTCCCCAGTTGCATCGTAGTAATACTTCTCTGGCGTCGACGTCCAACTTTCCATGCTCGGCGTGCTGAATCGACGCATGCTGGTGCGCTTCTGCACATCTTCGCGTTTGACGCGGCTCTGAATCGCTACCGGGTCCGATTCTGGTGCATTTGCTTTGCCAGGTTGGTACGTACCAGCAACGTGTTGAAGGCTTTGCCGTCTCCTCTCGAAGAAATTCTTCGTTTGGTGCTCTATTATGTCCGCATCCTGCTTCCTGATTTTCTCCGCTTCTGTGACTGCCGTCGGGAAAGGTCCGTGGTACGTGAGTTTTCTCATCCTCACGGATGAATGAGGAGTGGATTCGTTTGCGCTGTGCATTCTTTTCACCGTGGCAAAATCAAACCGATCCTCGATAGCTGCACGCTCGTCTGTTTCATCTTTGCTGCTTCGCTCTTCGATCACGAATATAGGATTGACGTGAATCTGTGGGGGGTCTGGCTGACTGTCGCATGCTGTTGTTTTCTCCGGTATTTCCACGCGTCTTTGTCGCTCTAGAAAGGATTTTCTTCGTTCTCTTTGCTTTGTAGCACCGTTTTTGCTTTTTCCTGAACAGCCTGGCTCAGACTTTGTCGGTGATTCCACTGTTTCCAGATGTGCACTCGACAGCTGCAACTGACCATCCGTCAAGCTTCTACGTCTACCATGACCCTCATTCTCCATGTGCCTACTGCAAAGTTCAAATTCATTCTGTTCCACCGATTTGTCGGATTCATATCCTTGATTTTCTCTGTCTATCTTGCTTTGATCGTCAGCTGCACGAGCTTCTTTTCGTGAGAAGTCTGTCGAGTAAGACCACAGCATCGCTTCAGCTAAGCGGCTTTGGTCTCCCCTCGGACGATTAGCCTCACAACTGTTTGCTGGCTCTTCTAAATGGCTCTCATTGAAGTCTGCATTGTGCTGGAGTTCATTTTCGAAATTACTACATAAATCATTGGTATAGTTGAAGTCTTCATCTCTATAGTTTGAGCCGTTGATGTCTTCCTCGCAGTAGTAGTCATTTCTGTCCAGTTCATCGGGACAGTATCGGTACTGTTGAATTCTGTTGTCCTGTATTTGAAAAATCAGATCTTGAAGATCCGATTCAGCATCTGAAGACTCAAAAGATTCATTTTCGTCGTCTTCATCTTCATACTTATACATGTTCTCTGTCCATATACCTTTGGGCTCCCTTTTGCACTCAACGGATGGCGTGCTGTTTTCCAAAGAGGCTTCTGCAGAATATCCATATTGGCTGTACTGATCAGCAACGGGAAACCGCTCAAACATTAGATGGGAGCTTATTGCCATCCCAGTCTTGCGTCTGTTTCTGTCTGCTTCTTTTCTTGTTTCGGTTTCTTGAACTGTTGTATTCAAATTATACCATTGTAGGCTTGCTGGACACAGCGCGTCGTTTTCTATTGATCTCTCTTGACCAAGATGCTCTTGGTCGCTTCTTTTGAAACTGTCTATTAAAGAAAACATGTTGCACTTTGGAACGATTCGCTTCAATGATGTGTATGTATAAGCAGGGTACCAGTTGCCAGATGCCGGATCGTAGTGTCGCAGTCCTCTCGGTTTGCCGTCATTCAATCCACCACGACTACTCAACCTGTACTCTCTGCAGTTGTCTGACCATTCATTCCAGCTAGGAAGCGAGCTTTCAAGTATCTGTTTTCTTTTAGAGTTTCGTCTCCCTGCGCGATGCTCTAATTCTCTGCAACATACATCTGCCGCTACAATCAAGGGCCTCTCTTTTTCCAGCTGCACGTCACCCATATTTACATAACAACGTCCAGTATTTGCGAGCAGTGCGTTATCGCTGACCGCATCTTGCAGGATCTGCGATTCTTGAACAAATTCATGTTGAAACTCGGTCTGTATATTCTCAGCATTATGATTCAGTGGAGAGATGTAATGATGTCTGAATGGATTATCGTAGCAGTCGTAACTGCAATCCCACATCGGATTTTTCGGGCATTCAGTGCCACAATTTGCCTCCAAATTAGCCGTTGCACTCATTCTTTGCCGATGTTTACATTGCTTGATTGGCTCTCTACGAAGTGTATTTTGACAGTGCTCATTAACTCTGTTTTCTTTATCTGCATTTCGCAATCGTTCTCCTTCCCTTTCCTCCTTGAGCTCAATGTCAAGGCTATCGCTTCCGTCATGATCACTGGGTTTCTTCCTACTACCAACAAAGGCTTTGCTATGGTGTAGGATTCGGTTAAATATTCCAATATGCTTTGCATACGTTTTGTCCTCCGATGTCTCTGCACCTTTGCTGCCCATTGAAGCATCATTATCCGCTGGCTCGATCGGATCACAAGCTCTCATCTTTGCTCCCAAGCAAGACACAAGTCCTGATCTATGCATATTTGTGTCTGATACATGTTTATGCCCTCCTCGCTGTATAATTTGAAGATCTTGTCCCCTACAAGTTTTATCATCTGCAGTAGCTTTGGTTGCTCGATCCTCCTGTTGCTTATAGGTAGTCTCTTCAACGCAAGAACGAAAGTCATTGTTCCCAATATACTTTCTAAATGTTGCTGTATTTTTCATTAGGTCGCATTTTTTCTTAATTGATGCACTCAGGGTATCTTTTACATTGTTAATTGAGCCTTGCCTTCCCCCGTTGGGTTCCAGACCAAATATTGACGAGATACTTGGTAACAATGATTCTGCGGGTATTCTTGATAATTTCATTTGATCTTTGTTGCTGTAAAGTTCTGTCTTTGCTTCAAATGATGCAATATCAAGAGGATTTTTTAAGAATTTAAAGGCACTTTTCACTCTTGCTGTTATTTGAGAATCTAATTTTCCCTGTGATTTCGCTTTTGCCGCCTCTTTTTCTGGATTTTCTATAGATTTGTTCATGGAAAGCAGCGATTGGTTCTCTGGTAAATGCCTACTAACAATTGCCTTGGTCTCTTTTGCAACAGCCTCTCTTGTGTCTTGGGGCAAAAATGTGTTCAAGATCTCAGTCCCTTGCTTTACAGTATCGATAACAACTTCAGGAAGAATGATATCAGCTATTCGGCTAAATCCGAAGAACTTTTTCCCCTCTTCTTCTTGAATAGGACCAGGTTTATTTCTATGACCTTCGCCGTCCTCACTCTCTGAGTCAAATCCGCATTCATGCTTATATTCCGCTGCCTGCAGCAGCATTTGCTCTCTGTCCTCCTTCATGCGGCGGTCTTGCAACTGGCGCATCGCTGCTTGGCGTCTTCGCACCTCCCGGCAAACTATGCACGATATGAGGGTGGGCACAGCAACCACCGCTATTAAGATAAATATTGGAGCTATGTCTCGTAGCCACCCCAGTCCATCATCAGCATCGGTGACGTTCGACTTTCTGCATTCATTAAGCACCGTTACGTTCACCGAGACGATATTTGTGATTCCTTTCAGAGCCTGCTGAAAGGCACTATTGACTTCGCCGTCTTTTAGAACCCTGTCTTCTATAGTTTGGATCGCCTGGTGATTGCACTTTCCTTTTCTGGGCAAATGCCTAAACGTAACAAAGGCACAACCCTCTTCGAATTTCCATATCCATACGTCGTTACTGCGTACACCAGTTAACGCATAGTTTGCAAATGCTTTGGCGAGCCGCATTCTCAGCTCCACACTGCCACCGTACTCTGCCAGGGTCATCGTCGTACATACGTGGACATAATGGTTTAAGACTGGCTCGAGGGCGTAAACGATGACTCTTAGTTTTTGCACTGAAGATCTCCCTTTGCTGTTGGTTGCTCTAAGGATAAATGTGTGCTCGTTTTGATTTCCTCGTAGTGGAAAACCGTAAACTTTGAGATTGGATTGGTCGAACTTAATCCAAGACGTTTGAAATAGGTTGTTCCCATCAGCCGTGAGGAGGTCTATCTGCAAAGCATTTGCATTGCCGTCATGTTTATCGTGAAAAATGTCAGGCGTAAGATACTTCTGGAAAGATACACCGACATCGGCGAATATTTTTTGAATCTGCAATGTCACTTTAGGAGCTTCTTCCTCTTCTTGTCCTTTTCTAATTTTTAAGATTCTTTCACCATTTGAGACTTTTGGTGTTCCGATTTCGTACTGGAAAGGTGAGGACAGTTTCAAGTCTTCTGGTTGCTCTGATGTTTCCGAGACCAATGCATCGTATTTCATGCGAATTATCTGGCGCTTCCTACGTATCGAATCAGTCGATTTGTTTCTAGCACCTTCTTCGAAGAGTTCTCTTGCGTTATTGTCTTTGATCGCCACTCTTTGAGATTGCACGGAGTGATTTATGCTATCTGCACGATTTGATTTCAAGTTTCGATGCACAGATGACCGTTCCAATTTTACTGCTTCGTTAGGCGATGGCAAAAGCTGAAACCTTCTGTTAACTACTTGTATATTGCTTGAATCTTGTCGCGTCTTTGGTGGTGGAATGCTGTAGACGGAAGCACAATGACCCAAACACAACACAGTCAGTATAGCGAATCGCAGCAAAAGCATCGCAAATTATCTGGTTGCATCCTTGTTTTCTATCCACAAAATCTTACAGGCTTTTCATCTTGTGCTTTTTTGATGATCAATAGCTAAAAAAAACGTATGAAATCTCTTTTAATATAGTACTAACACATCTCTAGGCATGTATAGGAAGCAGACGATAGAATTCAACAATCGCAGCTATTGTCAGTATGTAGTCATAGTTCTGATAAGAAGATCAAAAAGGACTGTGTTCCACACACGTCACTTTGATAGCAAGATAGCAGGATTCGTTTCAGAGAAGCCATCCTACCAAAAAATCCTTGGCCGTAAGTTTTGTTGAACTTTTTGAAAGGGCGTGACCAAAATCGTCTTAACAGTTCTAGGACAGCTTCATTAAAAAAGAAGCCAGAGGAAATTATAAAGACGTTTTTAAGTGTAGGCTTTGCAACACGCGAAGCTTCGAACGGGTTGTAATTTATTGGCAAGATCTCTGTGATGCAAATGAGATTATTCATAAATTTTTATGGGTGGAAACTGGTAAATGGCTCTGGTAATGTCATTTGATGGCTCTCTATGTCTTGTACATGCACATGAACCCCGTTGCATTTGTGTCTGTGTTTATATGCATTTGAAGTGTAAAATTTACCAATCTAAGTCAATTTTTTAGTCAGTTTGACAGCATTAGAGGTGAGCCCGTTTGAAGAATTAATGGGTTCTGTGTAAAGAGCAGAGAGTGGCGATGTGATGTGCTGGTTAAGCAAGCGAATTCAAAACACAGGTAACGAGTTCAAATTTTATACATGTTACAGTAAAACACCATTGTTGAGGAAGGCAACCGGAAACCACCTGATAAAGTCCGTATTCCTGGAAAAACTTAAAGCCCTGGCTCATGTTTCTGCCACACTCCAAATCAAGTAGGCAACGTAGTAAAGGGCAGAAAGTTTGGCATTCACTCAGCTGATAAATCAAAATGGATCCGATGGTCAATAATCATAAAAGGAAAAACATCGAATTTGTCTTTGATAGTTGTTGAAATACGACTGGTAAATATAGAAATTACAGCTGAAAATACTTACGAAATATCTGAAATTTTGTTAAAGGTTCAATCATTCATTGTATGAATGGTTTGAGACCAATTGCTACTACGTTTGATAACTAAACCTAAGGTGGTTGGTACAGAATACCATTTCGAATGAAGAAATGAAGATTGGAACCATACGCATAACGGCCGCTAATAATTTCAAGCAAATGAGCATCAGACATAGCCACGTTAAGAGAAGTGACATAGACAAGCTCCGTGAGCAAGCTTAGCCTTCTCGGTTTTGCTACGTCTTAGCACGGATGGAAGGTAGGAAATGCATGAAATGAGAGGTAGAGCTTAGCGCTAAGGTGCCTGGTCCTCGACCTTATGGTCAGTGACTCGAGCTCAACATCGAGGTTAGCTTGCACTCAAAGTGAGAGCGGCTGCAAGATTGAACTAGTTCTGGGCACAGGAATCAAATTGCTTTGTCAAATCGAGACGAAGGAACATTACACTGCTAGATAAGCATAAATTGTCAGTGTCCTGAAGCCTAATTTGTGTTTCCAGAATCATAGAGGAATTTTGAAATTGTGCCACTTCGTGAGGAAGGGTCAGAGCACTGCTCAATAATCATAACTCCTCAGTTTCCTAAAATCTACATTCAGATGATAAGCAGAGAGCATAGGAAAGATGAAGGCTCGTAACTGCGTGTGCCACAGCTATATGGTATCAAGCAAACACTTATAGAGCAGGAGAAGTGTAAACTGTGCAGTGTAGAAGCTGTACATTCCCTGACAGGTGCCTTTATGCACCCATTCTAGAGAAACAGAGGATTTTGGAGAAAATGAGAAAAGCATAGGTTAGTAGAATCTCAGGTGAAATCAAAACGTGTCTTTATATTTTAGTGTTCCTCAGAAGAAATTCATTTTTGAGTCATTTTAACAACGCTTTCGAATCACATTTGTTCAAATTAGATGCTTATTTGCCACTGCCAAAGCTAGATTTTCTTACGCTGTAGTTAGTTGCCTTCTATATAGATCCCTTCCCACGCAATTCGTTTGAAGCTGAAGCTAACCTGCCAAATTCCAGCTATCCTTGATACAGTTAGCACCACATTGAGCTGAAGGAAAACATCGCAAATGCTTTTCATGTTTACGATCATGGAAGACCAGTTTCGCCCACAATTTATCATGATATCCGTGGCATTCGTGACGTGCGTGTGAAGGAATGCGACAAGGAGTATCTTATTCTAGGAAACATAGCCTCAAGAACCCTAAAAAAGAACTACCTTCACAGCAATAAACATCTGAGTTTGCACATTCGTATATAACCTGCGGCTGTAGAGTTTGATCGACTGTTTTTCGACTCTCATTGCAATTTTACAAGGATCAGCAAATGCAGTTTAAATTCTTCCGTGGTTTGGATTTCGGATGGAGTGACTCTACATGTTCGTTTCATTCCCCTCTGTCCTATCCTCTTCCGTAGCGTGATCGAACTCCCCCAGTCGCTTTCAAAATTGGAGATCACTATTGCACTTTCCTTCCGTGAAACTTGCTCATTTCCTTACTATTCGTTCCCTTATATTGGCATGTTCTCTTAATGAAGCATGCTCGTAATCCCATTCCTGCGTGTGTTGTTGAAAGCAGGGCTATTTCCGCAATGCCTCTCGGCCTAGCTCTCGTTTAATGACAGGTAAACCCCTTCTTTCAAGTCTTCTCATTCATCCTGCTCAAACTATTCAAGATAGATGCTCCAATGCTCTCCATTCTTAACGACGGCTTATTTTCCCTGAATCTTTTGTTTCTATCAAAGCAACCTAGTCCGCAGGGCAACTTTTTACAGGTAGCACAAAAACATAGGTATAACTATGTAGGAGGGTCGTCTGGATGTCTCAAATGAAGAGAAAAGGTACTGGTGGCTACGGTAACTCCTAAGCACCCTTTACTCTACGGTCCTATGCCAAGTGAAACAATTTTCACCGAACACAAAGTGAAACGTTTTCTTTCCTACAGCCACTCTATATTTCTACTTTTCACTGGCGTTCTTTTGGCTAGGACTCTCTCCCTGCCCTCTGTTTTAAATTAGCAAAGCAGAGCACGAAACTATTTTGACCTCTCTTTAAATAAGAATACCATTTTCCTCTACCTTGATTCGGTCTATACGGGAAAATGGATTCTGCCGCAAAGTTTCCCCTTGTTTAAATCCTGCTCTTGCGTGCAAGCAACATATCATCTGTGTGATTCAGGACTATCGTTAGCTACCTTTTAAGATCGTAAAACTTGTGCATCTACAAGTTGTATTTACCTTTCAAATGCCCTCTCTTCAATAGAATCCTTCATTTTGCATGATTCAGCATCTCGCACTCGATGCTTTTTCAAGGAGCATACTTCTAGCTTCATCTTGATGGATTAAACACAGTGTTACAAATCCAAGTTACTTTGTCATAAAACCATAAAATTCTTATCTCAGACTATTACATATTCTCTTTCACTGCTGCAGACCGTTATCTTCCCTACAACATCATGCTAAGGATGTTTCCTCGCAATGCATGGGTCAGATACTTACCAGGGTCGCTAGCAAATAGCTCATTATTCAAATATTCAGGCAGTTTTTGAAACCTAAGACGTACCGAGAATTATAGCTAACAGTAACCAATCCAATTCAAATGTATTCAGGCGCATAGCCTATTAAACATAGATTATTCCGATCTTGTACGCTCAAGAAACCCTCTGTCTCGCAAAGTATCCTTTCTTTTCAGTTCTTTCTTCCCATGTTGTTTTCACATAGCAACAGCAGTCCTACTTCCAAGTAGCTGTTCATCGCTATGTCAATACAGCAAACGGCATGGCATGAACTACAGCTAAGACAAATACAATTTTGCTTGATATCTGCGTTTCTTCAGCTTCCAAACCTTCTTTGAATTTTTGCATTCGCTTTCTTATGAACCTGAGTACGTTGTATCCGACAATAAATTCTGGGGCACTGAGAGGCGATTCTTATCGAGCAGTGTCCTTAGTCTTTCCTCAACATGCTACCACGTATTGTGATTCCTATGCCTTCAATTGCAGAAAGCTAGCCGCTCTCTGCACTGGCGCAACTGACCATAGGGTCAATGCCCAAGAGCCTTAGCATCGACTTTCCCGGAGCTATCCTGGCATCTACCATTGTTTAATGCCGAAAGGGGATGCTCTCCAGGGCATCTTTCATTCTTTCTAGAGCAGGGATCTCAAACTCAACTTACCTGGGGGCTGTTAGAGGCAGATTCTAGGTGAGGCTGGGCCGCACTAAGTTTTCCGCAAGAAAGGCTCTGATAAAAGCATCCCAATGCTCTCCAAGGTCTTCATTTCTTGTAACACGCGGGTCAAAAATTCTCTAGGAAGAAGGCTTCTAGGCTGCATTCTTATGCTTTCAGCAGAGGTGGAGAAAAATCAGTAAAGATGTGCTTACTTGAACTATCGAAATGCTTTGTTTCCCAATCAACTCGGATGCTGTCGGTCTTTGGTGACAATATCGAGGGCGCTCACTCAAATTATTTCACCTTTTGCTGCTTCCAGCAAAGCCGATTCACATTTTATATTGCTATTTCTTAAGTACAAATTACTAGGCTATTGGGTTTCAGATGTCGTGTGCTTTCAACACTCTTTGAAAGCATTTATTTAGAGAACAGGCACCGTAAGAATGCTTCTAATGACCTTTAAGCAACATTTTGCCCAAAAATATACCACTTCCTCAGAGGTACTTTCCTGATGCCAAGTCGCTGCTCTGTTGCTTTCTTCGCTTTAATTTCAATACAGCTGTCAATATTTTGATCAAGGTGGCATTGTCAAGAGGTGATCGAGATTTTGATTTCTGCGTCACAGGTAAACGCGTTGATATCAAGTCTGGTAGAAAACGATTCTCCAGGAAACCTTTTGCTTTGGGGATAGTGTTGTAGATTGGGCAGTACGTAAAATCATTCTGATAATGATATGATAACTATTATCCTGAGGAACATTCGGGATTCATACTTCTCTACAGTTTCTATATGTCCATGTATAAACTCTAACTAACTCCATCAACTCTGATCCTGTGGTGATAAAGTCACGTACGAATACGAGGAGAATATTACTGACACGTGCGGAGCATGTGATGATAAAGATGAAAGCAGATGAATTTTACACCACGCGTTCAAGAGACACATTTGTGCTGCGCAAAGAAACCCAGACCAGAACGGTAGAATGGAGAGAGCGGAGAATCTTCTCAATAGATACAGTAATTTGTATGGTTTATTGGAGCACGTGTCAACAGTGTTGGAAGTCCTGGGTTTGAGGAGCGCTTGTTCCCGCTACTCAATGCCATCTGTCGTCCACCTAACAGTTAATGGACTCCCATCGTAAAGAACTGTAGGCTGACGGCGGCGAAGACGCCAACTGGCCAGTCGCTATCACCATTCCGGAGCTCAGGATGGTAGATTCTTTACAAACTGCTTCTTTTTGCTGGGATCGTTGATAGGACTGATTGTGCTGCTTTGTTAAACTACAGTCCGTTGTGCGTGATTACGCGTGCGGACTAATAACACTGGGGTTGTGAGTCCGAATCCTAAACGTGTCACAATGAAAACACCATTGGTGAGGGAAACAGCGGGGAAACATTTCATAAAGTCCACTTTCCTAGACAAACCCAAAGCCCTATCTCTGGTTTCTGCAAAGCATGAAATAGTGCATGCTACGCAGTTATACGATACTGTCACACTGAATCGCCATTGATTCTTGCTACCCAGCACTTTTGCTAACGGCTAGCCAGAGCATTCACTGATGCATTGATAATTGTCTCTGAGACCATTGCAAAAGGATGTTTTTAGCCTAAGAGGACGCCTATTGATATACGGACAAAAAGTCTAAAAGTCTTCTGGCTTCTTTCAAGCTTAAGTTTCGATAAGATTTACGTGACAAAGCAGGAGATGGATAGGGGCCATTTCTTGAGCGCGACATCCAGATTCCGTTTGTTTCCGATTACTTTTCTCACCGCTGTCATCCAAATTATTATCAATATTATTATAATTGTCATCATATACCAATTATACTCCTGTACTACTTTGCATGAAATGTCCAACTCTCTTTCCATCAACCAACAACATAGATGCTTCCTCATCTCCAAACTTTCCTCTATAGCCATTCGTACCACTTACTACATCTTTTGTTGCAGAAATAAGACTTGGACCAATCCTGACCTTCTTCCCTATTAGACCTGTGCCATTCTTTCGATTTAATATCCATCTCGTATATATTTACATCCATTTTGTCATTTTCCCCATTGTATTAGTTTTGTATTTTTGTAAACCCCAAGCCAGGCAAGCCAATTTCAAACTACCTATCCATCAGAGAGGTTTGTAATTGTATTTTAAATTGAATTCGAATGAAAGGTTTCTTTGCTTATGCTGAACGACCTCGACAGTCCATACAATTGATTGAATCGCCTAATTTCGAAAATGATGAGCGTTTCTATACGATGCATGTATTGCATATTTTGCCGACGGAACAAGGATTGGATGGACCCTACTTCTACTGACCTATGAACTATTTTTTCGCGTAATTCAACATTGTATCTCTTCGTTCTTTTTGCTTCTTTTTCCATTTGAATTGTCATTAATGCTAAGCAGAAGCAGCCAATTATACACTGCCTGTTATAAGAGAGGTATTTTTGTATTTCAAATATGCAGTTGATGAATGATTTAAAAGAATTACATTAGTCATTGTTATTATTATTAGTAATTTTTTTTCTTTTCTTCCTGTTCTGTTCTAGTAGCTTTCTTCTCTTTGTATTTCTCGTCTCTTGTCTTTCAAGTGGCTGATCATAAACTACCTATTTAGAGAGGTTTGCAGTTGTACATTAGTAAATATTCCAAGAAACGAAGTTTGAAAAAAAATTGCAAGTAGCAGGAAATTGAACTGATGAAAATAGTGAACTTGGGTCCATCCACATGTGCGTTGAGGGCAGCGGACACTACTTGAAGTTTTTTCACGTCATGGTGAAAGATTCAATGCTGGCACAGTGAAAAGGAGCACTCGATAAGAATTCACTTGCGATCTATTGACGTTCCTTCGCCAGTAAATCTATGACGATCTTCATTTTGCTCTCTGTTGTTCCAGCGGCATATTATCAGTGGTTACCGAAGCAGTGAGTGACGTTTGAATCTAGAAATCGCACGCCTGACTGACCTGCTTTGTATTTACTTTTGGATTGAATACAGTCCCAGTTTAAATTCTTTTCGTCTTTCCGATTGAAATAATTGCAGTCTCTATTGCTTTTTCGTCCGACACATCCCTGGATTAGCTAGCCAATCATTCCACATTGTCTGTTGTACTTTAGAGCTAAACCATGCCAAATTCTGTGCGACCATTACACGAGAAATCTCTCCATTCTGTGGCATTTTCAGGGAGAATTCATGGAAAACTGATACGAAACTGCCGGCTATAATGTCCTGAACAGCATCAAATCATGATTTTCCACTGATTGTAAGCCTCCAGTACTTTGACAAGCTCAGTACTCATCCATCGAAGAGATAGTCAAGAAGTTTCTCCAAGCTTTGATTGTTCGAATAGTTCACGGTTCTTTTTTAAATTATTCAAAAGGCAAATCTTTGCCTCGTGCAAAGTGGTTGTTTTGTCGTTTCTTACAAGGTCAGTTGGCAATCCCATTAGGTGCTAGAATTATCTCTGAACTTGTCAGTGAAATAAGATGAAGACCATCAGAAGTTTAATTCTAGCCCTGAATGGTTGAGTTTGAAACGCATCTTTGTAGTATCCATTGCTTGATTTCATGCAACGCTGTCTGTTTACAATGGCATCCCTATATTCGTTTGGTATGGTGTTACAATGACCTCTGTCTAATTCGAACTTGTAACTTGTGTCATTCAAGCGTTTGCTAATTCGAGCCAAAGTTTCAGGTCCCTTGAAAATCTCCTAGCAGAACCTCTATAATTCGAATCTCTGTAATTCAAAATTCTGTAATTCGAACATTTTTATGGTCCCAAGAGAGTTAGTATTAGACCGAGTTGACTGTATGTAATTTTAACATTCGTAAAGAGGATTTCGCTTGGTATGAAAGGTCTCTTTTATCAACCTGCTGCAGACATTCGACAAGCACAAACTCAAAATTTAGCGATGCACCTGCCTCGTCGTAGTATACAGCGGAAAGGTTCATCTTTGATAGATTGCAATGGCATACCACTTTCATAGGCCTTTGTCTTAATAGCACGACCACTCACTAGCGAGAGGTCATATATGCTGTGCGACCAGATGTTATCACTGATTGGTTCAAATTGGTTACTATGCGTTCATCATTATCATCATCATCATCAGTCCCGTAGCCCTTGGGGTCGTTGGGACACCGTTGAGGAAGCAACGATCTTTCTCCACTCCACACTGTCCCAAGCTGTAGTGTTGGTTTCGCAAAGACCTAGCCCAGTCCTTTCCTTGATGCTGTCAGGCCAGAATTTCCTTGGTCTTCCTCTGCCTCTTGCTCCTCTAACAGTGTCCTGGAGACAGGTTTGGCTAGGCCCTAGGATCTTGCTATGCGGCGATACCATTTCATTTTTCTTCTCTTTATGATAGCCATTAGCCTCTCGATGTTGCCACAGGCTCAAATCGAGTGGTTCAAGAAAGAATGGGGGACTGAGGGCTTGTCCCAGAATCATTTTTAAACCACGCCCTCTTAACAATCAAAGAAATGGCTATTTTGGAAGACATGCCCTGGAAAATTTTGCATCCCATATTGGTATTTAGAAATTCAAATAACAGACTTAACAAAATGGACAGTGTGACATGCTGGCAAAAATCTCAAAGAAAAAGTTATCTTAAAATACAAAATGTGGCTGCTTCCAGTTTTTGCTTTTTTGTACAATTCGTCATCTTTCATAAATCTTACAAAATTTATGCCTGTTTTCATTGCAAGCAAATAAATTGTCCATGTCGATCAATGACAGTGTATCAGTTCGCTATTTATGCGCAACTCTTTAAAACATTGCTTTTTGGAAAAAAAAAAGTGAGGGGCTATGGCCCCCAGCCCCCCAGCCCCCTATTCCACGGTGCATGTTGGTGAAAGGTGTTCAAAATAAAATTTCTCTAAAATTTTGATAACGGCAACCATGCAGCATCGTTAGGTATTTTGCAAATATGCATATCTATTAAGGAATAAGCAAATGTGCATTCTCAACCCCAGACGTATCACCGACTTTTAAGGTTGGACTTATCACCCACATGATAGAAATAGTTTTCTACCATCGTGAACAGCTGACTATCAAAGGGTATTTGAGGCAGTAACTAAATGGAAACTGAAGCATATTTCTCATATTCGTATTTGAAGCACCGATCTATCTATGTAGTCCGTGTTTCATGTTGTTTGCTTTTCCATTATCATTGTGTGCCACAATCATGTAACATACGTTAAAGTCGGACGTTCGCCCACCAGCACAGTTCGAGATCTGAATGTAAATAGTCTAGATAAAGATTGCATACGTAAATCAATTTTCTGTAAGTTCGCGCTGCCCTTTTGGAGAAGTATCAAGATCTTTAAGATAATATTGATGGTCAATATCGGACTATTGAATGCAAAGGGATTTTTGTGATATTTGAAAGCATACTGTGATAAAAACCCAGATGGACTAGATTGAAAATCTCTGCTCTTAGATTTACAGCCTTGAATTCTCTCTGCAGCGAGTATAGCTCTTGAATTTAAAAGTCAACTTCCAAGTATGCTCATCTCGAACATAAGCTGCTGTCGCAAACGGTGAAAATACCAGTGAAAGAATCCGGGTATTTGTAGCTGTTCAGTGACAAGCGAGAGTCTGTTTCTTGCAATTTTTCATAACAATCAGTACTGTGGCACCTAAGGTACACGAGTCAGCAAGGCCACTTTTTCCTCGTGTTAGCAAGCATATGATTGCCTTCATAAAACGCCGTTCCAAGGAAAGGCTGATATGCCCCCAGTATAATATTTTTTCCAATTATGCCTTTGATCACTGTGAACAATGCAAAGGCTTTTAAAGGCCATTTTATGACCATTGAGCAGTTATTACCCTTAGCTTCTGGCGTAAGAACAATAACGTGTATCTGCAATTATGCAGAATGATTTCACCACATATGGTCAGAATGGTTTTAGATTGCTTTGACATATTTTCCCCTGCCTGGAACATGCCTGGCGCACAACCGACCAAGTTGCCCATTTACGAAATGAAAGCAGCGCTGCTGAAGAGATTTGTTTTAAACTTCCTAAGCTTCCAAATCAGATCCTGATTTGCGTTCATAATTAGAAGAAAAGCTTTCTTACAGAATGCTGTCAATGGACGTGTTTTTACTATTTAATGTTAGCGATGAATAGGCTGAATGATATACCTATGAAAGAGAGGAATGTATTTTGACCTGGGAATACAGTATTTAACAAGAACAATTTTCAAATATCCACGTCTCCTTGCTTACATATCTAGCATGCTTCGAACACCCAAAGACTTCATCAAAATTTACTCTGACCAGACAACTGCCTCGTTTGCAGCTTAAAGATTGTATGTAATTGTTTACACTGCTTCTGTCCATAGATCTTGCCTCGTTTCACTGTTGCACTATTACGAGACAGTATCACTGCTTTGCATTTTTCTTGAAAGATGACAGTGAAATAACTTTCCGTACGGATTTGATGCGTTTTGGTAACTAATCGGCTTCCGTTGTAATCTAAGTCCATGATTGAAGCATATGATTTTAAGTATTCAAATTTCTCCGTAATTTCTACAATAGAAACCCTGTTTATACTGAATATTGTGATGCGAACGGAGTGGTTGGATCGCGAGTGAAATCTATCCTTATGAAGATAATCAGACTCTCCCTGCTTCGAGTTTAATTGTCATTGCGCTACATAATTTTGGCTTGTTATTCTTTAAAGACAAATGACATGAGTCAGTTCAGAATTGCAACCTAGGTCATATGAGCTTGCCCCTTTTGTGAGGACGATCACCACAAGTTTTGCTAGGATGAGAAAGGATGGCTCAGTATCCAGGCTTTTACTTACTATTCCTATGTCAATGATGCGAGCCCCAGTTCGAGCTTAGCCTTTACTGAGAGTGAGGGTGTAGTCACTAGCTCTGTATGGATCACAAGGTATGTTCATACCAAAAGGATGTGCCACGACACTGCTAGATAAGCATAACATCTCTGTGTCCTAAAATCTGCCTTCGTGCACTTGGTAAAAAGTATAGAGTAAGAAATTGTTTTGGATGATAGTACCATCAGACCGGGTTACTAATAGATTAGTCTTACTAGTTAAGGCGAAAATGCTTCTAGCTCTTTTTCATTTCAAATCATCCATCATTCACTTTGTCCTGATAATCATGTTTAGATATAGCTGACGATTTTGGAGAAGTGAAGATCCCCCGATCACCCAGTCTGCCATCATTGTGAGCAACGCAATTTTGTTCAACAATTACTTTGGTGTCATCATGTAATCAGTTGCCCAATCAGTAGGAGTCAGAGCAGAATTGCCATCAATTGCACTTCTCTTTGACGATCTCTCATCACTTAATCAGCGTTATACACATAACTTATCGTTGATTGTTGGTGACGACAAGTCTTTAATTTATTACACAAGTTACTGACCAAGTTTGAAACAGAGTTTTCCAAGTGATGGAAATTGCTGCATTCGAAATCGATGTTAAATCATTAAAATCGAAACATCCTTTCTCGTTCCTTGTCAGGTAATCTCTTGCCATCGCGACTGATATTTTTTCCTTCGGATCATGGTGCTTGTGCTCTTCGTTTTGCATTTCTTTTCATTATGGAAACTGCGGTCGCTCTTCATTTCTTGAAATTGCAGGCTTCCTAACGCAAAGTCATCCCTTTCCAAACAGGTGTTGCATTAAGCTAACAAGGTCAATTTAGCTGCAAATCATTAAGCAATACTAATCATGGAAAACCAATGTTTACAGGGTCAAGGAAAGCAGTCTTAAGCGCTCTTGTACATTTACATTTCGTGACAATGCTCCATCACTTTCTAACCGAACAGTAAGAAGCTGACCATTTCTATGTTGACAGCACGTGATGATTCTTTGAGAATGCTTTTCCAATGAACGTCTTTTAGGAAAGTAGACTACTTCTTTAATGGGGCCTCCTTTTGATATCAATAATTACTGGCGGAAGTACCGTCGGAATAGATGTTTGATGGTATGCTTCCACCGATCACTAGCTCACCCGTTGATTGGGTTGATTGGGTTGATTGGGTTGATTGGGTTGATTGATTGATGCTTTAATTGATCGTACGCGTCTTGATTAGCAAATACATTCAAGTCGTAGAGTAAATATCAGGGCGCAATGTTGACAAAAACGACATTGTGATTAAAAGGAGTTGGATCGAAAAATTATGAAGAAAATCACCACTCTGTGGTCAGGTTGCGCCTCGTCGACACAGTTCAATGATACTTTGTGATTCATAGGCTCGTAATCTAATGGTGACGACGACAGGTATTGAGCCCACAACGCGATGCGAAAATGCTTTTAAAACGCTGTATAAATGACGTAGTTCAACAAGTATTCTCTAAATAACAGTCGTAGAGCCTTTATCCATCGCTAATTAATAAAAGGGAAGTTTGTCATACGCTTTTGGTCAATCATTCTAGTTGTCCTCACCATAGCACGTGTCGAGTGCTGTTCCGACACGTGGAAGCTATCTTTCTTCCATGTGCAAGGTGATGGGTACAAAACAGAGCTATGCTATTCGACGCGGATGGTTGTATGTCGTTATTACTATTAGCATGTTTGCCTTAAAACGTTCTTTGAGGTTGATTTCTGACATCTACGAAAAACAAGCAACAGTCAGAGAATTCGATGCTGTTTCACTGCCAGGACGATTCGATTCCTTGCCTCAAAAAAATCAAAACTGACTTCGCTTACCTTTTTTGCGTAGGTTCCCGCTTTCAGACACTGCTCTCTTCTCATTCACTGCCATTTTTCTGCTTTTTTTCTAGAATACCTATCAATTTCCATTTCTTGTTCAATTCAGAGTCCCGCTCCGAATCTCGACCGGCCAATTAACATGCAGGCCTATCCTTATAATTTATTTATGCCAAGTCAGCCCTTATGGAATACTTATGTACAATTTCAAGCTGTATGTCTATAGGCTTAGGAAGTCAAACAAGTTTGTTTAGGCACCATTTGATAGTTTACGGCTGATTTCAATGATCAACGATATGTCCAGAAAACAACTTTTCTCATGTTTTAGAATCAGCTTTTCCAACTATTGAACTTGATCTTCAAGGTTCGCTATATTTTTTGCTTTAAATGCGGTTTAAAAAACATGGAGTTAAGCAGTTATGGACGACCTGTTCTTTTGCTTGCATTTTTAATGAAACCTAAATCTTCACTATTGTTTGAGAGCTAAAACACCCAGTTGTGGCTAAGCAGGTTTGGAATAAATGGCAGGCTTCTAGTATTCCGCCATCTGCCGGTCATTGAAATTCCTCTTTTCAACAGTGATTCAACTCCTTAAAATATCGTTGTTGATTATCCGAGCAGATTTGCCGATTCATAAGCTGAATAAGACTGGTCAGTCTCCTGAAAACAAACCTATCGTGTTTTTGCCAACAAAATGAATCGTCTGTCAATGGTGATATTGAAGAGCCTGCGAGTCACCCATTCTTCAACGTTCCACCATCTCAAAATGCTCTGAATTGCTTAAGCAGTAATTTATATCATTCTTTGGCATTCACAAAGAAAGCTTTCGGACTGCAAACCATAGCTTCTACAAGCTGGCTACTGTTTCGAGCATATTCGAGTGTAACTTTGTTAGACTATGAATTTTCTTCATAAAGCGTCCAGTCATATTGCAAATGTCCTTTTAATAGTGGATGTAATGTCGATCTTAAATTTTAGAAGTGGACAATCTACAAGGCTGAACAGGAACTGCTTCACTCAGTCAATGTCAGTCAAATAGTTGCGAGCCTTGTATCTTGGACAAATACGAGGTGAGGCCATTTATGAAAGGAAATGAACGAGACTTCGTCTAAAGCGCTAGACTATTTTCCCGTTGCTCTGTCAGTGATAGTGATCTCTAACTTTTAGGTCATTTAGAGCCAATACACCGCACATTGGAATCAATAGGTGGGTTTCCTTACATTTAAACCTCTTGTCGCTTAGCTAAGCGTTTTTAATATGCAATTTAATTCTAGCTAGATGAATAGGTATACATAATTTCGATAGAGTTGATGTATTATTTCACTAAACATTGCAATTAAAAACATGCTTTCAAAATGCTACGTTGGTGACTTCTTTGACGACGTTCTCTTCTTTGCAATATTTATTCGCACTGCTGACTTTAAATTCACTATTGGGCCTGCGATCTTCAACTTTTGACATTTCCTAAAGCAAAGAGGCATTCATTTTCAGGATTTTTACTTTTCGTGGTTGAAATTTGACAAGACGATCGGAACATAGCTTGGCCGATATTTTTAATCTTTGAAATCGTGCAATTAGGAATCTGTGGGATTCGACCTTAGTGTGATGTCTTGAGTAAGCTGCCTGATGGTTCTAGCACATTCGGTTTCTAATTTGGCATGGTTATTGGGTATTGGGAATAGGTATACTGGTAATTGCTTAAGGCATGATCCATATCTAAATGTCGCTAAGTTCTCATAAGGATTTATCCAGTCATGAATTACAGCAAATGATAGCTATCTTTGATGCTTTACAATAAACTCATATCAGTGAATGCAGAACAGTAAACATACGAAGTATCCGCGTCGCTCCACACTTGTCACTGTTTGCTTAATTAGTCTGATCATTTTGAATAATGATGATAAGACGAATCTTTATACTGGATTAAGCACTTCAATTTTAGATTAGCTGCTGTCAATGTATGTCCGGTGCTTGTGCCCTCAGAGTTACTTCTGAGTACTCATTTACCGACCTCGGAAGGATGGACAGCTGAGTTGACTGTTGGCTTGTGGTTCGTAATTCCGACGACTGGATTCGAACCCACGCAAGGAGACCTCAGAAGACAGAAGATTTGAAACCCTGTGCCTTAACCACTCGGCCACACCACCATATAATGATGTTAATTATACTGCAGGTGAGCTTTGACCTTGCGCAATCAGATTTCAACGCATGTTTTGTTGCTGCAGTATCTGTTACGCCATTCTCCGTGCAAATGTACGCATTGATAGAGAGCGATGGGTTTTTCGTGAATATGCGAAATGTACAAGCATGTTTAAGTGGTTAGAATGTATTAGCATCATTAAGTGGACAACCACACTCTGTGCTCTGAGCGGAAAGTTTTCCATTAGACAAAAAATGTCTGCTTAAGACTATAAGGCAGCGTCTATTGGAGTGTTTGGCATATCTACCGATTCAAAGAGCGACCATGGAATACGTAGTACGTCAGCTGTAGCATCTGCTTACCGGCAGTAGTGACATTCAATTGACAAAAGTCATTGCATATTGGTTGTCTCATAAATTTCACGAAGTGTCATGAGATTTGCATAGAAGAAGAATTTGAACTGTGGCTAATTTCAAAACCTACTTTTAACTGTAGAAAGCCAAAGAAGCTGCCTTTGGTCTTAAGAGAAGGGTTCGGTCGTTATTCATCTCTAGTTATGACCAACGGTGAATTGATCTAAGGCATCATAGCATAAGAAGGAGATGCATGAACTACTTTTATTGATGATATGTAGTCATAACAACAATCGCTTGCGTTAAAAAGTTTGAAGTCCTTCCTTCAAAATTTTCGGCCAGTATGGCGGCGCCCATCTCCGTTTCTATAGGTTTTTTGGTCACACAGTTGTGGAAGCACATTGAATGCTGCAATTGGGAGCATAACTTCCATGCTCTTTCCTCCCGGAATGTTGAATGCTAAGCAGGGAAATAGCATGTACCATTTTTCAAGTCTTACAGTGCACCATTAAGAGAGTACATCCATTTTCATGTTGCTGAAGACAAGGGACGTTATTTTTGCTGAAGTGGAGAGCCAAACCTACCAACAGCTCTGTGACGACTTATCGCACACTCGTACACTCGTGCACGGAGTAACTGAGAACCGGGATCGAACACACACCTTTAGGATCCTTGGGCAAAAGCTCTATCGGCAGTGTCACTGGGCCATCAGGCTGTTTAGCATGCTGCTTTTATTTTCTACCTTTCAATCTCTCAAAGAAGTATTTTTATAAGTGTGTGGATAATGCTATTCAGTTAGCAACCTGTTGTTCGGTAATTTCAATATTTTGGCGGAAACTAGAGAGGACTGCAGTGGAATCGATGCTGATTGAAGCATGCACCTTTTGAATCTTCAGTGAAGATTTGAGTTTGGTATCTCTTGCATTTTTCATTGAGATGTTTTGCTACTGTCATGCTCCTCAGTACCTTATTGCTACCGACCCAATGCCCTGCTAGCCTCACTGGTCGATAATCAAGTGAAGCCGCTGATTCGATGCTATGTAATATAGTCCCTATTAATGACGATGAACACACAGCCAGCCGCTTACGCGCGTTGTCAGTGTGCTGAAAGTCTAAATAACACCAGAAGTGGATGTGTCTAGGAAGGAATGGAATAGAATGAAGAGCATCTCGTCAACGACAGCAGCGAACACAAGGCCCTGGTTGAGGAGCAAAATTGGCCAAGGGCCACCAAACGTTATTAACTGGCTTGCAGTGGGAAAAATGTGACAAGATGCACGGAAATGTATACCTTTAACCAGTATGGTAATAAATCATTTCCACATAACTTAACTTATTTGCCAAAATGAATTTCCTGCTATCAACTAAGAAACTCTCAACTGAATGTAACTGAGAGATTTAAAGAGCGATAATGAAATTTGAAATGTTAGCCGAATAAAAATTGTAATAGCCAGAGTCGGTGTACTTGTAAGAACTCTTAAACTTTAACACTAACATTTCACTCTTAATTTTGTTGGAAAGTTTATTGCAAATGTATCTATATTCAAGGGGGCTGAAAATTCTTGCTGATCTGATGCTATTAATTGATGAAGGCTTCCACTGGTTCTCCATTTTATTGCTTTTACCCATGCACTGGCAACCGTTATAGACACATGCAGTAATGGAGCCAAGAACCGTGACTGTTGGCTAAGGCAAACTTTAAAACACATTTTATTGCATCAATGAGAACATAATTTTTCCTTTTTTCATTCAAACAGCCCGGTTGATTCATTAGTTGTATTAAAAGCATTAGCCCTATCTATCATTCTACTGTCGAAAAATATCTGTCGAAAAATGCCACATTCGTTTACTCTGCTCTATGTTCATAGATTTCACGTTTACAGAAACTCTACCCAGACTAAACGACGATAAATACTATTTCACTAGATAGCAAGGAGGGCATTTAATTGACGACGTTGGAGCTAAAGAAGCTGTGCAACAGGTATTATCGTGAAGGAATCTTAAAACGAAAGCAATGTCTTAGTAATATATTTTAACCTTACGGTTTCGGTAGTTATAAAATCTCCGTTTGGCAAGAGAGCCATAATTTTGGAATTAAAATTTTCAAGTAAACAAAACTACTATGTAAAATGAAAGGATTTGCTAGATCTTTGTTACCTACGGTACGAAGTTATGAGGTGTGGTCATAGCTCACAGCAAGATAAAATGTGACCAGGCTAGCTTTGGCTTCAAATGGAACTTCTTTGGATTCTAAGTCCTGTCTGAGAAATTGAATTAGGTTGACATCACAATGCATGGTCATTGCCAGAGAAAGTGTTGAAAGACGACATGATAAACTTAGCCTCCGTGTGCCCTTAATTATTGTTTTGCATATTTGGTATACATGTGAAGAATGACACGCATTTTTGACACATGTACGTGAATTCAGATAGTAGAATGAGAGTAGACGTATAATCATCATACCTCGTGGTGCAACTCGCCATGGACGCTGCGAAAGCTAATGCCAAGTTTCTACGTCATAGCGAATATGATAAGGCCATAAACTGTGACCTCGGCAATGTCCATCATTACAAAGTCTACAGATAGCATATGGCTCTTAACCTCACGCTATCAAAATTCACAACATATCTTCATTGTTGCTTCTAACTTCTATTGCAAAGCAGATTCCTTTGGTTTTCTCATCTTTTTCAAAATGCCACTTCTAGTGCCACCGTCTGACTTTTCCCTATTCGATTGCATTTGCATTTGTGAAGCAATACTTCTTTACTTTTTGTCAAAGCCATGTTATTGTTAACGTGTGGTTTGCTTATGAAATAGAAAGAAGATTCGTATCTAAAATATTGATGGGCTTCCCTTCTCTCCGAGATGAAGGCTACACAACAAAAAGCATATTTTTTTTTTTTAGTGGGTTATGTTGAGGAAAGGCCATGGTGGCCTATACAAAGCCCCAACACAGGAGGAAAGAAGAAAGCGAGCAGCTAAGAGGATAGAGAGATAAGATCAAGTTTATTTATCTTAGATTTGAAAGATGGCAAGTTGTAGGACTCAGGAAAGCAAGAGGAAGGGAAGACGTTCCATAAGTTGCATGTTCTAGGGATGAATGATGATTTGTGAGATGGAGTTCGTGGATTAGGCAGTGAGGATATGGTTCATTTATCTTGGAAATGATGCCTATCAGCATTATTCAGCATTCTTTGTTCACTTTTTCATATTTGACAGGCCTGGTAGAAAGGTAGATCAAGTGATAGCCTAGCTCTGAGTGGAAACTGGCGTAGTGGTTACTGTGCAAAATATGTCTAGCTCGTGGCAAGCTTGTGAACGTTTTTTCTTTTCCCCCTGTCCATCAACCAACCCAATTGTAAATTGGTGTCCGTTGTAATGTTGAAACTAAGTGCTAAGAAAGAAGGAGTTGACTACCCCACCTCACAATGGCCCAGCTCAGGAGGGTACCTCGCTAAAACGGTCCTCCTCAACGCTCGCTTCGAGTATAAGACTTTACGTCAGTGATCTAGCTCTATACGTTTAAGGCTGGCAGTGCAGTCGGCGGAGCGTACATCACATAATTTTAAGGTCATGGGTTCGATACCAGTCCTCGGACGCTAAGCGCACGAGTGGCACATTTCGGTAATCGGACTCAAGCAGTCCCTCTACCTCAGCAAAATTAAATTCTCTTGTCTACTGCAGATGAAAAGCGGATTGTGTACCTCGTTCTTTAGCTGGTACTGACACTGCACCACTCCTAACGATTCATTTCTGTCTATCTATTTCTATACATTCAATCCTAGCCCAAAAATGGAGAAATATACCTAAGTGTATTTGCGCTTAAAGGAAGACTTCGGTGTGAGTTGTGAGATCAATGCTACACAGTGCGACTGCTATGAAAAATATTTGCAATCGTTACAGAACAGAACAGAACGTAGAACAGGGCTTCGTCGTGGCCAGCCGTCACGATAGCAAATAAACTGCGCTGCACGACAAAGAAGCCACGTGTTACAGGGGGATATCGAAAAACAAGCTGTGGTACAACGCCATTGCAGACACACAGAAATTGCACCGTGTAACAGTATCTTACCATCAACAAGATAGTTTTTTCAAAAGTTCATTTTCAACTCAAGTGTCCTGCTGTTGGCTTTTCATACAGCTTGAGTGAATTTGTTAACGTAGGCTTTGTAATTGCTTGTCTCTCTAGCAAAGGCTTTTTGGACAATAGGCCAACGTTAGCGAAAATTGAAGGTTTGGCTGCTCTTGTCTGAGGTAATCATCCCCTTCAGTCAGTCAGTCAGTCAGTCAGTCAGTCAGTCAGTCAGTCAGTCAGTCAGTCAGTCAGTCAGTCAGTCAGTCAGTCAGTCAGTCAGTCAGTCAGTCAGTCAGTCAGTCAGTCAGTCAGTCAGTCAGTCAGTCAGTCAGTCAGTCAGTCAGTCAGTCAGTCAGTCAGTCAGTCAGTCAGTCAGTCAGTCAGTCAGTCAGTCAGTCAGTCAGTCAGTCAGTCAGTCAGTCAGTCAGTCAGTCAGTCAGTCAGTCAGTCAGTCAGTCAGTCAGTCAGTCAGTCAGTCAGTCAGTCAGTCAGTCAGTCAGTCAGTCAGTCAGTCAGTCAGTCAGTCAAACACTACAGCCCTTATCGTCGTCTCTCTGACTCCATGTTCTCTGTACGTTAAATAAGGCCGCAGGCAAGAATGGTCCACAAGGGTTGAATCGAGCAGCAGCTTTTTAGGACCAGTTTCATACGCATCTATCAACTGGTGATTCCTAAAGAAGGACTAATGCCCAAGAATCTTACCATCGAGCTATCCTGACACTTGAAGGTGTCGATTTGCTGCATAAAACCATATTCTCAGAACAACTTGGGTTTATATGCAGGAACTTGCAGTCACTTCTATCATTTGATTCCGTGAGTATCTTATTAACTTGTGTCCGACAACATCCTTGAAGAAATCACCGGTTTTTGATTTTGTATGCAATGCTAGATTTCGAACTATTACAAGACGAGATGCGCCAAAGTGGCTATGACACCGAGATAAATTTTGCATGAAATCAGCTTTTAATAATGAAAAAGATAGAAAAGATTTTGAGTCGTAAGTCATTTTTTTTGTTGATTCAAATTTAATGCGCAGTGAACTGAAGGCTTTTTCTACATTCCATGACTTTCTAGGCCTCTTATAGCATCATCAGCTGCTACTTTCTGCAGTGCAAGAAAGATAAATGTAAGAAGATTCTGAAAGGAGAGAGTCATACGCAGTAAAACAGCTTCACAGGCGTGGATTTGGAAAGGAGAGTGTCCATCAAAAAGAGCAGTTTAGGAAAGCTTGGAGATCTTTAAAAAATGTTTTGCTGATGACATCAGTGAGTTGAAAATTTTCATGATGTCAAATGATTGATGGTTCTTGTGTTCTTGCAAGTTTTATTTGTTTACGTGTGTAGGCGACTGCATTGGTGAAAATTATTGTAGCCTTGCCAGCATTCTTCTTTAGTGTGTTTTATCTAAATCAGATTCTACACTCTGTTTTCACGGTGTCGGATGCAAGCAAATTTGTACTCAAATCATTATGCTCTTCCTATTGCAGGGAACATTTCCTGGAAATTTCTTCCCGAAAGCAAGCTAGAACAACTATTTTTAAGATTCAAGAGCCTTTCACAATGTTCTTTCAGTTTTCAACAATCCCGCTTTCTGTATCAATTCAATTCCGGTCTTGACTCCTACATCCGCTATGTTCTGCTTGTCACACAACCCACTCCAATTCACCAGCCATCGCTGGAATGACACTTACATTTTGGAGGCATCATACACACTCAATTTCTCTTTTTAGTTCTTGAAATTTCTCGATTTTCACCTGCTGCTTCTGTTTTCTCCTTGTTTCTCCTAATATGGCTTTGTCAATGCCCAAGCATTCTCTTTTTGCTTTCATCTCAATAACAATCAATTTCTGGTCGTCCATGCTCAATTTGGTAGGCTGTGTTTATGCTGAAGTCTTGCAGTATCCTAATGCTCTAAATTTTCAATAATTCCTTCTAACTTATGATTGTACCATTATTCAGCCCTGGGTTGGTCATACTTCTGGCAAATCTTCAAGCGAACTAACTGTGCTACGATGCCCTGACAACGCCTGTATTCCTTCTGCTGGGCTAGTTTGCTGCATTCAAATATAATTTGGTTCTCTGTCCCCCCCCCCCCCCCCCCCAATTCTCACCACACACTCTTGCTTTGTCGACTTGTTTGATATATTTTGTGCAAATTGCTTGTTCTTGAACTGCCACAATCAGTGCTTCCACCCCTTTCTGTAAGTTTCCTCTCTTTAGCCATTACCATGATTTCTCCTTCTCTCCTATCTCTTCCGTATCTCTGAAACATTTGCCATTCATTGCCCTTTCATGCCATTTCCCTTCTCTTGCTCTTCTTTTCTGATCTTTGTGTTTTGACGGCTTAATGGTGTCCGTGTTAATTTCCAGTTGTTTTGTACCGCTTCAACAATTGCTTTTTGCTGTTTCTAAAGTACCACCAAAGGCTTTTTTCCTCTGACCGGATGGCTTCTAAGACACTTTGCAGTCCTCTTCTACCTCCTCTCTCTCTCTCTCTCTCTCTCTCTCTCTCTCTCTCTCTCTCTCTCTCTCTCTCTCTCTCTCTCTCTCAGGGTCTCTCTCTCTCTCTCAGGGTCTCTCTCTCTCTCTCTCTCTCTCTCTCTCAGGGTCTCTCTCTCTCTCTCTCTCTCTCTCTCTCTCTCTCTCTCTCTCTCTCTCTCTCTCTCTCTCTCTCCCTCTCTCTCTCTCTAGCAAATATATATATTTAAATGTAATGCTCCATTCATTGTCACAATTCTCCGTTTCCCTCTGCCTAATTTCTCAAGCTTCTCTTTCGTCCGTTTCACCATCCCGACGCCATATTATAGAACAGGTACTGCCCAAATACTCATTGCTAAAATGGCATTCTTACTGCTTGAGTTTGATTTCAAAATTAGTTTGATCCTTCGCTAATATTCGTTTGTGAATCTCTCTTTCATTTCCCCATTCATTTCATTCTTAATCATATAACCTTCTTCATTCTCTCATTATTCTTACGATTATTATCATTTTCATCATTTTCATTATCATCATTATGAGTTTTTTTACCGTTAGTATATCAAATAGTTAACTAAATTAATTCAAACAGCCAAGTTACAGTACAAGTGAAAAGTTAACAAAGAAGTTAAAAATATTAAAAAAAGATGAATTTCTACTGGTATATCATCACTGATAGATTGATGACCAATGCGCATGCGTAGTGCTGCAAACCGACTCTGGGTTTTATCCCGTCATTCCGGACCAGATTCAATCGTTTTGGTATGTGTAAAACCGTAAATGACCAATCGAAACTCTTGGTCCCTTATCAAGTTTTCATACTGCTATGGCCAGCGATTATTCGGACTTAGTTCGCACCATAGCCTCCCTAGCTCTATGGCTCGCACTCAAAACCTGGATGCTTATGAATTGTTTTGAGATTATCAGTCTTGTTACTGTTGTTGGCTTCATAAATACAAGCAAATTAGTCATTGAAAGTTATGTAGCTAGGCAATCACCACAATCAGTTTGTGTCCTTTGCTGCTCTCCAGAAGTGGGTCCTTATCAAAATCATTTTGTCTAAACATGGTCCTTTATTAGACTTACCTCTTGGGCGCTTGATCAGTTACCTACGGTGTCTAGGTTAAATCTATAGAGAGGTAGAGGGTTAGGTAGCACAATGGTAAATCCACGTGTCTAGTTTGCTGCAGGTTTCTATTTGGAAGCAAGGTCTTTCACGCTTCTGGACGTCCTCTTGCAATCCACCTAGCAACATTGGGTACTTTTTTTATTTTCATTTATTTACCATTTCTTTAATATTGGCAATAACAATATAAAGAAAAATATACATAGCTAATAAGCTACTTTTGTCAACGGCTGGGTACCTGCGTAAAGCTAGAGGAAAAGTGATGTGATGAAAGCAAATGGTCAGGTATTTCAGAATGATTTTGCAAAGAATCGTCCTTCTCGTAGAAAGTGCTGTCCGACACTCGTTTCCATTATGATGCTCAACATTTATCTTTAAACTGTATCTGCATTATCTTCTCTTGCGCTTTGCACTTTATCATATCAGTTTCATATTTCTGTGAACAGCAATGATTTGAAACTCCGTTACTGTTAGATCCCTGCTCGAAAATTTTTCCTTCAAGGGCTTCTAGAGTGAACAATTTTTATTATCGCATTAGATTCAGTCGAGTGCCCTGATTTCGAATCTGCGATTATTTTTCTGATGTTTGCTGGGCCGCACCGGTGACCCAACTTAGTTAGGATTGAATCCAGAAGAAGATATTAGTGTATTGTACATCCATATACGCACCTAAAGGTGTGATGCCTGAAATTTTAATTTATGGACTCCAAGCACATTTTTAAGCGTTTCCTTTTCCATGGAGGTATTGAATTCGTAGTGTGCGTTTAGCAGCTTTCATTACCTGAAATTTCTTTTGTGAGAGTGCGAATCTGGAAACCAATCCTCCATCTTGCTTTACTTCTGACAGCATATGGACTAGCAGTTTCAGGGCATCGATTTATAATAAGGTACGAGACTGTTGGATTACGGCATCGTGGGGCATGGCATTGCATGGATAAGAATGGCACCAGCCTTGAGAATATCATAATATCTCCTTATTCCTGTCAACCTAATCATAAACCAAAAAATCTAGCTATGTATCTACTTGCCAGCATGGATTTATTCTTGACAGAATTTTGACCTTTCTACCTACTCACCAATATTCCCACCTTTTCTCTCTACTGACCGAAATCCCCACATTTTTATCTACTAACCATATTACGTATACTTATGCTTCTTTTGCTTTACTGATGCCAATATACATCTTCTTGTGAGTCTACCTATCTCTACTCATCCACATCCTTATAGGCACCATCACAGAAGATTGTCTATCTACTTTTCCCAAACCTCTCTACTCATCTACTTACCAAGATGGATACCAACATCCCCTTTACTTGCCAACATACCTACCTGTCAGGGTAGCAGTCATTTTTGCAGGGAAATGCAAGCTATCTAGGAAGGTGCCAATCACTGAATCGCCGACTGCTTTTTATCACCCCTTCTGAGCCTCAAACAAGCGACAAACTATCAATGTTATTTTGAATAGAATGTGGGTGACACTTCCAGGCTAGTGACAGAAATTTATTCAAGCGCAATTGAAAATTTCATGGGTACCTATTCCCAATATGGAAAAAGGCTTACTTGGCGTGGGTCAAAATATCTGTCAGCTGGAACCCCCACCGTTGTCTTGAATCGCATCCAGTGGTCAAATTGATGTCAGTATGGCCATACTACATGGCTTAGAATCAGAAAAACACGCCCTTGTCGTCATCTGAAAGACTCTTGGCTCATTATGCATCTTTGGATGTGTGTTCCCAAGGTTTGTCGATTGCCTTATTTTCAAAAATATGTCCGAACGTCACAGCAAGAGAAACGAATTCTAGAAATTGCCTAGAATAACACCTTGTCCTGTTCTGTTATATTCCCATACAAAATAGCCTAAGGTTCTGCTATATCTACGTAAGCATAATAAAATGTGACTTGACCTGTATATTCTTCTGAACTTACAATCAGTTAACTACAATTTCAGTCGCAAGCGGTTGTGATACGGATGACCTATGGTAACTAACAAGACTGTGTATGGCTTTATTCAAAATTAAATAGCAGGATACTATGGGGGTGGCCAAGAAACTTAATATTTTCTAGCAAGCATTTACGTACTTTGTCCATTTTTTTGAAACTAGGGAGAAAGGAGGGAAGCTTAATGCTTGTGCTGAACGGTTTCCTGCTGACAGTTACATCGGTTTTGACTTTCAACGTGGTTTGATGACGTCTTGTCTATAGCTAGATCAGTTGATCGATGGTCTTTTTAAACTTAATGCTTCCAAATGCAGGAACTTACACCATTATGCTCTTCTCATTTGCTCACACGACATGGATGTTCTGTACGCTCACAAAGCGTTTGATGTAGTCTGAAGTGATAGGTTTATCATCGCTCTATGCAAGCATTCCACCGCAATATAGATAAGCATGTTACCTGGTGAATCGCTATTTCAACCCACAAATACATTTCTAAAGCCTTGATGGTTTTGATAAATAGCGTTGTTCTAATGTATTAAAAGATGCAGCCTTTTAAAGAAAGATCAACTGAGATTTCGATGAGCAAAGAAAAATTGCCTCGAACTTTGAGCTACAGACATTGATTATCAAACCCATAGTGAGGCTACGTTCAATGTATGATTTTGCAACGGAGAAAGTTTTCTCTCAAATCCTATTTGTAGCGCAATGCAGCGTAAAATTGAATTTGCACTTATAATCGCACGAAGGACCTGCCTTACTGTGTCATGTTATGTCATTTTTCAATGGAAATCATTTTTAAAGATGCGTAGCTGGCGATATTCACTCATCTGAATTGATGCGAAGTCATCGCTATAAAAGTAAGCTGTTTTGCTCTGAGCCGCAAACGCAACGGTAACGAGCATCAGCAAGTCGCTTTGAAAAAGAGAGAGTAAGTTGGCAAAGGGATCATGCTCTTTTTGATTTTCGTTGCCATTTTTGTCAATTCCACTTTGTCCAGCTCAAGAAGGAGTGTGGATTTCAGTCTGTAGTGCCACACGTTGCCCTCTTTCATCTTTCGACGGCGAGTTGTAATCTAGTAAAACTTTTCGTTTGCTCTGATTTCTACCTTTTTTGAGGTTTATGGTGTTTGCAATTTTCTCAATTTTCTAATATTTTATTACAAACGGAAAAAGCCTATATTAAAGATTTAGAAATTACTTCTTGTTTTCCGTGAGCTTTTCCAATGTGGTTTATGTGAAGTTGAACGGTTTCAAGCGGAAGTCTATCCTCTTAAAGAGTGCATCGCCTAACGACGTGATTTTGAAGTGCTTAATTTTATGGAAAATTTGGTCAGATTTATTTGCTTGCCATTCTTGCTACATGATTCATTACTTAACGATCCAACCTCATTGTCTGCTTTTCCTCGATATGACTTTTGTTAAATGCATTTGACCACCCAGATTTAAAAAAGTCATCCACGAGAGAACATTCATGGTTGAATTCCTTTATCAGCAGCAGCTGAGTCGTTTCTTTGAATTTTGCTTTGGGGAGAGAAAACCCACCGTTGTCTGGTGGCTCTCTAACCATAGTGGCCATGACAGAAGGTTGCATCAATTGGAAATACAATGGCTCTGTTAGATGAAAGGATTTTTTCCTATCCTTCCTTCGAATTCGAGACAGGGGTATGTTGACCATTGAAAATTTTTCCGCATTCGTTGTCTACTTAAGCTACAGTACCTCATATATTTTAGTGATTTGTCTCCTGACATTGCTGCAACATTTTCTAGTCATTTTGTGGCGCAAGCTGAGATCAACTGTATTCAATCAACTGTAATCAATCAATCGATCCATCAATCAATCAATCGAGAATTCTTGCTTTATTTCATCGCTCGTGACATTAATCAAAGCTCACAAATTTTCTGAATGCTGATTCTCAATAATAAGGCTTAAAAATGATTTGTAGTTAAAATTTAAATTCATAGGATTAGCTGTATTCAAGCATTTTTGTACGAATCGACAAAGAATCTTAAACCATGGTGGGAGAACCAAATCCTTCGTCATAGCAGCCCTCATAGATAATTTCATTTTGCAGAATTTCATGTTGTGCGGTTTTCTCTATTTTGGCTACTTTTGCGATGTAGTACTGTGCTGTACTTCCTTTTTTATTCTGCTGAACACGCACGTTTGCCTGGTCTCTGCACCATGGATGAAGTAGATCCGATTTGTCCGCCTCTTCTTTGCCATGCTCTGTGTCGACATCTTGGCCATGTACTGTCGGTAGTCGCTGTAAGGAACCACGAATGCTTGCTTTCCTCAGCGGAGCTGAATCTTGGACTTTTCCTACCTCTATCTCGTCGCACGTTCCCTTGTTGCAGGGAAGACTTGGCTGCACCTTGGCAACATAATTAGATTTATGAGAGACTTTGTTGTAGCTATCGTTACTTTCCTTTCCCTGAAAGCTTTCATCCTCCCTTGCACATTGCAAGACGTCGTCTGAGAACGACTCATCTTGCGACAGTGACACGGGGAAACTCAAGGCTTCAGTATCAAATGAATTTACTCCTGAACTTATTTGCGAATGTGTCAGCTGGTCACTAGACACGATTGAATATTCAAGTGAACTGTTGCCTGTCTCGATTGAGCTCTTTCTAGTCATTATCCAGTCGACGTCTGCATCTGACCTTGAAATTCGTATAAGGGTTGGTGCAGAGAAGTACGTACCATGTACAAGGGAGCTCACTTTCTTGATGGCAGTTTCAAGTATCTTGCTTCCTTCTGACTTAATGCTAAACGAATCTTCCTCTGTAACAACCGCCACGTTTCCATCTGCTTCTGATTCCCTATCTTGACTTAACAGGAAATAGCTCTTCAAGGTGGTAGCAGATTGGCTAATAGTTTGAACTATGTTTGCCAGCTGAATGCCGTCGCCATCTGCACATTGATCGGTGGGTAGCCCGTGCCACGTTGCAACCTTGGCACTCTCCATACTGCTGCACTGTGATCCACTTTGGCACAATCTAGGTCTTGGAGGAGGATGACTTGGAATTTGCACTGGCACACGATTTGTCATATCAGGACTCCAGCGGTACTGCATCCGGTGGCTGAGATCCTCACGTGACTTTGAAGCATCGCTGTTTTGCTCCCGATCTGCGGGGATTGGGGCTGCCACTCCGTTCGAATAAACATGGCGCACATCTGTGGCTCTGCGAAACTCTCGCTTCTGTCTGCCCCTCCTTATGAGATATGCTATGAATATAGGACTACTTAAGCCAATCATTATGATAATGATGAGCACGGGACCGATGATGAGATTTCTTTTCTCCATTCGCTCACTGTCTTTATTCGGTCTTCTGCACACATTACTGGAATAACCTAAAAAGCTAATTGAAAAGTAAGGGCGCAGTTTTTTTTGCAAGTTCGGGTGCGGTTTACCATTTCTGGTTAACAGTTTCGGTAGGGTCCTGGTCAATATCTCACTGCAGCTGTTCGTGTTGTGAGTTGACAGAGTCCATGATATGAGAAAATCCTGTGTTTGGATTGATGTTATCCAAATGTCACTCATGTGGGTTTTGATCTCATGCTCTTGCAGATAATCAGCAATTATCGTGACAAAGAGAAACCTATGATTCAGGTTTCTTACGAAATCTCTTATGCCAAAATTTAGCTTCATGTCGACTCTATGGACGTACTTTGTGTGATCTGCCAGAACAATGACCCTGATTCTGCGCGATTTCACGTGTCCTTGGCTGTCCTCTGCGCAAAGTAGAAACGTGAATTCCCCTTCGTTGCCTTCCATAGGAAAGCCTATTATCTTTTCGCCAGTAGAGTCTAGCGATATCCATGAATTTGAAAACAACTTTTTACCGTCTTTCGTACGTAATGTTACTTTGAAGCGTTTGTCGAAGTTCCACTCTTCGTCTGCAAAAATGTGAATCGGATAGGAACGTGAAAATCCTCGCCCGACTACTGCAGTTATGCTGCCGACGAATCTTTCGTAGTAAAGCTGTGACGAATTCCTTTCCCCAAGTAAGGGGTCAATGAGTATGAGTGTGGTGAAGAATATGACACTTATAATCATACCACTCTTGGCGCACGTGATGAGGCGATTATATCGTATGCAGGCTTACAGACGGGTACGGATCTACTAGGCAATTCCGAAATAGGCTTGGCATCCCTTGTGAAGGCTGACGCGTTGGCAGTAAATGACCCGTGCTTCTAACGTGGTTGTGTGCTGCATTTATCAAACCTTCAGTGAGCATTGAATCACATGTCTTGTGTGTTTCATTGATAATGGATAGTTGCTCCGTGTTTATCATGGCGTTGTTTGTGGAAACAGCGAAATTTGCCATATCTCTATCCCTTTTTCGATATTGGCTCTTTGGATTATAAGTAAAAACCATGTCATGAATATTAATGATTGGTCATCTGAAAACAAAGGGAAGTGTTGGATGGGATCAAGGATGAGGAATATTATCAGCTGGCGAAACATTGCAGCTTCGTCATGAAACCTCGAATCAATTGAATTTTCGAAATCATTGGGACATCACAAGTGTAAGAAGCGCCCTGGACCCACGCACTGGACCCATGCACTGGACCCATGCACTGGTATCATCCACTGATCTTCTACTGCAAAATGATACTAAGCTGCCTTTCTATAAACAGCTATTTGATCGCCTACTGGCAATCGCTGGAGTGACAGATAACAGGATATCATATCGTCGTGTAACACTGTTCACTAGTAGTAGAGAAGCCACGTTTTATGTATTCTAGCATGATCCGCGCTGCTTCTGTGCTCTTTGCATTCTGCACCTTTGGGAATAAATGTGGGAGCTAAAAATACAATGCTACCAAGTAACCATTGCACAACTGCAGCATCCACTATGCTTGGTCGAAAGGTGAAAAAGAGGACTTAGAAGTCCTAGGGCAAAAACGAATAGGGGTGCCTTACTCTGTTGGCCATTATTAAACTGGAAACCTGTGTCAATAACTGACATCTGGACCCTAGGGTAGCCTGGACTCTCCTCACGTCTTCTTCCTTCTTCTATGTATAAACTTAAGTTACACCTTCATATTCATTCATTGATTCATTCATTCGTTTCCATTCGTTCATGATGATGATTATGATTATGATGATGATTATGATGATGATCATATCCATGATGACTGATGGGCATGGTGATGATGCTGATGATGAATGATGGTTGTGATGATGATGATGATGATGATCATGATTATTCATCGAGTCTTTCCCTCAAATGTGCTTTGAGGGAATGTGGTTGCAGAATCTATTACGAGCCGACAAAAACGAGTCGAGATCACTTTTGGCGATCGATATCCAGAGACACCAACGTGGAGGTTTCTGCATTTCGAAAGTGCTAAGAGGTTAGCGTCAGTTGCGAAGGTGCAAATGTCCCGTTCCCGTAACAGCTTTCCGTTGCCGATGTGCAGCCATAAATAAACTTATAACGGCGTGACCATCACAGATCAAATCAGCACAAAATATCCTGCAAAAACAGAGCCTCGGCTCTTCAATCATCACAACTGACGGCCAATCTTTAGTTAATTGTTAATCATAGTTGAAAATCTTTACTTGCTCCGGTCAGTGAAGGAGCTATGAGTTCTCAGTCCTTGTGAAGAAACTCTGTAATTGCGCCATCCAACCACGTGGCTTTAAGATGTAGAAACCTATAAAAATTATAACGGAATTCGATGAATAATTGATTTAGGAAGCAGTAAAATATTGTCCAACATGACGTCAATAAGGTCACCATCATTTAGTCAACTGTGGATAGCTATTGCTTTGTGAATACGCCAACATTGGTGGAATGTTTTTACAGTGGCAGCCTCTATGTTTCCAAGTCAAATACTCTTCATAAGTCATAAATTCAAAGCGTTTGTTAACATAGTGACTACGGGGGGATTTGTCCCTGTAGGCCCAATACTTTCCCCATAGTGAAGTGAAAATTCCCCCGTAGTTGAGGGCCATTTTACGACTTTGATCTGGAAAGTGTTGAAGTACAGGAGGAGGAAGAGGATGAAGAAAATGAACTGTTTACCCAGCTTCAACCATTTTCTATTTGAAATTTGTTTCCCGAAGGTACTAAACAACCGCGCGCACGTTTCTTCAGACAGAGCGCTGCGTTTTTTCTCGGGTAGTGGATTTTTATGAGGGGGTTTCCCGTTACCTTCCTCACCAATGGTGCTTTTCTTGTGACACTTGCAGGATTCGAACTCACAACCTATGTGTTGAGTTCACACCTTAACCACTACTGCACCACTATTAACGCTTAACCTATCAAGGAAACGGCCAATGAATTTCTCCCTGTCCATCACTTCTTTGGTTTAACAATTCATTAGGATGTGGCGAACTGCGTCTAGAATATCAAGTGAAAAATCAACCTGGGCGACTCATGGTTATCCTTATTTGAACTTTGAGGTTTCTTCTCTTGAGCGCAGATATAGCCACGCTTTCCGGGTTTTTCACGATACTTCATACTGCAAGCCAGTAACTTTACGTGGAATGCCTGTATCTCAGTTTCAATCCTTTTTAAAGCAACGCTTTCTTTAAATTGCATCTTTTTCTTCTGCAGCTTCTCCTTATTGATTCGGGGTCACTGATGTCAGCTTCCTCCATCTCAGTCGCTCTTGTGCGAGGTCTTTCGTGCTGTTGAGTCCTGCCATATAGTTCTCGATACGATCCATCTCATCTTTGGTTTCCCACAACTGTATGGACTCTTGTTATGAAATATTTTTTTTTTTTAGTGGGTTATGTTGAGAAAAGGCTATGGTGGCCTATACAAAGCCTCAACACAGGAGGAAAGAAGAAAGTGAGCAGCTATGAGGATAGAGAGATAATATGAAATTTATTGATCTTAGATTTGAAAGATGGCAAGTTGTAGGACTCAGGCAAGCAAGAAGAAGGCAAGACGTTCCATAAATTGCATGTTCTTGGGATGAATGATGATTTGTGAGATAGAGTTCGTGAAGTAGGCAGTGGAACTTGGAAAGGGTGGGAATGAGTTGAGCTTCTGGTGGTCCTGACACGCCTCATAGGAACTGGAATAATATCCCTGATCTCCTGAGCACAATGTCCGTTAAAGTATCTGTAAAAGATGGAAATATATCCAACTAAACGACGATGGGAAGAGGTTGGAGCGATTTGGTGAGGTTAGGATTATTGATGAGACGAATGGCTTTGGACTGGACTTCTTCGAGAAGACAGAGAGTAGATTTTGGAGCACCACCCCAGCTGTGGGAGCAGTACTCTAAAGAAGGACGGATTTGGGACTTGTATATAGATAGAAGGTGAGAAGATGAGAAAAAACCCCCGGGCTCTGGCGAGGAAACCAAGCTTTTGAGATGCATGTTTAGCAAGGGAATTGATGTGAGTTTTTCAAGTGAGATTAGATGAAGAGAAATACCAAGTTTTGTGACAGAAGCTGAAGTGTCCAGTTCATCACCATTCATGAAGACAGCTGGAAAGTTTTGATTACGTTTGCGTGAAATGACAGACTGTTTCGTCTTGCTTTGGTTGAACGAAACCAAGTCTGTTAATTATGAATAATTATTGCGAATTATTATGCAATAATTATTATGAATAATTAATAATTATTATGAATAATTATTGCAGGTTAGATCTATTATAGGTCACTCCATCATTTTTCCTGGACAGAAATTGGAAACAGCTCTTTGAATTGAACTGTTCATCTAGGTTAAATATTCGAATTCTCATTTTTTCACAAGAAATATCTGTAATTAAGCTAGCCGAATACAAATTACCTATCATTAGAGAGATTTGCATATGCATGTATGCATTGTTTAAATATCAGTATATATGAAAATAAAGTTTTGAAAAAAATCAATATTATTACGTGTTTTGCTCCAGAAATAAACTATGGTCATACCCGGAAACTCTCCCTTATTAAATACTATTTACTTAATTACATGACTCCTTTTTTTCTTTTTTGCATTTTTAATGCTGTTTGCTGCTGTGAACCAGCCAAGTACAATTTAAATTTTCAGCGAGATTTGCATTTGTATAATTTAAAGTATATAATGAGAGAAGGAAACTCGAAAAATTATCTGGCAACGGTCCCAAGGTTGGATGAATGGGATGGGGGTTGGCGACCGAAGGGTATCCGACCACAAGACTCTACAGTAGCTATCAACTTAGTGAAAGTGATTGAATGAATGTGGCTAATGAGCAGCCATATCAGGGCCTTTGGCATTGAAAAGGCTTCGACCTGTATCAGTATTTACATCATTTTATCATTACTTATGAAAGAGCTGTGCCAAGCATTTCTGCCACTTACTCCCTCAAGCGAGAAGCAAACGAGAAAGAAGGCAATTGAAATGGGAATTTACACTTGCCTTTCTCTCTACTTACAATAATTCCAGTTACAATTCAATATCAAAGTTCCTTTCTAAAAGGTTTCAGTATCACTGTCCTCTCCTGCCTCACGCAGCACTGTGAATTGCAAACAAGGAAAGTGCTTTTTGATAGATCGTGTTTTTTTTGCCAATTACAACAACAACGATTCTGAGAACAACATGAAATAGACGTTTTTTAGTAATACCCCCTTACAAAATTGTTTACTGCACGTCTTGTCATTAGATAATAGTAAATTCCAGGGGTACTAATGTCTCCGAATTTGCTTGCGTCTTTATTTACATTTAAGTTGCTGTTGATTCGCCTGTAGTGTTATTTGTAGTTTAGTCTTGCCTGGCAAGCAGATGGTACCAAGTCCCATCGAGCAGAAAATTGCAATGCATCTCTAGTATCAAAATAGCATTAAGCATTTGGGAATACGATATGATGTCATTGAAGGAGTTATCTTCAAAGGGCACGGCATGGGCTGATCTCTTGGTAAGAAGACTGAAAATGGCGGTCGCTGCAAGCAACAGTAAATCTACTAAAGAAGACATCATTTGCACTGCAAAATTTCTTTGTGACGAATATATAGAAGATAGATTGATCAGATCTGGCCTACAGCTTAAAGAGAGAAAGCTATGCGTGCCATTGATAGAAGAGGCACCGACGGAAGTAAGTGAGAAGCAAGACCTACGAACACCGGCAAGGCCTGTGCGAAGCTCTCTTGTGCACAGGAAGATGACTGCACCCCCAAGCACCTCATTCGGAACTTTCCAAAACTTACGAAAATCGATCGATCATTCCACTACTGATTTTAGCTTTATCAGATCCAGACACTCGCTACCTTCAACTATTGACAAATCAAACGTCGAGGGCATTTCTCGAGTTCTCATTTCTGTAGGGGAGATTCTGGAAACGAGGCATCATTCAGTTTACAACGATGTTTTTGTACAACTAGACATTAGTGTACTTTCAGAACTTACCCTTAAAAAAGCATTCAATGGGGTAGCAAAACAGATTTTTGCTGATGGCGTTTGTTGGGCTAAAATTGTCTCGCTGTTTGCCTTTAGTGGATCCTTGGCAGTTGAGTGTGTCGCAAATTGTGCCAATGTATTCGTCAACAGACTAAAGAGCTGGACTGTACAATTCATCGCTGAAAGCCTCTGTGAATGGATAATGCTTCACGATGGATGGGTATGCCCCCTTTATTCTGATATAGCTTAATTATTTAATCCCACAAAGCTGGGTTAGTATGGGTAGTTGTAGGTGATAGGGAGATAAAATGATTTGTAGGTATGCTTGGACATTTAGGACCACATTGTTATGAAATTCAAAGCAATTTCTATTTGGTCTCATAACAGTTGTTTTATGCGGATTGAATTTAAATGTGTAAGTCCTTAAACACAGCAAGACAACAAGGAAGAGCTTCCTCTGACTTGAGACCAAATTTATCCTTCAGCTTGTCTTGCAAGCTTAAGTAAAGAGAGTTGCTAGATCATTTTAATTCCAGGTGTATGAATTATAAGCTGTCATTACATCAAGAGGAAAGCATGGAGCATTGCCTGATAGCATTGGTTCCCTGTGCTCAAATAAATCTACCCTAGGATGCTAGGAAGAAAAACCTTCAATCAGACAGACTAAAACCAGTGACCACAGGACACCAGAGTCTTCTCTGAGAAATCATTGTACCAGTATCAGCCAGTTGTTTTCCCCCTCATCTGGTCATAGGAAAGACAAATCGCACAAAAATAGACATGCAATCCATTGGGTTAATTATCGTAATGATCTATGAAACTATGATTGTTATTAAGTTTTAAAATCTCTCCAAAAAAATGTAAATTGCCTTGTTTTGGTACTTAATGGGGCATTTTGCAGTATGTATGGTACATCAGGCCATCTCAGCTATTGAAACCCCATATGCAGGGTAGTTTTAAAAAAGACTGGAATTTTTATCTTGAATTAAAAACTGTGAGATGGTTGGGTCCAGAAATTTATATTGCTTGTGATATCAAGGGTTCTAATACAAAGCATATTTTGTTTTTGTAACTTTAAATATGAGTACAGTGGAATCTGTAATACTATTGCCTAGTGGCCAAGATAAATGCAACTAAACAGTGGATTAAGAACAGCTTAATGCTTTATGGAGTGCACCATTTTATTTTTATAGCACCAATAACACAGGGAACCGAGATGCCAAAATCCTGCATCTTCTCAGAATCAAAACAATAGATTTGCAAATAAAGCAGTTTAGTATAATACAGGATGCATATAATTGTATCTTGATGTGAAAAATGAGTGCATAAGCTTAAAATAGTTCCCTAAACATTCAAAGTCCGTTAATCTTGGTAGAATTTTTTTGTGTGGTAACACTAGTCGTGTGAGCTAGTCCAATTAATTCTGCTGGTCTTAAAGTGCTGTACTGGTGCCTGGAAACATCTGCTCTTACCTGTTGTCTGGTAATGCAATGAGGTGTCTACATTTTTGTCAAACTGTTCCTTTTTGAGTATCTATTTCATATTCAGTGGTGCCGTGTTGTAATGATTCAGCTTGCAGACTCAAAATGCAGGTGTTGTGGGTTTGAATCCTGCACATGCTATAATAGAAACGCCATAGGGGAGGAAGGCTACTGGAAGCCACCCAATAAAATTTAATTCCTTCTGAAGAACTCAGAGCCCTGTCTCTGTCTTCTGCTAAGCTCAAAATTGAATATGTGACACAGTTTTTTTATTTGATAGCTGCTCTCAGTTGTTGCCCTTTTAACAGTCCTTTCTACCTTCTGATCTATAATGCATAACGAATCTCCTTCCTGGTAGTTCACACACTCCATGTTGAATGTCAAATTTCCTGGTATGTTGCTGTTTAATAGCTTGGTGTTTGGACTTCAAAGTAGATTGGTCAGGCAACTTTGATTTTATCTCAGATGTCACTGCGCGTAAAATGATGTGTAGCTTTCTTCCCGTTAACGACTCAACAGGACCGTAACTGTGTTCTAGTGGGGTTGCCCAGTAGGTAAACATAGCCAGGTGAAGATCATCGGACTTTCCAATGAGACTCTTTACAGGAGACTGCTCTCTCCATCTCTCCATTGGCCTGTGGCATGGGCTTCTACTTACTTGGTAAAAACCAGGTAATCTTGATAACTCAGCCAACTCTCCTGAAGAATGTTATGCACTGATGTAAGAGATCAAATGTTCAGGAGTGCCATGTTTGCTGAGGATGGATTTAAGATAATGCTATGACTGCTTTTGACATGGTAGCTGAAAGTAAATCAATCCCAGTGTATCTAGAGAAGTAGCTAATCAGCAATAGATACATGCCATTCTTGTACTGCATGAAGTCTGTGACAACTTTCTGGCAGGAGTACTCATATAGGCCAGCAGGTTTAATTGGCTCTCTTTGAGGTTGATGCTTTACTGCACAGTTTCTTCAATGTATCTGCTCATACCTGGTTGCCACACAGCCTGTCCTGCTCATGCATGACATTTGCATGAAATTTGGCGATTTCTTGGTGACCAGAATGAATCCAATCCTACATCTCTTCTTTCAATGTTAGGAATGAGCAGTTGGCAACTTTTGAGGAGTAGACCGCATTGTGCTGTTCACACTCCTACATGTGATCGGTAGATTCTTAGTCAACCCTTTGCGCTTTCTGGTCATCCTAACTTATACAAAACTGCTCAGTGAGTGACAAACTATGGAAGACTTAGTTCACAAAGAAGTTAAAAGCTTTCTGAAGTTTTCTGTTGGGCAGTGAGAGATCCTTCAGAGGTGCATGTGACAATGCATCAGCGGTGGATAACTTAATGCCTAGAACATGCACAATGCTGCAGTGAAGTTGCATGAGGCATATTCTAAATCTTTTTTTTTGCTGGTATCAATATATCGGTAGCAAAAAGAGATGCCTATTGTCTCTTTGAGATTGCCAGTTTTTATCCTGTTGGAAGGAATTTAATTTAAAAAAAATGAAGATAATCATCTTCACAGCACTGGGTTTATTTAGATGAATTATTATTGAAATATAAGTTGCTAGAGGAAGAAAATAGTGAAGATGGCAAAAGCTGTTGTATGACGAACATTTTAAAAGTTCTCAGCAGTTGTACTTGAATTTAGTCTTATCTAAGATGTGAATTTTTCAAGTAGCAAATGCTTGGAAAATTCCCTTTTTGGTGTAATTCCATCTTGAAAATAGACATGCAAGCTTTCAATGTAGCATTTCAATAGTTTATTTGTCTATTCCACTTTAGGGAGGACTTGTGCAGAATTTTACCCAAAATCCAAAGTCCATCTTTCCAGCTATGTTGCTGACAGTGTTGACATTGTTCGTATTTATTTTTGCATATGGCATCAGTGTTCTCTTTAATTCTGGGCAGCAGATATGAAGGTATAAATATATGTTTTCCTATGATTAGCTAGTTATTTTTCATTGATTGCTAGATGGTGAATTCTTCATTCCTAGTTCCACCTCAGTCTGCATTTGTAAGTTGACATTTGTTTACAGTATATCCACCCTGCTGTCCATCCCAGGTTAAATGCACACATTCACCACACATTTCTGGATGCCCTTTCAGGTAGCCCATCCTGCAGGAAGTGGATACCTGTTGTTAAGGTAGGGGTAAAGTGCAGCAACTGTATTACCTGGGTACCCTGCTTGAGAATGCCTTTACTCAGGATGTTGCTTGCAAAGTGAAACTCATATCTACTAGAACTTTAGGATTTAGCTTTATATATATTATAATTGTATAGTAATCTCAAAATATCTAAGTCTTCATTGGTACTTTCTTGGTTGACGATGAATTTCAGGTTTATTAACTAAATTGAATCCACTACCCCACTGCAATTTAGCAGAGGGAATACATATTGGCAACTGCAGCCTCTTATCTGTTAGTTATTGAAAATATACATTATCTATAAAATTTTTGGCTTGCTTGATTTTGCATGCTCAATTTACTGAATAGCATTGCAAAATTAATGTTAATAGATTGTTCTTATCTGCCATGCTCAATTCAATATGATTCATATTTCAGAATTGTAGCTAACAGGCTGATCTCCTAAACTCTTTAGCCATTTCAACTTTATTTTTGTTTCACTATGGATATAACATATAGGTTACTTATGAATGAAAATTTGATTCGTGAACAGCTTGAAGATTGGTATCTGATGTTTCATTGAGAGGAATTAATTAAAAATGCAATAAATCTAGATAATTTTACTCTGTTAGAGAAATCTTCGCTTGTGATGACCAAGTGTATTTGTTATAGATTAATTATATTAGAAATTTTAAAACGCTTTTAGGAGTTACCCATGTACACCAATTAAGCATTTCATCAGACATACATTCCTATTAATTGCTTTTTATCAATCAAATCAGTTGGGACCCTCTTTCTATTTTTTGCTGTATCTTTTCTATTTGGAAGCTCAATTTAAAAGCTGGAAAGTCAGACAGTGTTGAAGGATTTCAATTTTTTTGCATGAACACATGGAGTAAGGAAACCTTCAAGTCTTCTTTCATCTAAAATTAAGTTTAATGCTGAAAGAAAAAGAAGATTGATATTTTGTTCATTTTGGAAGCCCAGTTTTGTATGGAAGTTGCAACAAAAGAGGATTCCTCTTTTTTGATCTAGAAAGTGTCCTTAATACCCTGAGAAATTACAGTAGCGCTTTGTTAATTAAACAATCTAGTCTGAAAACTTTCTGAAGACTGCATAAAAGAACCAAGACAGTCAAATAAATGCAATTAAGTCAAGATATTTCAATATCTCAAGCATTTTGGTCTGCAATAAATAGCAATGCACAGGAGGGCAAGAGTGGTATTCATAGAAGGTATCCCCATTGGGTTCATCAAAGTTATAAGTTATAAGGCAACATTTTAATTGAAAAGATGCTCAATGTGCCATTAATTTTTCAACCATTTTCAAAGCTCATCATGGTTCTCTGCGCGTTTTGCATTTTCCTCTTCAAAATTTGGAGTCACAGCTCCATCTTCCTCATCCTGGTCGTCTGTCTCATCTTGGTCATCATCATCATCTTCTAAATATCTTCTAGTCCTCTCTCTCTCATCTTCCACTTTCAATTTGTCAACATCTCCCTCATCATAATCTTCAGGTTTCCTAGCATTTCTGTACATCTCTGGTGTTGCAGCCTCTTCTCCTTCAACCTGATGCTCATGGTATTTTTTAAGAGCCAGGTCTAGCCTTTCTTTTGCCTTATTTTCAGTGACAACATTTTCATTCTTGCCGGCAAGAATATCAAAAAACCTTTCACCAAAAACCGGAGAACCCTCAAGACCGTTGACGTAGAGTTCCATAAAGACATCTCTTTTCAAAGCGCCTTTGCTCTTTTTCAGATGCTTTATCAATGTCTCATAAATCAATTCTGGGTCAATTTGGTTATACTCATTCCAACGTGCATTTGATGGATCAACCCGCTCAAAACACATTGCAGCAACTCTTAGCTTCTCTTTAGAGAAATTCTGTATCATTTCTCTTGTCAATGCTTCTTTTCCCTCTGTCAAGGTTTCATAGGCTTTTCTACTATATTCTTCAGCAAATTTTAGATCCTTTTCTGAATAAATTTTCCTGACTGACTTGGTAAGCACTTTCAGCAAATATACTCCTCTCTTGTTGACATTTTCTAGCATGTCCATCCTCACATCCTCAAGGTCTGCATTCCCCATTGACAAATCACCTTTGCCAGCATACATCCAGTCAACAATGAATTCACTAAGGGGTTTGGAATCTTTTGTAACATTGTCACAATTGGTCAAATCAATATCCCGCTTCTTGTATCGATCAAATCGTGAAAACAGAAGTGCAACTGCCACATTGTTCGACCCAGATGACAACACGTTGTGGTACATGCCTTTGGGCAAAAACAGGCAATCTCCTTTTTCAAGCTTTGAATATTGCCACGGTACTTTAGCCAGCTTTGGATACTTCAGCATGTCAACTGAGTGGACATTTATCTTAGAATATCCACCGTGAGCAGGGGCAGCCTCCCATGCCTTGTATATATTCTTTTCGTGTTTCAGTTCAATAAGCTTCCATTCTTTGGTTCCGTTCAGCAAACAGTTCATTGTATTGAATGCGTCTTTATGCAATACACTGCTTGCATTGCCACCGTTCATCCAATAGTCCACTTCCACAAGCCTTTCTCCAAACGCCCCACATGTCATAAATGGCAGCACCCCTGCTTCGTGATACATCGCCACAGGCAGCTCGGTCACTATGTACCCTTTATGATCAGGGTCATGGTAATGCTTTACAAAGTTTTCCATTGTATCCCGTCCTACGCCCAAAACACCATACGGAGTACGGCCATACTTCTCCTTTCTCCCCTCTAGCCGCAACTCTGAATCACCATAATTCTTCACCAAGTAGTCGTCCGTCCACTTTGTCAATCCAACCCAATCCTTGGCACCTCCACGAAATACGGCTGGTTTGGAAGGTTTCACGAATTTCTTCCAAAATTCTTCCGGTGTAGGATAGTTGTCTCGAGAGAACTCAGGCACTGCTTCGGGATCTCTGTGCGATCCTAAAGGTTGCAGATGACCTATTGGTAAGCTCTGGTCGAAACTGCTACCATGAATATTATTTATAGATGCGACTGAAAAGATAGATACAAAAATCCACTGTTGAACGAACATTTTTATGCAGTGATTGTTATACAGGGCCTGCTAATGCGAGGCCCACTCACGGAAGTATTTGTTGTTGCTGTTTGGACAAGCCTGATTTTGTTCCTATCAACTCAGTAGAAGAATGAAGCTTTGCTATTTTGCAGGCACGCAACTAGGAATTTTAGAGGGCTGGGGTCCGGGAAACAAAAATGGGCACAACAGAGATACTATGTTGTGTAAAAGGGACATGGTCTGGAATTATATTCTTCCGATTTATAGACGGAAGATGTGCGTCAAGAATTTTCCCCAATATCGCTGCTTTCAATTCATTTACACAGTTATCTCCCTTAACTCATTAACAACCACTTATCTATATTGACAGAATATCAAATCATTTCATTTCCAAACAGAAGCTTTGCATTTCCCTCGAAAAAAGGCACCCTTTCTCTTTTGAGAAGAAGAGCAGGGGTCTAGACCCCCATGGCCCCTCCGTAGTTGAACGCCTGTTTTTGTTTACTGTCCTTTTGGTTCTTTCCATTGAAAAATAGCACTCTAAGAATGTGGCTGGTGGCAGTTAAGCTTAATTTTTCCCCAAGAAAGATGATCAATATTTAATTCAAGACTTAGCCGATATAAAAAATTGTACTGTCTAGCATTGCACTGGTCTTAGCCGAAGATCGTCAGCTACTTGAAACCGAAATGCATGTAAGTTTGATCCGTTCAATACTAATCTGATTTTAGGAACGGTTTGAGCAAGTATATTCCAATCTCGGTCACTTTGTGAGGATATTCTGGGAGTTTTATCCACATTTGATCGCCTACTTCGTTGCGTTGTAAACGTCAAATTCAAGACTCGATATTGCACAATTTTGACGAGGTTGTAACCTTATAAAAGGCATTCAATTAGCATTCATCTTCTAAAAGGAGATGAGCGCTGTGAACAGTTTGAGTGGCTAGCATAATGGCTAGGGCACATTCCTACTGCGAGGCAGGTCACAGGGGGTCTAGGGACGCACCTGCCTTTTTCTCAATGCCTCCCTCTGTCCACGTAGCAGTAAATGGGTACCTGGCGTTACATTGCGTCAAGGAATGGAGCTGGCCACCCTACCCGACTTTTCCCGTGGGTCTGGGTGGTTCCTATTTAGCGAGGTCTTCCTCGACGCTCATAAAGGGTAAGGAACACCACTTTCAGTGGATGATGTGTTTTCAAAGGCATCTCCTTGCTTCTTCTGAACTAGTTAGGAAGGGCCTTCTCGTTTAGGCGTTCATGGTATAATAGTTATCGAGCCCGCAAGTGTCCTATGATTTCTTGTGTATTTACAAATCATGACGTGTGTTGATTTTCCGACTTTTCTTGATTAATGATACTGGTTTTGCTTTTCATTCAACCGTCAAGTTTAGGGGCCCCGTTCGCCCCCCCCTTTCGCGCCCCATTCGCCCCTTCTTCGCCCCCTTTCCACTTTTGCACTGCTTGGCAATCGCATTCCGATAGTTCTTGTTGAGAACTCCTGATATACTATAAATTTAAGCGCAGAATTTTTTTCAGTAGCATCAACGTAAATGCGACTTATTGCGCTGCTCCTGGCATTAGGAGCCATTGAAATGCCCAATATTGCAGTGCCAAGGACAATTAAAACGCATGGAGGCATATAGAATAATATTTCTACAAATAATTGAAATTTCAAAATCCCACACGTTCCACAGCAAAAATACTTTCTGCGAGAAAGGCCATGGAGAGCTGTTTTATCAAAATGCATTACCCAAGTAAAAAACTGGACCCCTGCCTCTTGTTTTTAAGCCGCTCGAGATCGAGTATGTTATCTATGCAGCAATTTTCAACAACCACATTTTCCTAGTACATAGAACTTCCTGTTCGTTTGCCCAGGAAGCCTGAAAGCTGTGCTTGTACAAACTTTGTATCGCGTACACGTGAACAAGTGCTTCAAGATGGTTTCTTTCTTCTACTCCTGCTTCTTTATGAGCATAATGGGACCTTGCTTTACTGGCAGCGTCGACCAGAGCTTACCAATAGGTCATCTGCAACCTTTAGGATCGCACAGAGATCCCGAAGCAGTGCCTGAGTTCTCTCGAGACAACTATCCTACACCGGAAGAATTTTGGAAGAAATTCGTGAAACCTTCCAAACCAGCCGTATTTCGTGGAGGTGCCAAGGATTGGGTTGGATTGACAAAGTGGACGGACGACTACTTGGTGAAGAATTATGGTGATTCAGAGTTGCGGCTAGAGGGGAGAAAGGAGAAGTATGGCCGTACTCCGTATGGTGTTTTGGGCGTAGGACGGGATACAATGGAAAACTTTGTAAAGCATTACCATGACCCTGATCATAAAGGGTACATAGTGACCGAGCTGCCTGTGGCGATGTATCACGAAGCAGGGGTGCTGCCATTTATGACATGTGGGGCGTTTGGAGAAAGGCTTGTGGAAGTGGACTATTGGATGAACGGTGGCAATGCAAGCAGTGTATTGCATAAAGACGCATTCAATACAATGAACTGTTTGCTGAACGGAACCAAAGAATGGAAGCTTATTGAACTGAAACACGAAAAGAATATATACAAGGCATGGGAGGCTGCCCCTGCTCACGGTGGATATTCTAAGATAAATGTCCACTCAGTTGACATGCTGAAGTATCCAAAGCTGGCTAAAGTACCGTGGCAATATTCAAAGCTTGAAAAAGGAGATTGCCTGTTTTTGCCCAAAGGCATGTACCACAACGTGTTGTCATCTGGGTCGAACAATGTGGCAGTTGCACTTCTGTTTTCACGATTTGATCGATACAAGAAGCGGGATATTGATTTGACCAATTGTGACAATGTTACAAAAGATTCCAAACCCCTTAGTGAATTCATTGTTGACTGGATGTATGCTGGCAAAGGTGATTTGTCAATGGGGAATGCAGACCTTGAGGATGTAAGAGAGCGAATGCTTGAAAGTTTGAACAAGAAAGGTATTTACACGCTCAAAAAGCTAACACAAGATGTTCAAGAGATTTATCAAGACAAAGAAATGCACTTTGTTAAAAGCTATGCTAGGGATGCATATGGACAATTAACTGATGGGAAGGGAGAATTAACAAGAGATGTGATTAGAGGTTTGTCAAAGCAGAAGCTCAGAGTTGCTGCTTTATGTTACGAAAGAGTCCATCCCTCGAATGCTCCCTGGAATGAATACAATGCCATAGATCCAGATAGAATAAAGAAAGTTTTAATGAGGTACTTAAAGAAGAATAAATCTGATTTAAGCAGAAAAGAATTTTTGGAGCTCTATGTTGATGGCCTAGAGGGTTCACCAGTTTTTGGTAACAAATTTTTTGACATCTTAGCTGGTCCTGGTTTGGACGTGGTTGACCAAAAAGCTGCAAAAATACATTTGCAAGTTGCTTTGGAGCAGTATTATAAGCATCAAAGTGAGGGTGAGGAAGCAGCTGCTCCAGAAGTTTATCGAAATGCCAAAGTGCCAGAAAACTATGATGAGGGTGACGTTGACAGGCTTGGTATGGAAGAAAGAAAAGAAAGAGTGAAAAGGTATATTCAAGATGAAATGGACAATGAGGATGACCAGCCGCAAGACCCAGAAGAGGAGGAGGAAATGGACAGTGCTGATGGGGAAGAACAAGAGCCAGAGGTTGTCATGGGAGATATTGATGACCCAGGATCCACATCACATGATGAGCTTTAATTTATTTTTCATCCACTTCCAACACTGGTTTACTATATGTAGAATGCAAGCAAAATTTGGGTATCATTTGCTCTTTTTATATCAAAAGCTTAGGTGTAGTGCTACTACTTCAATGCACAAGTATTTGTCTTGATCTTTTTCTTTCATTCATTGCCCTATCATAAGAAACGCATCATAGACAGTGGAGATTCATTTCGTGCAGTGTCAGTCATTCAGGTGCTAAACATGATTTCAGGATGCTGGACAGGACTACCTTTCAAATTGAAAACAGATAGCCATAGATCAACAAATTTTACCTCTGTCTTACTCACAGTTTATGTTGGTGGTACATATTTCTTGCTACAGGTTTTCCACTTGTCATCTTTTGTTATTTTTCTTTTTTCACATTGATGCACTCAAGAACTTTTTAGTTTTCATACGACCACATAAGAATATAATAATACTCTTCTTTACTCTCTGTCTCTTGCTCTCTGTTCCTTCTCACTCTTCCTCTCCCTCTGAAATGGTATTATCAAGATTTACTCATTCATCCATGTTTTTTGTAATGCACCAGTAATGATACGTATTGCCCTTCAAATACTCAAATAGTTTTGCCATTTAGCTTTTGCTGTTATCAGGTCTGTAAAAAGATTTATGTTAATTCAAAATCGCACCTTCCCCTGTTTATTTGTGCAATAGGCGACAGAAAAAGTCCCTTAAAGTGACTTAAATCAAGAACAAGGTTATGGCTCTGTTTATTCTCAATGGCCCAAAGCTCTTATTTTTGGTCTAGCCATGGCTGGAAAGAAGCAAGTTGAGATTTTGGAGAAATTCCCATTGCATGGGTCTTGTATATGCTTTTGTTTTTTTGTGCCTTCCAGGTCAATGTCTAAAAAGCCAAGTAAGTAGAATTTAAGTACCAAAAAACAATTTCATCATAGACCTATCACGTCTTTAGGCAAAACATCAACGGAGTCTTTTACAGCTCGGTCCACTTCTGCATATGAAAAGTGAAATTTATTTCTTTTGAGTAGCAAATTTTGATGCTTGACATCATACGAATTTTGGCCCCATTCATGGTTTTAATACTGAATAGCGAGAAGAGCAATTGAAATCAACAGTAAAGACGGCAAACTAGTCAAATTGAGGTTGGGCCTGATACTCTCCACAAGTCTCGGGCGTCACCTTGCTGAAGTGCCATCGTCAGCCACGATTTGGCGAGTTAGTGTAGTAGCTACGCATTCTATCGTTACCCCCCAACATCACACCAGGTACCTGTTAACTGCTGGGTTAACAGATCAAGAGCGTTCTGAAAAGTGGACGCGCGTCGAACCAAAGCAGTTGTCTTTGACACAGTAGACACGCGCCATGCCAAGTACCCCACTTGCAGGTTAGGAACAGAAGTTCAGAACAGTTCAAATTCAGGGGAAAATCATGTTCAATTATCAGTCTGCGCAACCCGCTCGCCATATGCCAGGAACTACGTGGCGGTGCGGAAAATTGGTTGACTGAGTAGCGAGCAGTTTGGCTGCCCCAGAAGATTCTTTGAGGGCCACACGTACACGATTGCTTAAAGCAGGGGTCAGCAACCAGTGGGCCTCATTAACATTTTTCAGGAGCCTACATGGCCTAAAAATCTTAATTTTGGTTTATCGTTCTTATTGATCAATCAATACAAATGGCTTGGCTAAACTATAGTGTATTTTTTCCATGTCTTCTATGTGTAGACCGCGCAAATTTTGCATTTTGAGCATCTGGGTCGTGTTCTGAAAAAGCTGCCAATCCCTTGCTCAAAACACCGTTATCATTAAAGTCAGTTTCCCTGTGCGCACTTCCTCGTGGCTATGAAGGCCTTGTCGTAGTCTTGTCAACGGTTCCAAAGTATGATTTCTTCCTATCACTAATCAAGTTTTTACAGATGATATCAACTTGCAGACAAACTGCATTTCTAATTTTTCTCGGCGCTGAGATTTCAGAGAAACTTGTTCAATCTTGTATAAATTTATCTTAGAAGAAAATCATTTGTAGCAAAAAGGGACAGGACAATTGGTCACCCTGCTCTGTATTTGTGTATACCGAAGTTGTCTCGCGCGTTCTTGATGTAAAAGCGCGCGAATCGGAAATCGCGACTGGCAGCAGCGACGACCCCTTATGGGAGAAGCAAGTAGAATCGATAATGATGATGATGACTTTCCAATGTTTCATTGGCGTTCATTTTCCGTATTCGTGTTACATCAGACCATTCATTGTCAAAAATGAAACAGTTTTTATGCAACTGAATCATTAGCAGGATAGAAGACCTATGCTTAAAAGTTGGCCTCTAGCAGTATCGTGAATCGTTACTAGGGCAAAAAGTAAGCACCGTCCCATGTGCTTGCCAAATGATTGGTGCATCTAGGAAATGTCAACAATACCGGGATCTCTAAGCCATGGTTGCCTTCAGCCGCATTTCCCTTCGCTGTTAGAATTCCAAATTTTTTAATATGCTTGACTCTCATGTACACCACAGGCAACGACAATATGCAATCACAAAAAGTCACTATGAGAAATTCTCAGATCTGTGATGATCGGACATTCCTACTGTCAATTGCCCAACAATGTTTGTTTATCAGCATATACCGTCATTCTACTGATTGTAGGCTCCCAGTAGGAATGCAGTATTATCTAGCTATACCAAAACATAAAGGACAGCAGAGCATGTCAGATTTAATTAGCGTTGCGAGTTGGAATCGTACGGGGGAGGACTAACCGAAGTTTACAAATTTCCCCAGAACAGGTTCTAGAAGCCTTTTAAGGAAACGTCAATCGCGACCAATCATAGCAAGTGCTATAACCTTTAGCGATCAACGCTACGCCCTTTCTCCACGTTGCACAGCATACCACCAGGAAAAACATTCCACCACGCATAATATTGCTGCCATCCCGCGCAAATACCCAGTACCAACTGGCTCGGAAAATGAAAGGACGAATTAGATTGTCATGAATCGCTAATCAAAACAAGTGGGGTGAATTTTGTTGAAAATAGCACAAAATAACATTTTATTCTTGATCTCTAATCCTAGATTTTTCTTTTATCACATCCAAGTTTCGCATGGATCCAGATATCTAAAGCTTGCACGGATCAGCAAGCACGTAGCAGAAATTTAATTTGAAAACTTAAATCTAGTCTGAAGGCATGTGTATTGTAAAATATCTTGGTATTGTTTCCACTTCTAAACAAATCGCAGTCTTGTCTTAACTCGGCAGTAAAAAGGCAAATAAAGCTAGTGATTATCTTGTTGTCCAATCTAACGAATACTTAATGGGCCTCTCCCGGTAGCATATATTTGTCCTGTTCATCAGCTTACAGATTTGCTCGATCTCTAATGTCAATTTAATGCCATTGATGTGATTTGGTCCATGATTTTGAAAGGCAAGCCACCTGCTAGTTTCGCGAATTGAATTCGAATGGCGAGCATTCGACTTGCCTTCTCATTGGACAGTTTTCCGTGCGCTAAGCCACCCGTTGTCAGTGTAGACCGACAGGGGGTTGTGTCAAGCAGCAACATTCCGTTGCCAACTGCTTACCGACTGGCGAGAATTCAGCGTCAGTTCCTAGAATGACTGCAAAGCAACGACTGTAATTTTTGCAAGAAAGAAATTCAGGCTCTTTTTGTGTAGAATGGCTGCTTTAACATGCTTATAGCCCAGTAGAAACAACGTATTCCATGCTCTTGGTCTTCTTATAAGTGGTTAGGTTAACACACACTCACAACAACCATTGTTCCTGTCTAACTTGTCTCTGATAATATCTACCAGGGGATCTCAATACAGAGTATTGTAGACTCGATAGAAACATATGCAAGGGAAAGAACATTCCTTTTGAGACTAGAAATCAAGCCTTAAATTGAAATGCCTATCTCTATAGGCATGTTATCACACATGCATTGTGTCCAACTTAATCTTCAGTGTTGAGATTGTTGTTCTTGACAACTTAATGTCTACTGTTGTGGAAAAGAACTTTGGCACATGTTCCCACGCACCCAACCATTTGTTGCTTTGTTCCTCGCGCCACATCTATGGAGGTAATTGGCAGAGAGGCAAATGCACATGCGCTGGAGATCCAAGGTTGGACCTATGATGGCGCTCATTCGTGATGCGCTCTGTCTGTCCATTTATCCTTCAATGTATGGGTACCTGGTTTGAACAGGAGGCAAAATTTGAAGAGGGTAGGAGCTGGCCGCCTTACCTTACAATGGCTTGGCTTGGGCGGGCATCCCTCTAGCAAGGTACTCCTAAATGCTTTCATCGAGATATGGGACCCAGCGCAACTACTTTCTACAATGCCTTCTTCAGACACGTAATACTTTGACAGGTGCACAAAGATAGATTAAGTTCTCTTCATTAAGCTGTTTCATCAAAGATCACCAAATGCGTTCAGTGTAACAATGAAAGAAGTTGAGGGACAAGAAATGATAATAATATTGATTGAAAAAGGCTCCTGTTTAACCGAATTTATTTCCTTCATTGCCTGAATAGTACAGCCTTTCACCTGGCCACAGCACAACGTAAAGCGAACAATGAACACAATCCTTTTGTATAGGCCACCAGGGCCGTTCCACAGCATAACATACTGAAAAAATTAATCAAAGTTTTGTATCCATTTCACTTTAATTTAGGATAAGTTTTGTGCCCAATCGAACATAATTAATTAAATGTTTGTATGCTATCTTTGAAATACTATTTTGAAAAACCAATTATGCAATCAACCCGTTATTTTGAAATCCAGTTGCACTTCTATCTTTTTTCATGTAATTTTTCTATCCTCAAGTCTATATCTATGGACTCCTTCGTTACACTATTGATACGGAGCTTGTGAAACGACAACTGTGCTAACTGAAGAGAATAATTCTCCTTCTTGAAGCTCATTTTACCTGACGAAAGTCATTTCATTCTTAGATCAGGAAATCAGAAACTCTTCAACCCTACCTTACTCGAAAACTCTTGAATCTATAGAAGACAATAAAGTTTTCCCACGGACAACTGATCGTACTTTGCACCACGAACCTGTCCCATTGTAATTTTCCTTGCACAAGGTAAATAGATCACTAGATGCTTAATTCCTTTCACTCACTCTATTCTCAACTTCTTCTTCGACCCTGGTGCTGGGGAAAGAGATCAAGAGAATGCCAAACCGAATGCGAGGTTGAACAGAATGTCAAAGGCTGTAACCCCCGGAACAATTTATGTCACGTTCGATCAACTGACTGGTGACACAATGACACTGTCATTCTGATTAACTCAAAACACTCGCTCCTTCAGAGCATATTGTCCGCTATTACCACTAAGTTATGGTACGAAACAACTTTTGGAGGTTGTCTGTCGTTAAAGGACTATGATTTCAGTTGCTTGCAGCAAGAAGGCCATGACCACGGCGAACTTTACTTTACCTTGAATGAACGGCTGTTCTACAGCGAGCTTGATCGTACCTTCACCACCTGGCAAGAATCTCACTGATTTTGGCCTGACACTAGGCAAAATCTTAGCCGTAAGTGTATTGTTAACTCCATTACTTTCGTCTTAAACATAAACGTTGGTTAACTCATTCTGCCAGCTTTTCTTTCTACCAAGGCCCTTAATGACCGAAACACGAGAGCGGCATCATTGTGAGTTCAAGAGTGGCGGAGTTGTCATTGATAGAGAGGGAGATTCATATGATAACATTTTTCAAACTTTTGGAATATTTGGACATAAATTACTTTATTTAGTCCGTATACCCACGAAATATATTCTCGTGTTAGGGGAGATCCCTCCTCCGCCCCCCAATTGAAAAGGCCTTTCTTTTTAGCATTTTATACGTGATGCTGGTAAGAGTTTTCCGTTGAAATTGCAAATCATATTTTGTAGCCGAATTCAGCGAATGCAAAATCCGTAAAACCGCAGTCAAAAGATTCTTTACCGGAACTGGCATTTTATTTTTTCCACATTCGTCGGTCGGTCCTTTTAAGTGAATTGTGATTTGTGATGTTTAAGCTTTCCCCCGGGCTGCTTTTTGTCTCTTGCTTTGGGGTACTCAATAAGCTGTGAGCGGAAAATAACAACCAACTTGGTCCCCGTGTTTTGATCCCTAGCCACATATCCTATTTAGTAAGTAGGGGTTAAACCTCAATCCTGAACTTACTATGAATGTAAACATTCAGTACCACTGGCGTAAATCCTAATCCGACTTTAGATTTAATCTTTTACACAAACAGAACGATTCCTGCCCATTGGAAATTTTATTATGTTGGAAATCGCAGTTAACGATAACGCGGACAGTAAGCCGGCTGATGGCAGAAGGCAACACCTGTCAAGTGTAAATGACCATCGTGTCTTATTGTGTTCCGTTGATCCGACGACAAATTTCACGGAGCCCAGCTTTGATGGGGCAGTCAATGGGGAGTGTGGCCTTGACAAAGAATTGGGCACTTTCGATCTTTCCATCAGTACAGTCCAAGATGAAAGACTTATTAGAAAAAGAGACACCACCAAATTAGATGAAATAAAAAGCCTTCAAACTGATTGCCTGGGAATAGAGGAAATTTCAAATGATCATAGAAATGATAGATTGTCAATGATATCAAGCCATGAAGTGTCAGCCCTCAGTGGCAAGATAGAAGAACTGGGAAAGTATGATCAAGTAAATCCATTGAAAGGGACATCTATTCAAGACCACGTCAGGCATATTGCAGATGCAAAAGGTGTAAAAGTAAGGTGCAAAATTGCAAAGAGAAGAAAAAGAGCGCCATGGGGTAGTGAATACAGTAAAAGGCAGAAGAATTCAAGGAGACTACCAAGGTCTGAAATGCTGCACGAGGACCTGTTGAAATTGAGAGAGAAAGAGAGGAAAGCTCAACAGCTCAGAAGAAACCGTCTCAGGAAATCTGAGGTATTGGAGATTCAGTATGATGTTTTAAAAGAATAAGGCTAATCTAATGTAAAATTTGGGAATATTTGAAAGAAATAAACCCTTTCTATCACATTTATCTTATAGCATTTCAAAGGTGGTAAAGTTTTTGTAGTTATAAGTTGTGTCAGCATGTTGGCGGACCAAGATATGGTTCTATTCTGATGTTTCTTCCCACCAGTCTATTGCTGTTCTGCCCAAGGGATTTGAACATTGTCAGGCTGCTGCTCTCCCATTGTCCTGCTATGAATATGAATACAAAGCGTATAAGCCTTACTTTTCCCAAACAATTCCAGAATCTATAGTAGATTGAGTACAGGATTGAAAGCATAAGTCATTTTTTGGCCAAGATAACCTAGAATTTTTCTATTTTTGTACCTTCCCCATCAGTTTGATGTTAGAGGATGGCAAATAACCTAGTCTACCCAGGTATTTTGCTAGACACATGACAATTATCCATAGCTGACCCTTGGAAATCGTCAAACAATAATGTCAATAAATGTATCATGATTTTCCAGATAATTTTCCATACTCTACAATAACTATTTTTTACATATTTGAAATACCAGCATGGAGAACATTTATTTTTTGAATGACAGTTTAAATTTTTGTCTTCAGATTTGTGTCTGTAAGACATCCATGTTTGAAGTGATTCATCTGCCTATTGGAAAAATTCCACTGAGAAATTCACTAATACAATTTATAGTATTTCCATGCTTGGAAAACAATGCACCTTTTTTGAAGGGCATAAGAAAAACTGAAAACTGATGGAGAGGCACTTCTTCAAGTTGTTGATGTCTTTTTATGCAAGTTGATGAAGTTGCTAGGTACCCAGGTTTGAACTCTGTGCTAATGAGGTACTGACTTGAGTAGGTTGGTTTTCAGTGGCATTTACTGTTTTCCATGTGGGAAATTGTCCTCTCTTTGACATTATCTACTGAGCTATGTTAATCTGCAGCTGGCGCAAAGGTGTTTCTTGCACTTTTCACAACAATCAAATGCTACCAACTGTGATCAGGAAACCAGCCTAAGACATTTTCAGCAAAGCATGAGCAGATGACCAAATTTAAGCCAGAGTTTTTTCCTTAAATAGAGCTTAAATGCATGCAAGTCTGCTAGCCAAGTTCTTTCATTGGTGAAATCATTTCCATTTCTTTTTTTGGATGATAACCACGTATATATATATTTATATGTATATATTTTAGCTCAGTTGTATCAGTTCCATGTGAATTTCAATTCTTAAATTGATTTGGCATCACCTAGCTTTTTTTGGCTCCCAGTGGGTGATACCCATGTCGCTTTTTGAATGAAATGAACACTTGTATAAACATACAATTCAATTTATTCCTTGTATTTTCAATTTCATCCCAACATAATTTTTGTCAAAATAGCATCAGTCCAATACCACAATAGCTTTTATGCTGCTAAGGATATTTGAAAGTGCAGTTCTGTTTCCTTTTTCTCTTGTAGTGAAGAGAAGGAAGCTTTTACCCCATTTCATCTTTCTGTTGTTCAAAGTTAGAATATTGTTTCATTTAGATAATTTATCTTTATGAATGTGAATTATCACTTGCGTCCTTTTTTCACTTGGGCAGGGACGTTCTTATAACGTCTTCTTTGAAAAGGCATGAAAATTTTTGCTGACAGAATGAAAGTGTTTAATTGTAATTTTGATTTCAAACCAATTGAAAAACTTGACCAAGCAATAGCCGTAAGAATTCTCTAAGGAATCTATTGATAAAAGAACTTTTGAAATATCTGATCATGTGGTATATGTGGTATATCTTGCATCATATGTTGCAGGTCAGCTTTTTTATTTTTTGGAAATTCATAGTTGAGATTGGAACATTGGTTGGAGACTGCAGTTTAGGGATAAATTCTGAAACCAAGACAATGAAAAAGAGTCATGCTGTTTCAATGAGCTCTCGTTAAGAAAATATCACTTCATTGAAAATATTAGAAAGGAGCCATCATATGTATAGAACATAAGTTCATACTGATAAGTTCGTTCTGATAAGTTCATACTGATAAGTTCATACTGATGATTAATCCCTTCTAATAAGTTCATACTGATGATAGATCCCAGAATGAGTCCAAAGCATTTATGTTTAATTGGTTTTCATGGATGTTTCATAATATTTTCTTAATGAAAATTCTTTAAAGCATTAAGACTATTTTTCTTCATCTTGGTTTTCAAGTCGCAGTCTTCACCATTTTTCTTTGTATGTATTCATTTAAATTAATTTTGTAATGTTTTGAAATTTTTAGGAAGTCAAAATGAAGTTGTTCCAAAAGGAAGCATGCAAATTCGCCTCTACAAACATGGATGATTCAAATGTAAGTTCCACTTTCATCATTAACTGCTTTGTTGTGAAAGACCGGCCTTGAATTGAATCCTCACTTTATTATCCCTGATTTGTTCTAAAAAACACCTCAGGTGTCAGGATAGCTCAGTAGTAAGGGGCCAGTAGTTTGAATCCACACTCAGCTAAACTTTTGCTTAAGGTGAGGAGAGTTGCTAGGCGTCTGAAATTCCATGCATATGAATCACAAAATGCAGTCACATCAAGGGAAAGGGCCAGGACACTTCTTGATGAGCAAAAACCTTCCCAATGTCCAAAAACCTGTTTGGATGTGAGATGGAAACCTTAAAAATGTAGCACACCAGCCGTAGATAGCTGCACATCTAAGCAAATCAATTATGTCATTCAACCAAACATGTGCCAGTGTTTGCTTTAGGCTGCCATCCGGTCACAAGTCGTGGATAACTGTGGCCTTAATAGCCGGCGTCTCATAGTAGGCGCAGTAATGAGTAAGTCTAAAGCAACATCCAGATCATATCTTTTTTTGTTCATCTATATATGTATAACAAATTTTTCTTTTCTGACCAAGAAATGATTGTTAGGAGTCCTTTGGATTCATCTGTGTCATCAAAAAAGTTCCATATTTGAATTTATTGTAAATTCATAAGCTTATAATAAAAGAGGGAAGAAGTTTGAGGGAGGAAAGCGCCGCAATTAGGTTGATTTTGCAGAGGGGAGGGAAAATTGGATCTAAAACAACGTTCCTTCAAAAGAATTATACAGCAACATATGAATAATGATGATGAGAACTCTGCAGAGGCTGAAGTCTATGTGACACTATACCATTTTTGAATGGTGAAGGTTATTTTCGTTGTTAAATGACACAATTTTGAAGGAGGGAATTAAAATTGAACAGTATTAGCAAATTTCTATTCTAACTCCTAAGGTTTTGAGAACCTGAAAGTGGGGAGTTGTAAATATGAGATAGCCAAAATGCAAGGAGATGCAAGTGTAGGAAAACCCAGCTGTGCAAGAGGCCAAGTGCTTGAGATGAAAATTCGGTGAATCCAGGGGTAAATGCTCTTAAAAATGCAAGGCTTGAAGCAGTTGATCCCAAGGGACTTCAGAGGATATGCTGGTGTGCTTCTTAAGTGCTTGAGAAATCATAAGTGTTACAAACCAGATACCATTATTCTTCGTTCTAAAGTTCAAGTGCCTTTTTATTCTAGTCATCCACTCTGGATCACTGTATGTCTTTATCTAGCACTCTAGAATTAGTTTTACCTTATTTTATCCTTCCATGTAGCAAGCATTCAATGCATGCAACTTTTTGTAAAATGAAAACAAAAAATTGAATGCTGCTTGTTGTCTGTTGAATGAATAAGAAGAAAGTATTTAATGCTGCTGTAGTAATAATCGATTCCTTATATATATATATATATATATATTTGAAAATTCACAGGATATTATAATGGGAGAAACTGGAGTGCAGATTGTTAAGAAGGATTGTGCAGCTAAGTGTGACAGCAATGATTTCATTTCATCTGGAGAGAAATGCTCAAACATGGAAGATGACGACAAGGTAAGCCAATACTAATAGGATTACAGGTTAATTTTTTGTGTTAATAATATGCAAATCGGTATGCATCTTTATATAGCAATGGCTGGTAATAACGTAGCGGAACGGATGGAACACAGGAGACATGAGTGTGCAAAACCAGGTCACTCACAAAGATTGCTTTAACCATTTTAGTTTTACTCTTCTGTTACTAAACGTGGTAATATTCTGTGGTCGTTGGATGCGAAATTGAGTAGTTTTATTTCATATTTGATCAAGTAAGGTCTGCCAGAAGAGCGAAACAAGGACAGTACCGTTTTGTTTTTTCTGGAATTGAACCCTTCCTCGGTCAGAATACTTAATAGATTATTTCTCAAGACCAGCTTGTGTTGGACGTGGCTGTCACTCTTCACAAGTTTTTTTAGTTTCGTTCGGTGGCATGTTTGGTTATTCACAACAACCCGACGACGAAAGCATCTCGTGCCGGGGCCGAACCGATTCTGCATGCCAATAAGTTTAATTAAAATGATTTGACATGATGCGAAGTCTCGGTGACACGGCTGGAATTTAATAGGACATCTCTATCAGCAATGCAGCCACAAGTAATCTTTCAGATAATTGCCTGAACGAAGGTGTTAAGGCACCATGTACGCGCTGTTGATGCTGAAGGTGCTATATGGCGCAAGCTCGTGGATCCGCAATGGTCAGGACATAACGCATCTAGACGCGTTTGGATTTCTAATTTGGAAGGAAATGCTCGGCATTCGGTGAGATGAACGCCTGACCAACTGAAAAATAGTATTGGTTGTTGTTGGCTGATCAAGCCTTTTCAAAAAGCACAGTGGAGCTGTCATGGCCCCCGCTTGAATGATCTCCAGCGAACGTCCCATCGGGACACCATCTCTTGGACCAATTACGCGTGGTTTCAATGACTTCAACATGTAATATGAATTCACATCGGGTGCTATTGAAGGAGTGGCCAACATTTTGTTGTCGCCAGTACTGAGTCTCTTTGATGAAATCAACCCACTATTCATAGAAGAGGTGCCAATGGTTGGAAGCATCTCATCATCATCATGGTCACATTTGCTCACCAAATGATGGTTTGGTGTTCTTTTCTTCTCCATTTGATGAATTTCGCCATTATATTCCAGTTCACACAGCAGAAGCTTGATTTTGTTTAAGACAGTCCTTGCACAGGTGTCAATTGAAAATTCTATACTGGCTTTGCCATTTTTGCTGTGTGACGGTAAATTATGATTTTTCGATTGTGGGTGCCTGCAAATCTTTAGGCTTTTAAGCTCTGTTAGTATCTTCAACAGAGCAGTTTAAAGGCTCTGAACTGTGGCAGATTATATCATCGTTCTGTATAGCATTGGCAACTGTGCGTATGCATCTAGCTGTCAGCTCTAAATGCCCTTGTCATCTCTTTTGTGGCAAGAACTTTGCAAGAAAATCAGAGTTTGTCGTGTCTACACGTGTAAGCCTTTAACAGCCTATCTATATTGAATTTCACCTGCTTCTCGGCAGTTGTTCTGTCACCATCAGCAGCAGCAGCAGCCCGTACAACCCTTTGTTATGCAAAGGAACCTTTATACCAATAGTAATAATTTTGCATTGCTCCAATCTGACATCCGTCTGCGACGAGCAAGGAAAACATGCTTGAGGTATTTTTGGTCAGAACTGGCTGCATGAACGATAACTCTTAGGTTCGGTTTCATTTTTGGACTTTGTGATATTTTATACCGATCTCGTAAGTTGAAGGTGATGGGTTCAAGAAATGTGGAATGATTTTTTGATGAATGCATAATTTATTTTGTCGCTGAATTGTCAGATTGCATTCATGGTTATAATTTATACCGTCCCAAGTGTGTCTGTATTTCATATCATTTGCCATTTGTTGCTCTTCAAGCCTTTTTATTGTCACCTGCTGGGCTGTTTGTATTTTATTTCACTATTTTTTATGTACACATAAACGTGCCAGACTTCACCCGTTCCATCAATAAATTTTGTTTGAAAAGTCTTGTGAAGTTTCTAGTTTTCTCCTCCCTTCTCCAAACGTCATTATTGCAATAATCTACTTCGTTTTTGATAAATTAAGCTGTATTGAATTTTTGCGCTTTCAATGCCATTCGTTGCATGTTGTTTCTTGGCATAATATTCCATGTGAGAAAAACTATTTTAATTATTCTATTCTGCAAAACCGTTTTGGTATGTATTGTTACGGTTGATTTCGTGGTTGATACGGATGTTTTGCGATTCATTGGTTACATACCGCTTACCAATTCCTTTTTTCCTTAAGCCCTGACATGTCTAGAATGAAGATCTAATAATTATGCAACTCTTTTAGGTTGACTCGTCCGTTGATTCAGGCGAACAGGGAAAAGCTCAAGACAGTGGAACTCCGAATATACCTTTGGTGAGTGTAGCTCTCTTCTGGAATTCTAACTGCGTCTCTTGTGAGGTTTTCTTCTATAATGCCCTTCTGAATTAAACAGATTGATATGCATTCCTTGAAATGTCTTTCAAATCCCACTTCAAAAGGCTACCTTGAAAACCCGCGGACCTCTTTGTCAAGACCAGGACTTAATTAGCGCATATTATACTTCATCAAGTGTTCGCAACAGGATACGTTCTATCTTGGGCACAATTAAGGAACCTAACCTATAATTTATATCGTTTCCCTTTGAAACATGATTGTCATTACGGTCTATTCCCACTAAATTGCCCTGGTTTGGACGTATGCTCTACCACACAGCTTTTTAGAGTGTGTGTGATTTCATTTACCTGTTGGCTTCCATAATGATAATTATGATCATTTTGTGCGCCTCAACACCAGCCAATAGGGTCACTGGGGCTCGGTCTCCTACCTACCTAGAAGGGCTGTAGCTTGCACAGCGGTTTCAGATTGAAAGGGCCTCGCAGTGGACTGTTTTATGTCGCAACTCTACAGTCGCTTTGCGCATCCTTGGAGGCTTTGCTTTCGACAGTATCAAACGTTCATTTTAATAGTTTATTCCATCTCAAACTGCAGCAAATATTGTGCTAGTTTGGCTGGTTTTTAAAATTTGTAGAGAAGTGATCCAATTTGAGCACATTCCTGATATTTTATTCAAGATTTCGTTAATTCTTCAAGTTTTGATCTCCAAATTTCCGAAAGCTTTGACAGAGCTTTAGTTGGTAATACGAGGAGTTTGTCGCTCAAGCCATTACATGTATTCACCAATGAAATTAACGTCTTTTCTTCAGAGTATTTTCAGCTTAATAGTCCAAATGTCTGTACATGATCTTGCTTAATAACGTCACTCACAAATAGTAAATTAGGTTATAACAATTAGGTACCATTTGTCTACGATGTCGAATGAACCCGTCTCAATTTCGCCAAAGAAATTAGATTTTTCTTGGTTTTGTTCATGATTCGTACATTTGTTTGTCAGGATGCTCGTTTTTGTTTCGACGGAAAGCCTCATCCTCTCTGCAATAGTGCTATAAAAGAGAATTTCATGCGCGCTCTTGGTTTGCAGCAACGGCCTAAAGCAAGGGAAGTCAGTTCGATGGCCGAGTTTCTAGCAAACAATGTTGACCCAAACAGCATCGATTGTTTTGACACAGCAACCAGCGAAGAGACCTGTTACCGAACACTGACTCCAAAATCGTCTGCCTACGATCTTGGTGGTTACAAATTTTATCACAGCTGGTCAGAGGAATCATCAGATTGCTCTGACAAGAGAATCAATGGCGATGGCACAGCCAGGAGAAGGACACGGAGAAGCAACCTACCTAAAGAAGAATTAGAGAGGCTCCGAGAAAAAGAGCGCTTAGCAAAAAGACGACAGCGAGCGAAAAACAAAAGGGTGAGATGCAATGCCATCTATTTTTGAGGCATTTATATTAATTTTCCAAGAATAAGCTTCCCTACAGGCCATAAATATATCTGTCGTCGCATCGTCACTAAGTTGTATAAATCTGGGCGCTTCACTAGTCCGTACTTAAATCATAGAGTCGTTTAGAGTCTTTGAAGCAGTCGTTCTAAGCGTAAGGAATTGGAATATGTAAGTGTGCTATGAGTTTACCATAGATGGCAGCCTTTTGTTGAATCTTCTAAGTAGCTGCGGGATGTGGACGACATAGGACATGTGGGTCCGATCCTAGACTACTACTACACTCATTTAACTTGAGCTTCTTCACTCGAAGAGCTGCATTGGAAGAAAAACTTCACGAGCCAGTCATCTGATATAGATTTGATTAAAGGGGAAGGAGGGGTCTCATGTGGTTGTATCAATTTGGCAAATACACAAGCGAATGGGGTCATGGTAACAATATACTTCGTGTTTTAATTAGGAATCACAAAAAATATGTTACCATTGAAACAGTAGATAGGCGCTTGCTTTTTCTGCTTCTTTGATAAAGTATCTGACGTCATGTATCTTCTTAGCATTGCAGAAAATTGATGATGCTGAATTTTTCTCCTTATATATTCCACTTGTTGTAGATACTGTTTCATAAAATTGTTATTGTTATTTTGGGGAATACTAATATTATTGTTAACTTCCGGTGCTGTCACTTTTTTCTATATAAGAGCTTACGATTTATTTTCATCATAATATATATGTAATATTCACCACAAATAGGTAATCGTATATCGAAAAGCTCAGCTTCAGACTATGGTTATCATTAAATTTCTCGTTTGGAAATTCTCAGGATCTAGGTCATCGTTGCTTAAGGTATTACCTAAGTTGTGCATTGCTGCCTTGGGAGATAATTACTTGAGTTTTTGCGTCATTAAAAAGCAATAGCTAGCAAATAGTTTCGTTACTCACCCCTTGTAGGAATTTCAACGAGAGTTTGATGCTATGAAACTGGAAAGGAACGATAATTCAAAAGACTTGCTTGAGTCAATGAAACAGAATGATGCTTCTTCAAATGACATGGAAAGTTCCATGGACGCCGAATCTGCAGCTGGATGGAAGGACGCTCCAGGGAATCCCAGTCCCTTCACAGATGACGATGCCCAAAAAGGCACAGTTAAAAATGAAATGACCGACGAACAGAAAGCAGCTTCAGTGAAGCAAATCATTGGTAAAAAGAGAGCTTTCCCGAGATATTACGATCGTTCTTTGCTCACTGCTGAAGAGCTTGAACGTTTAAGACGACGTGAGAGAGAATACCAGCGTAGGCGGAGGGCGCGACTTCGAGAGGCAAAGGTAAGCACTCTTCAATGGTTTTCACTGTTCAATCCTTTTCACTGTTCAATCCTTTTCACTGATAACTATTCAACGCAACGAGACATGTTCAACGCATGCTATAAATCCTTCCCAAAAAAGGCCTTCTTCAAGACGCTATTTTCCGTCACCAATTCTCTGGTATCAATGGGTGTTAAACCATTTTTACTGCAACGTGATTTGCTTTTTTTTTTAGCTGGAATATCCACTTTTTGAATCTTTACTGGATGAAAGCCACACTCTTTTAATCTTCTGTCAAGTGCATTGAATCTCTTTGTTCAATATCTATGGCATGTTCTCAAATTTTATGACTCCTTTGACTCATTCATGAATTGTTGCGCTTTGTGAGAGGAAATTTGGGGAAGTGTCAGTTTTATCACTTGAAATTTAAATGCCCCTGTCACTTCTATCTGGCCTTTTATTTCCTTTGAAAAACGACCAAGAAAACGGAAGTGCCGAATAATGATGTGTATTTTGTGTCTCTAGTGATAATTCTATGCTTTTTAGTGCAAGGTGTTGGGCGAAGCTTCTCACAGCAGTAAAGGGACCAGCGAGAATCAAGATGGGTCAAATGAAGAACGAAAGGCTACTGAAGATTCATCGAAGAATTACGAAACTCGTAGGTCCAATGGTATTAGTCGACCAAGTTTGAGATTCCTTGAGCATAGCTCCGGTGCAAGTTATGAAAGTGAGAGTTATCCTGGAAATACTATCTTGAATGAAGATTCCAATTCAAGATGGAGAAAAAACGAAGTCGAATCAAATATAGACTACAACACTTCTATATCGATGGTGCACAGTGAAAAGTTTGTTAATCATTGCGAAGAGGCTCCTGTTTCTGAACTGAATCATGAGCCAAGCGATGTAAGACTCGAGCAAAGTTCTACTGATCAAAATTATGATAGACAAATTTCAGCGCCAGCTTTGCAATCAACTGACGGAAGTGACAAGCCGAGCCTTGCTGACCTTGGCCACTATAAAAGCGATTGTGGAGGAAATGGACCTCCCACCGGTCAAGCAGATTCACAAAGACCAGCTGTCACGCTTTTAGATGATGAGAAATTTCGTTTTGAATTGCAGAGACAGCAGCCTGTTGTATGCGAGGAGACACCCAGTGTACCTGTTTCTGTTGGTTGTAGAAGTCCAGTAATTGATGCTCTGTATGCATCAGATTATAAGATTTTGCAAGCAAATGGATATCGCTGTCTTAAACCAGATCAGAGTTATCACTATTGCAATGTGTCATCGAGTAATGGAATACCCTCTGATCCTCGCTGGGATTCGAAAGTCCCTACATCACCCGATATTGCAAAATATGGCGATAGGCCTAATGGAGTCTTATACAGTAATGAAGCATTTGATTATGACTTAAGTGCTCGAGAAGTGAAAGAATTTGACGAGGAAAAGTTTGAGGATATTAAACTGAACTTGAAAAAAGAGACGGAATCGCTTGGCAACAATAAATGGCGTCACTGGAAAAGTGGACTCACCGACTCGCAGCTGCAACGGAGGAGGCAGTCTAATCGCGAAGCGCAAAGACGCAGACGAATGCGATTGCGATTAATTCAAATGAAGTCTTTGCAAGAGCAAGATCAAGTATCTTTCGAGGAAATTATGTACAAGCGTTTCACGCCAAATAAACGTGTGATGGTGAAAGAAGCTGTCAAAGCATTTCATCTGTCTAAAAGCAAACTGAAAAACATGTTGGAAAAAAGGCAAAAAGTATTCATGGATGCTCAGATTGAAAAAAGCAAGATGGAAACAGAAACTAACCCATTGCATGTCATGGTTCCAGAGCAGAATAAGAAAGGTCGTGGCTGTCGAATTAAAGTCACCCCGACGAGACAGGTAATTGTACCATCAATGGGATTTCCGCTGAATGTTGATGTCACTGAGAAGGCTGGTCCTACAAGTGACAACGTCTTCTTTAAAGAAATGCAAGCAAACAGCGATGGGTCTTTCTGCTCACAGTTTTCAGAATCGGGCCATTCACATCTTGATCAAAATGGTGAGTTTATTTTAGCCTCTCCTTTCCAGATTCATTTTCTTTGTAGCTGCCTATGGCTGACAGATGCATTTTTGCATTATATCTCACTCAGTGCCTAGCTTTCAAAGAACGGGCAATGAATTTCGATAAACATTTAGTAAACATCTGTTGCTTTTTGCTGTCGGCTACAATGAAGGTGAATCCACGTTTAGCATTATGTTCTGCAGATCTGGTGTTAGTAACTGTACTGACTTACTAAGCGAAGTATTTTTTGTACTTACTCCTTGACTGTGGGTACTTTTTAAATGCCTCTGTTTTTTGTATCTATAATATATGTATTTGTATATATACATTTGTATATGTTCATGTAGGGAAACCCAAACAAAATATCGTCTTGACAATCGGACTTTCTCGTCATTACAGCGCGTTTCAGTGGCGTATTGCTGTTCGGCAAATCATTTTGACAAACTTATTGTTTCCATATCAGGGCACGAGAATGGTCACTCCCTCGATGCGGAAGAGCAAATGCAGCAGACGTCGAGTAGGAAACGAAAGCAGTTCTGTCCCAGGCGACTCCTTTCTGAAGCGGAGAGAAGTAACAGTGAAAATGTTCCCTCGTTGGTAGCTGCGCAATGATATCAGTATTCCCTCTTTTGTTCTGTGACTTCATCACTTGTAACCAGGGCCATAGTAGCTGTGCAAGCGAATCCATTAACCCTTTCTTTCTTGAGCAAAGTGACGTTACATGGTTAGACTGATTGTGCGGTATTGTCCCAGAATTTAACCGCATATTTTATTGTTGCTCTGTCTGGTGCGATTCAGAGAGCCTTATGGCCATAGGTATGTGCTATAGTAAATCTACGTAGTTGCCTAGATCCACGAAGTCGGAAATTTCTTCCTTTTCGTCAAGGGGAAGTTCATTTTCAATGGAATTTCCCTTGGGAGTATTTTCTCAGCCAGTATTTTCACTAAGCAGTTTAAGTGAAGGTGCATTTTTCCAGCAAAAATAAAACTGGTTTACTATTTTTCAATGAAATTATCCAGGAAGAATATTCGCTTGAATGAATAGAATTTCGTGCACAGTGACATTTTTCATGGCAGGTGGCTCTGGTTCCATATCACCGTCTGCACTTGACGTTCATTAAGAGGCCGTGTGATTTTATGTAGTATTCTGAGTTTGTTGATAATGGAAAGTTAACCGAGTAGTTATAATCTAGTGTCAAATTTTCATAAGGTTTTCGTTCCATTTGCCATCCCCCCAAAGCATTACAGGACCGAATTGTTTCTCATTCAAGCGACTGACACCCAAATGTTTTTCAAATTCTGCAGGGGCGATTTTGATTGAACCAAATTTGATTTTAGCCAAGACAGTCCTATACCATAACTATGTGCCTTTAGAAGCAACAGATGTTTCTAATTTACACCAAAGCAACCTTACAGTGAAACACATGGATGCCCGTGAAAATTGATTCAAAACCTACAATGTAGTCATTATTAAAGGATTGACTGTTTTATTTCTCATCTCATTCAATGAACCTTTTAAAATCTTTATCAGAGTTTAGCTGGTGAAGTTTAATGAATTCTTTCCATGTCGTGGTGATGAAAGACCGATTCAATCACCGTTTCCCCGCCCGCTGTCGAACGGTGCATCAACTCAACACTCCTTTGAGCATTGGATATCGGTACCCATTCACATATACAGTACAAGCATCCCACCATATCAATGCCAGTAGGGAACTTTATGCCACCAAGACTTCTCAATATGGATGGCAGGTTTCTCTTCCCCATCGAAATTAATGCCATGCTGCTGTCGCAAATTAAGAAGGCATATTTGTTTTGGATACCTAGACTCAGTCTCCGAATATTGTTTCTCTTGTTTTACAAGAATTGTATATACGTTGTTGAAACAACTCATATTTATTATATTCCAATTCATATTTATGGACATTTGAAAAAGGACATTCCGTAGTTTTTTTAATATTTACATATGCCATTAATAATGTATTTAGCAGATTATTTTTCGATTGGTCATAAAAGTTGTTTTAGTGTTCAGAATTCGATGGATTTCAGTTTCAAATTTTCAGCAAGTCTGGTATTAAAACCAGTATTCTCCTAGTTATTTATAATGATTTTGAACTTCCTAGAACCCCCTGTCCGTTTTAACGTTCGTATAAATGCATTTTGAATAGGTGGCTTTTTAGAGTAACTACCTAACATCTAAAGATATGTTTTGGGACACCTTGAGTCCTTCCTCTTGGTAAGGCAGACACTTGTGACCCAACCCATTGACCACTGGACCCGTGCGCAAGTGCCTTACCACTGATCTATTTTACTCTATACCTATTTTACCCTTTTATGGCAACAAATATTTCTCACTGGGCTCTTTAAGGTTTAAAACGAAATATTGTTAACGGTTCAGCATATGCATGTCATTCCCATGGCATTGGTAAATCGTGGGAACATCCTTCGTTTTAGTTTTCCGTTACAATTATTTCTCTGTTTATACAACTGACATTGTATTTCATTGTTGATACGAGGTTTATCATAGTGTAGTTCTAGAACTAAGTGTTGCTCGAGTTTCAAACCATATTTATTTCAATTCCAACGCGTATTTGGTGAATTATTTTCAAAGTTGTGAAGTGAGTTTATTTCGAGGATTTTATGCCACATCAATATTTATTGAAGAAGAGTTGCTACCTTTTGGCGTACCTCTTTTATCTCCTTCGTTTCTTCAAGTTTCACGTCGTTTATTCAAAGACAAGTAAACGGCACTCCGCCTCATACAACGTTGGCGGATAGCTTCGAATCCATCTCCGCTTCCATAACCGTTAGGGACCCTACAGATTGAGAATTCTGTATGTTGCATGGAGAGACCGTCGCTTAGCAGCTTTTCAATTCTCGTGTAATTCATTCTGAGTATTCTTGTTCTTTGAAGTTACGTCATTAAATAGTTAAGATATGCTCATACTATGTGACACCACCTGAAGTCAGTGTCGTTACCCCAGTGTTCATCGATAGATGCTTTGCTGGGAAAGGAGGAAACTATTCAGAATTGCACCAGTAAACATTTTCATGAGAGCTTTACGATCAAAGAAAAGATAGATAGAGGTAAAGATCGAGATTTGTTTCTAATTGACTTGCACCATTCTGCTTCTGCCTACAAATGTAGCAATTGGACCATTGTGTGTCCACATGACAGACTTGGTGAAAATCAACGATGATTTCTTTCTTCGAATTTTTAACAAATATGAAGGAATTGTTAAGAAAGCTCTAGGAAGAAATTCTTATGCATCTGTTCGTTGGACATGTGGTGCTAAGTGCTTCTTTAACCTTATGCTGTAATTGGTGTTAACAGATTACTCACCAGGCGTTCTCTTGAGAATAGTCTTACTCGTAAGATCGTAGTAAGAAGCGTTATTTCTTTTTATTCTGGAGAATATCTTACTATCCGAAACGTATTAATAATTTCAGGGGATGTTTTCAAGAATCTGTCTCCACTGGGAAAATCTGCCAAGAGAGTAATGAAACTTATAAGGCGCAGGGGTCTGTGTTATGAAATCTTCTGAATTTCGTACGCATGTATATATGTATGTATGTTCTATGTTATACAGGCTATGTATAATGCACCTGTAAGTTGGTGTGCTTCAATGTGGCACCCACTGACTGGGAAGACGTTGATCTTGCTTGAGTTTTCCTCCAGTTGTTATCCGGTCATAAGTTGTAGGATGCATCTAAAATGTTGGGAAGGCAGGCTAAATTGGACATGTTCTGAAACAATAAGGGTAACCGATAATTATGAAGTCTGACGATAGACAATGCAAAGTTAATGAAAACAATGCTGACAATCATCTTTATAGAAAGCCCTGATTACAAAGATCGTTCTGGGTCTTATCTTACATCGAGACTTTGGGCAAAAGAATGATCACGCAAAAATGGCACTGCTGTATATTTTGCCAAATAACGAGGGGGCCATGGCCTCTCTAGCCCCCTGTTTCTATGTCCCGGCCAGGGCATTTATCGACAGTTTGGAAATCTTTATTGGAGAAATTGAAATCGTCGACGTTGGTCTTATGTAGCCGCGTTCTGCAATAGGAGATACCAAACCGATCTGAGGGCAATCTAATATGGCTGCAACATTTTCGTACTAGAATCATGGCATCTTCAGAAGTCTCTCCTGCTCGCGATTTTTCCTTCTATAAGCAACTAGCAAAAGAATTAAAAAGCAGTGTCTATAGGTAAATTATGCAGGACTATTTTTTATTATATGCTATTTAGATTTCTTCATATATGTGTCGTAACACGTTCAAATGTAAACCCTTTCACGTTTTTATTTTCCCCACCATCTACAAATGTACACCTAGCTAGACGCTTTATATACTGATGCGAATACCAGAAAAAGCTTGTCTTTTATCAAGGACGAGAACAACCGCCTCAATTCTATAATCCAGGGAGTATGAATTGGCATGTAGCAAACGATGGAAGACGAAATAAGGCCAGAATATGTAAAGTATAGCTCTTTGTTGCCTTTGAAGGTCCTCTTACCATGTGGGATACGCATAAAGAGAAATGCTTGTACTGAAATCAGTTTTCCTATGGTCTTGCTGTTGATTGACAATTTTTAGTAAGGGCGACCCATGTTTAATCCAAACCATCTCAAAACACTAATTTGAATATTTGATATTTAACAAATCAAGTTACTTCTTTCTGATTTTTAGAGAAAGCATTTCCAGTAGCACTATTTTTCAACTTGCTGATGATCTAGTGGAAATTTTTGGAGAAATAAAGCAGCTTGACAAGTTTGTGAAGTCAACTGAAAAACAGTGGACATTTTTCCATGGTGTATTGGAGTGTTTAAGAAATTCTTGCATTTCTTGTCAAAGAAATCAGTTCATCATCATGTAAGTCTTTGTATGTACAGTAGATGAGCTAAAGACATGACATTGAATTAGCACTTTGACATACATTTTAACCAAGATAAAAAACAAGAGAACAAAAGTTTCACCTTTAATGTGTTTTAGCATTATAAAGGTATACAAATTGAGTAAGGTACAGTAGGTAACACATGACAGAGCATTTAGAATCTTGCTAAAGTCATCATCTGCAACACAAGGGGGAGGATGAGTGTTGAGAAATTATCAACAATGAAGATTGGAAAATATTTGAAGATAAGGTGGAAAGGCATCGACAAAAATTTAGATTAATTGCAATAATTTTGAAACAATGTCCCTCTCCTGTGTCATCAATTTCATCCTGATAGCTACTCTGTGACTAAATCAATTCATTCCTTTGTGAGAGAAATGTTCGTGAAACTTTGAAAGTTCATGCTTTCATATAATATGTAAAGCTGACAAACATTTTTGCCAAAGAAAATTGAATAGTTTGACTGTTATGACGTTCACAGGAAGGTAGACAAGGATCCCATACATGAAATATTACAAATATTCCATTACAGCACCAGACAATGCACTGAAGAGTGTGGTGATGAGTTCAAATAGAACTTAGAAAAGCAAAGTTCATTACTTAGGTGTAACAAATTATTCACCATGAATTGTTCGTCTTCAGGAATTGTTGCATGTTTGTCTTAAGTTGGAGTATTTATTATTCCAACTGTTTCCATTTCCATGGGAAAGTTTTCTGCAACTCTTTTATATATTCAAAGTCTTCCATCTATGATTATAACCCTCCATCATAATCTGTAGGCCCATGTATTTTCAAATTGGTTTTTTTCTGGCTTTGGTTTACAGGGTATGGATGTCTTCCCTGCATGTTAATGATCTAAACTTTCTCTGAACTTAAGTAGTTAAGCACAAAAGATAATAAGGATATTCACATCTTCGTCCTCAGAAAGGAGAATTCAGTATTGGAGACAGCTGTTAGCATCTTGAAATTTGATCATGACAAACAGTGCAAAGACTTTGATACTAGCTTTGGAAGTAAGGGACATCAACATGATGAAATCTGCTTCTCTTATTGTCAATTATCTTTTTCTTTGAAAAGTTTCTTTGGCACAATTTATCTATATTATGACAGCAGAAAACAATAGCCACAATTGTTCTTACAAAAATTTGCAAGCAGCCCGTTTTCTGGTTTCTTGGGACACCCAATTTGTCTCACTCTTTGGATTGTTTTTAGACATAGAGCCTCTTCATTGATTCTTTATTCTTCTAGTTTTTATGTTCAAAGTGCACTTTGTGGGTTAACTGTAGTCTTCATGGTGAAAGTATACAACTAAGTTATCATCATTTTATGCTTATTACCAATTTAGAATGATGAGAAATTTGCGTATCAAACATTCCCTTATTCTTCCCCTTAAATCGACTCAACTTTGTGATCCTACACATGGAATTACAGAAATCCAGCAACTCTTCTCAATTTAAAGTCAGATCTAAGATGGAGCTTCAAATTCTAACCTTAGGGTCTCTTATCAATCGCTGCAATCACTGCACTATCCTTAAACAAAAGGCTGTCATAGCTGCTTTGATTTCAGAAATTATTGCAGCATTTAAAGTATCTTTAGCTGGCAACAAGCAAACCTAATGACTGCAAATACACAGCCATCTATTAACTCAATGATGGGGAAAGTAAGGTTTTCTGTTCTAGTACTTTAGATATATATATCAGTCTCATAAGAGCAATTAGAAATAGTATGTTGGTTAAGCCAATGTAAAACTGCATTGTTGTAGCATTCAACTATGAAATGATTCTGCATTTTGATAATGATAATAATAATAATATACAAATTTGTATACAGGAATAACCTATCTTTGAACTTCCATGCTATGTATGGAATGGGTCATTTGTCCAATCTATACCAAGAGATATGTAATTACAGAATTCACCCTTACGTGACTTAGAATATGAGAATCTCAATCTTTATACATGCAGGGCACGCCACAAATACTAAAAAATTATCTTGTAAAAAAACCTTTTGATTTTGCTTGAAATGTTCTCTTTTTTAACAAGTTTTTTCCTTGTGCTTCTTGTTTAGAAAAAATGACAGGATATTTTCGTCCTAAGTTGTGAAACTAAATTAGCTTTTGTTTTGATCTATAGAAATTAAAAAGCTCTCGCTGCAATTCCTTGGAAACTTGGTAGCTGGCAACAAATTTTGTCAGAATGTTGTGTGGCAAAAAATGTTCCCGAAAATCTTAACGTGAGTATTGATTATTTTTCTTCTTAATGACATAAATGTTGCATGTAGTATTTGACAACTTTTAGCTGTTTTCTAATCCTTCATTGTTTATGATAGGCAGAAGAAACACTTTTTAATAAGTTATGATTAAAAAGTGATAAATTCAAATGGACCCATTTATTACATTTTATGAGAAAAGAATGTAAGGTTCAAAGATATGTAAGAATGTAATTGAAGGCAAACAATGAATGTTGGTAAGTAGAGAAAGCAAAATAAGCACCCATATATGGATAAAAAATTGAGAAAAATACCTTGAGGAATTGTATTAGGAAATGATGATGTTTCAGTTAACACTTCAAGGTAGGTCTATCTATTGCAAGCTAAATTATTGCTGCATTCATTCACTTCAATGTGTTTCTAAAAAGTTTGTACAGGTTAAGTATATATGTGCCTTCCAAAGGCATGCTTGCGCAGTATGCAACTGTTAGTTTCTTGAAATTTGCTGGAGATACATGTCTTCTTATGTATCATACTCAACTAAGACGCTGTGTAAGTTACTAGAAAACTACAGCCACCAATTTTGAACTTAGGCCATGACCTTGTTTCTCTTTCTAAAGGAAGCTAATGGAGACCTTGCCAATATCATCAAAGGAAGTGTTGTGCATGGTAATCTACAATTGTGTCCTGGAAAGGTGATTCGATTTTTAAGTTTTCCCTTTGGTTGGTGCAAGTGACTGCACCATTGATTTTTCTCAATTTCTAAATAGCAATTAAAATGAGGCTACCATGTTTGTCGATGCATCAAGAGAACTGACTTGAAAGTCAACTTTGACTGAATATTTTAATAAGTTTGAGATAATGAATTACACTAAAACATCATGTGCATAGCCCAAAATGGTCACCATGGAAATGAATGTATATTTGGGCTGAAAAGTTTCTTAATTGTATTGAAATTCCACATTGATGTAGAAATATATGTACCATATGATTTGATTTTTATGCACTTGTAGAGATGCATTAGCTCAGTCTGGGTTTGAGTAAAACCAGCCATACATTAACTTGCTGTTTCTTTTTACAAATACAAGAAAAGAAGTATGGAGCAGAAAGGAATTCTCAATGATTCTTGTCAAAGTTACTGATTTAATCAAAACCACAGATTCTGAATGGGGGTGAGCTTTTTACATTTTATGTACCCCATTGTCTACTTCTATTATTCTTTTTCCGTCAATGTCTACCTTCAGTAGGTATGCTCGCAATTCATTTGAGTATCTTTGATGCATATTTTCTTGCATCTGGAATATCTGCAGATGCAAGGTGCTATAACTCTTAAGGAGTACAAAGATATTGCTTGATAAATACCTCAGTCAGAGTAACCCGAATTCAGCAGCACCTAGTCAAAAGGAGGTCTAACAAGGTATGAGTGCTATGCATGGGAAGGAAGTAATTGAGTAAAAGCACAAAAAATTACTCTGCTGATATCATTCCTTGATTGAATTGAAGGTAACGATTGGGCTAAGTTTACTATAGTCCAAATTGTCTTCAACATAGTTCAAATGTATGGTTTCCAAGATGTAAAGATTTGATAATGCGTGTAAAAAAGGGAGACTTATGAATGGATGCATCATTTGACCACCCATGTTGTGGATCTTTGCAGTTGCTCTTGTGAAAGTTTATAAGGGTGGGGGTTAGAAGTGGAAGCAAAAAGTTTTGAAATTTATATTAATTAAGAATTCGAACGGAGGAAAGTAACTAATCTAACAGCACGTTCCGCCTTCTCCAGCAGTATCACTTAAACTCGCCAATTTTCTTTAGAATCAATATAGTTTACCCCCTTGCCTTTTCGTATTGAAATAGAGTGCATTGGGCGAGCCTTCGTTTTTGAATTTGAAGATAATATTTACCTCTTCTCGCGCCCTCCTTTCCTTGCCTACTGAACCTTAGATGTTTGTATGGATGTGGTAGCAGCAATCTATTTACTGTTGAAATCGTTTCCTTTGCAAAGAATGATGTTGCTAGAGAAAATGGTTTTCGAGGATCGATTCCCAGAAGTTTGCAATCATCTTAAGGACTACCATACGCAAAGGTAAGTGCAGCATTGAGTTGTTTTAAAAATTTGATATTGTGGTTGCATGAAATATTTGCAGTCTGAATGTAAGTGGTCCGTGAAAGGAGCTGTAGCTGAGATCACTGTTGCCAAGACCAGTGGTCTTCACGAAGAGTGGAGAGGGATCTTTCGGTTATCTACTACTACAGCAGCAATTATCGGTACTCGAATGCATCGATCGCTTTTCGATCGTTAATAACTTTTGTTTGAAGAATGCTAGTGTGTCTTAAAATGTGCTGTAAAGATGACCCAAGCTGACGTTCGTTCTCAAATGAACCCATTCTCCTATTCGCGGTACTACGGAACATACCTCCGTTGATTTATAGCTATAGCTAGGTATGTATTCCTATCCGTTTCAAATCACTTCGATTCATCACTTTTTCTTCGCATTTTTTCAGGCTTGTTCTTCTTGACCTGCTCGAGGCATACATCAGCGGTAAGAGAGTCGAATTTTCAAGTGACCCCCTCTTTCCAACGAAGCCTAAAAGTGTAACGGTGTAGAGCTAGGAAAACAACCAGGGGGCTCTACGAACGGGCCAATGTTGCTATGTACCAAATTAAAGCAAATAAAATCGAAGAGAAATCATCACATCAACATGTGTTCCTTTAATGACAATAAATCATTGGTGAAACAATAAATCATTGGCAAGTGTGAAGGTAAAGACAGTATATTGGCAAGAAAAAAAGATTTTTCAGGATATCGAAACTACTTTGGAAGCTAAAGCTTTCCAAAATATTTGAAAAAAATAACTAAGGAGGATGAGGCCTCAGCCTCTCCTGCTCTACAGCCCTGGTCGTAGTGTAGTTGCTAAGGGATGTCACTATATACAGGGTAGGTAGGCTCAAACCATCCTATATTCACAACAGAAACACTATCGTTTTGAAAGGCCATGGGAAGCCACCTCACAGAAACCCACTTCCTTAGAAAAATATCGAAGCCTTGTCTCTAATTTCTACTATGCTTGAAATCGAGTATGCTATGAACTAAACCGAAAAGAATCCTCAACTCGATGGATTTGCTCATTGTTGAGCATTAATGCAAGACCTTTTATTTTTTTATACCATGAAAATATCTGGCCAATGAGAGATGATCCAGCATTGGATCTTTCGTGCGAATATTCCCTTTTCGCCATTCCTTTGCATTAAGTTCCTTCCTTTCCAATTGTTTCCTAGCTAGCTGCTATCTTTCTAGGAATTTCAAATCGACGAATCAATGTGAACTTCACCCTGATGCGTTTTACAAAGAAATTTAATTTTTAAGGGTATCACTGCCATGAGATTTTTTAAATGAATTGATAGGATGGGTCCACGGTATTGCAACATCTTGGTTGATTAGCCAGAAATGCCATTTAACCTAATACTCATGTCTCTGCTTGAATTTTTTTATAGTGGCTTAAGCACCAATCCAATTTTTTTCCATTGCCAATGAATTTTGTTTTACTGTTGACCTAAGGAGTTGTGGACAGTTTTAGGAAGAAGAGAATTGTTTTTAGAGAAATGTTCCGGTTAAACAAACTTCAATTGCTAAGGCTTCCGGGAGAAGCACTATGCTATGTGACGTCATATTGTTTCGCTCTCGCTCTCATAATGATTTTTGTAAAGCAGTATGTATAAAGTACATTTATTAGCCTATCCCTATTTTTCTTTAACAACCTGGGCAGCTTTTGCTGAGTTTTTTTTTATGAATACAAAGCTACTAGAAGAGCGTTCCCAAAGCTTTATCAACTTGACTTCGTCTTCACTATTAAGGATTTTGGCCCTCTGCGTTTAGTTAAATGATATTGGATGATCAATCAGAGCTGATTAGAAGTCCAAAAATCACACCAAATGCACATTTTCTAGCTGTTTCATTTCCCTTGTACCCAGATGACGCCCACCCAGTGCCAGAAGGTGCCGTGTCTTACGTCTCAGATTTGTATAAAGATTCGTTGGATTCCATTAAAAGTTTAGAAGACAACGAAGAAGCAAGGAAGGTTTGTTGTTACTTTGATTGATAACTCATCTGATCCTACATTGATTGTTTCTTGATCAATCTTAAAGTAACTTGTTTCGAAGAACTTAAAACTTTAAATTAAAGGCCTTTAATTTGACTTTCCTTTGGTGGTAGCTAAACCTACATTTTCCAAAGATTCTCTACCTGTCACATATGTTAAAAGGTTTGCAAACAAGTGAGTTTTGAATGAGAATCATAGATTTTTCAAACTTTTCTGTATATTAACGATTCGTGGTCAGCAAACCTTCGTTGAGATTTTTGAATCATGGCATAGATGGTACCTCCAAAGTCCTGTATCGAAATATATAGGCTGTGCTCAACTCATTCACACCCTTTCCAAGTTTCACTGCCTACTTCACGAACTCTATCTCACAAATCATCATTCATCCCAAGAACATGCAACTTATGGAACGTCTTTCCTTCTTCTTGCTTGCCTGAGTCCTACCACTTGCCATCTTTCAAATCTAAGACCAATCAACTTGATCTGATCTCTCTATCCTCTAAGCTGCTCGCTTTCTTCTTTCTTTCTATGTTGGGGCATTGTATAGGCCACCACAGCCTTTCCTCAACATAACCCACTAAAAAAAAGGAATGACTTTTCCTAACGAAGCTAATTGTTACAGGTTGAAACACTGCTGTATATTCTAATACCAATCTTCTTTGTATGGTCACTTTTCATTATCCTCAAATTCCTTTTTAAGTGCTTAACAAAGCTCAAAATCTTTAAGCTTTGACTTGTCAAGGCCACCTTTCCCCAGCTTTCAATCAACTTATGCATTAATTTTGATTTAACCAGTAATTCAATAAACTTACCCCAGCATTAATCTCTGCCTCTAGACTTTGTATTGCATTAAAGACACCCCACCTATTATCAGTTTTTAGCATTTGGAAATTATCGATTTCTTGTTTGCATGTTGAAAATGAATCGCTTCATATGTTTGCTACTTTATTATTCTGAACAGCAAATTCTTATTCTAAGCATAGTTGCATTAATTTTAACTTTCACATTTAAATTCATTTCATCAATTTCATGAGCATTAAAACCGATTTGCAGTAACAGTTTTAGGGGAAAAGGAGTTATTATCAGCAAACGCACTTGTAAGTTTCCCGATTTATATTTCCGATTGTAACAAACAGTCTTTTCAGTGTTCATTCTTCTTTGACCGCCAAACGAGTGCCTGGCTACCAAATACAGGTATGAAACGGTCGTATCTAATAATGTACATTCTTAGCTTGCAGATTTGAATCCGTTACTGTTGAAAATCCTTTGCGCTTCAACTGGTTCTCAAAAGTACAAAGTCGTCGCAAAAGACGGAAGTTTACTGGAATGTGCAGTTTGTAAGTACCCTAGTCGAACAAAATTTGACAAAGTGATACTTTTACTGTTGCTCTATTGGATACTCTTGCGGTGAACCTGTAAAATATTCACTTAATCTGCATCCGTCCTTTGAAACGTCTGACTTTCTGTCCAAATGAATAGCTTCAAATAAAAATGTTGACGTTTCATAATTTTCCGCTGGACTTATCCATTCCATTCCGCGCCCCATTTGAAAATTGTCGTGCATTTTCAACGATAGCGGTCAATTTATGTCAATTTCTTTGTTCATGAATTCGAATTTTTGTAATTTTTCAATGCTACCTTACCCCCAGATAGAATGGAGTTTTATTCTTTATGAAGAAATTCTAAAAGCTTTAAACCGACAAGTATTTTAGCTGATAATTCTTACAAAGGATCGACCATTACATTATATTCATATTGTAAACCCTCAGCCAGGCTAGCCGATTTCAAACTACCTATTTTAAATTGAATTCGAATGGAAGGTTTCCATTATTATTATCATTATATTCTCTTAATGGGGATATACCCGGCTTTCATTCGCCATCCGCTATAACCGGAGACGAATTACGGCCGAACTTACTGCTCAAAACTAACAATAACTCCCTTTACGTATTAGAACTAACAGTCGGCTTCTAAACCAACCTTGCTTCTAATTCAAAATAGAAAAAGGAACAAGTACGAACTCAAAAGGGAATTTAAATCTGTCCACTTTGTTAATCTCTCCATCAGCGCTCTATTTATCTTAAGCAACTCCTGTATTACTTTTCTTGAAATGTGCAACTCCCTTTCCATCGAACCACAGCATGGCCGCTTCCTCACCTCCAAACTTTCCACTATAGCCCTTCGTACCACTTACTACATCTTTTGTTGCAGAACTAAAAATCCGACTTATCCTGACCTTCTTTCCTATTAGACCTGCCCCATTCTTTCGATTTGATATCCATTTTGATATATATTTACATTTATTTTGTTACTTTCTTATTGTATTAGTTTATGTTGTAAACCGTAATCCAGGCAAGCCAATTTCAAACTACCTATGTAATAGAGAGGTTTGTAATTGTAGTTTAAATTGAATTTGAATGAGAGGTTTCCATTATTATTGCCACTTTTGTACGTTAGGACATTAATGCTTTCAAGTTCACGCTGTGCTTTTGTATTGTATCCCCCCAGTTTGCAATTCCTGGTTTTGTTTAAATGTTTGTATCATTTTTCCATAGGTCACCTCATCGAGGTTTCAATGCGAGCAAAAGAAAGCAGGGACAGTGAGTCATTAATTACAAGAAAAAGTGAAAACGTTCTCGGTCTGAAAAGAGATCTTGTACGACTTATTGGGAACCTTTGCTATAAAAACAAAGAAAACCAAGACAAAGTGAGCTTATATATGAAATTTTATCCAGCTACTTCTATTTCATCGAGCCGAGAGAGTTCTACTTGGTTTAGTTGTTAGAGCACATGTCTGCATGGTGGTTTCAAAGCTTACGGGCTCATGTTTCTATTCGCTTTCGGGCTGTCCACCCAGCAGTATGTGAACCGGTAGGCAAAGTGATGTGAGGAAAGGAACTGACCATTTCACCGCGTGATTCCGTCGCTTAGGATGGCGATCGTTTGAGCAAGATCAAGGATGGTATTTCGTTGCGGTGGAACGGCACACCTACCATCTGCTTGCAGGCGATTTATCGCTCAGTGTTACTCACCCAAACTATGCTAGTCGTAAGCGGACTACCGTACTGGAAATGAAATGATGGTAGGGGTGAATCTTTTAGAGATGCAACATCCATAGCCACTGCATCGAGGTCGGATGGCCAGTTCATTTCCTCCCCACCCCCTACACCTAGCCTCACGCCAGCTACCCATTGGCATATTTGATGGATAGACAGAGAGCAAACAGAAACAGTGCCTTGAGCCGTCTAGCTTCAGCACAATAGATACGTGCCCTAACCACTGCGCCAACTGCCCCTGGGTGTCATTACTGGTCGAGTTTGGTACTTATGGGAACTAGCAGCTTCAACTCGTAGAAAAAGGACACATGATAATGATAAAAACAATGTCGAATCTTTATAATGGACTAAACACTTCAACTTAAGATTATCTGTTATCATATACGTCCAGTGAAAAGTAAAGAAAATGACCTAAAGCGAGAAGTAATAAAAATGCACCTGATAAGATTTTACGATAAAAGTGTCAACGCATATCAACTAGACTAGATATAGAGCAACATCCTTTCTTTTCATTTCGCGAGCTTCTAAAGGGAGCATATGGTACTCTTTTGCACGAGTGAACGAGAAACTTTTCCTGGCGTAGTCTGTTTTTTCTTTGGGAGACATGTCACCGTTCGGAAAAGATCGCAAATGTAGGAGTGCAGGTAGGTATCATTCTTACAATGTGGCTGTGAATAAAAAGTTGCAAGATACAAGGGGAGCTAATGTAGATGTAAATAAGCTATGTAACAGACCATTTCGTTTTAGGTTAGAGATCTTGATGGAATTCCTGTCATTCTCGACAATTGCAGAATCGATGATAACAACCCTTGTATCTTTTCACGATCTGTTCGTCAAATCGTTATTATACCTTCGTCCATAGCCCAGATACCTCGCTATTATCATGAATATCCATTTAATAAAAGGAGTCTGTAGTAGAGGTTCAATGAACGGTAGAACTGGTCGAATGAAACATCAAAGTGCCCCACCCAATGTCCTTTGTCGGGGTGCCGGATGAAATGCCTCAGTCAATCCATTTTGCAAAGTATCACCAAGAGTGACCATTTTCGTTCCATTCTCGATGGCCGTCTGTTAGCAATGGATCTATTGGCTTTCCTCCCAACCTACGTAGTGTCACAGGTGCGGATCCTCCCTTTCCAGTTTGCCCTTTCCAAGACGTCCTGCTTCGTTCCTTTTGCCACATTCACGTCATCTCTCATGCAATCCATCCATCTGCCACTTATTTCATCTGAACTAAATGATATTAATCATTTGTTGCTTAGCATTCAATTACGCATTGTAGAATTACTTACAAAGTTCAAAATTTACCGTTAAATCGATATCTTCCCAGCAGTTTTGAGATTGGCTCCTTGATTCATGTTCAGATATAGGGCAATGGGCTGTGTTTGCAATAAGAAATCTTTGTGAGAATAATACAGAGAACCAACAGCTAATCTCAATGTTCGAGCAAAAGGGACTTGCAAATGAGACAGAATTCGAAAAACTAGGAATGAGCGTGAAAATGGTGGACGGGAAAATTCAAATTGGATCCCAAAAACCTCAAAGCTGATATCAACGATTAATAAATATTAGACAAGAATGACGAGGTTGATTAGGTAAATAAGATTCTAAATTGAGGTTTATGATCGAGCTTTTCAAACAAAGCATGGTAAAGTTGCATATGGAGGAAGTGCAAAGCATCTGAACACTTGAGCAAAATGTTCAGATACTAGGAAGATGTGTTTAACGCTCTTCTTACACTGATCTTAGGATGCCACTCCTAAAAACGATCAATGGCCAAGAAGCTTTTTCATCTCGAGGTGCTTAACTGTGGAACGGTCCGAAAATGCAAGGAAACATGCGCCACCCTGGAAACCCTCTAAGACCAGCTTTAGACTGGGAAAATTTTATCATTTTTTTCTTTGTTTTTATTTGATTTAACTCCTTTTTATTTATTTTGTCAATTAGGTATGTTTATTAGATTTGTATACTTACTTAGTATTCATTTCTAGGGTGCATTAATTTGTGTTACAGGTTGAGTTGAAAAACATTGTACAAACCTTGTAAGCCTGTGTAAATATTTCAAAATGAAAAATGAATGGAGATGGAAATGACACGAAGCACGCAGAGTGGCGAATGATCAACCAATACTGCAGGCATTTCAAGATGATTCCGTATTCTACTGAGCAATCTTCTGTTGTTCACAGAAGCATGGGGCACGCGTTGCTACTCTGTGCCCCCACCGTATACGCATTTCGGTACTGATGAGAGTCAAGTGACGCCAAGCCGAAGCCAGCATTGTGCTACATGAGCATAGTAACATTGAATGAAACCCCAAGTTAGCAGTGTTAGCCGGTTGACATTGAAGGAAATCCGAAGCTAACATAGTGCTAGTTGAGCCGAAAGGTATTGCCTAGGATATCAGTTCACATAAGTAGTTGCTTTTTAGACAAATATTGCATTTGATTGTCATGCAGGTCATTTATAGCTTTCAACTGTAAAAAGTTTCCCTTATCCTTCCATCGCAACTTCTAGAAATTAACTAGAAATTAACTGGAAACTAAGCACTTAACGAAACTTAACATGGCCCTTATTGATAACAGCAATGTTGCTGGAAAGGTAATCCTGTAAAAAGAAATGTATTATCATGGCTATAATTATTATGCATACCTTGAAAATCTCTCTGCACTCAATCTTGTTCATCTTGAACTGCGACATAATTAAACCCATCTTCACTATCAGATCTTTCACTGTACCGTCGATCAAGGACTTCTATGTCATGAAAGAAGAATATTGATACATCAATTGAATGTGCCAGCCCTTTGGGGCCTGCTGTGAACAACCACTCAGTGATTGCTCGAGATCGGCGATTGTTCTAATTGCTGATGCCAGTTTTCCAACCGGGACTCATTCAGATTAGATTAAAGACTGTTTTGTGTCATTGTCCGTACCACCAGCAACATTACTATCAAATATTATAGAGCTTCGAAAGTACTTCCATTTACCATTAAGTACCTGAAGCAAGCGAATCTTGTCAAAAGGGAAGACCAGTCCAAACTCAACTCTCTTAAGGCTCCATCCTTTGACAGTTCGACCCTGGCTGAGTTGGCCAACCCTGTTCTCAGTTTAAACCCGTTTACCATTCTATACTTGAAACTGGGGAACGCGTTTTAAGAAAGCATTCTGATACGAGTACTGCCAGTGCTTGTTTGCCTTAAAAGCATAAACAATTAGGTGAACTCACTTCTTTTCCTCAGCAATCGATATTGCGAAACCTTGCTCCACACCTTTGCAGTTATTCTGTAAAAGATGCAGAGAAGTGGAATGTATGCGAGAACGCATATGACCTTGCTCAAACCTACTCTGACCTCGTTTTCGTAAGCAACGCCAACAGCAGTGAAGATGATAGCCATGAAAACGAGATTTGTCAACTGCAGACCATCGAAAAAGTTCGTTTTCCAGTCAGTATATGGCTTGCACAGAATGAAAATGACCAATATGACGACACACGCAATGCTAAATGCTACATTTTGAACGGGCCCGCTGTGAATAGACATCTTCAGCATCTGCAGAACAAATCGGTTTATGAAGTAGAAGGCAGGGAAAATGTGAACGTAGGACTCTCTTCTGAATGGCTGCTGAAAAGTGTCAAAGATCCCCATCAGTCTCACGAACATCGGATACCGAACAATACAACTAGGAAATATCAGCGCTAGTGGGAAGCCAATAACGACAAAGAGGAAGACAACCGATGCTGTCACTGCGTAAGGTGCATGCTCGTTGCCAAAGTAGGGCATGTATGCTGCATAGTAAGCGTAATACTTGCCGGCCACTTCAACAGGTTGCAGAATCTTGAAGCTGATCTTCGTAAAATCCGCGTAAGCAATGACACTGATGAAGACAAGAGCTCTAAATGTAGTTTTTCTGTTGAATGGGCATCTTCTCCAAACTGATGACAATGCCCCAAAAACCATTGTGCATACAATGAGATAAGACGGTGTCAGATAATTCAACAAAAGCTTTTGCATATTGTTCATTCCAACCCATATACAAATACCTTTCTGTAGCTTTCCCGTTCCGGACACATTTGTGAGAGCAATGACAAAGCTGATTATGAAATCGGTGTATTGCTCATCTGACAACAAAAACGGGATGATTTGGTAGGAATAGAGAAAGCCATTAAGGTAAGTGCTGTGTGCGTCGAGATTGATCAGCAGAATGGCAAATACAAGAACAGTTAGCCCGACAGTGAATAAAGCTAGCCACAATATTCCAATATTGCTGGTACAATTATCACATTTCTCAGATCCCAGTTGGACACTGAGGTTTCCTTTGCATTTGCTGCAAAGGGTCGATTTCGAATCGCGACCCTGGGCACACTGATCAGCTTGTTTGAACAGACAGCCGATACCGGTATCGCTGCATGCATTACAGTAATGTACCGGACAGACCTTTTTAGCAAATTCTTTGCTATTTCTAGTGTCTCCCCACCTTGATGGGATGATATAGACTGATCGTGTCTCGCTGTTGCAGTTGGTTACACCCTTGTCAATAGACTGGCAGAGACAAACTCGGTTTTTCCAGTAGAAACCCGGAGGACAGACCTTCAACTCTCTGCTTTCAATTACTGTCGATACAGAGTACCGATCCAATGTCCTTAATGTTACATTGTACAGTGAACCTGGAAACCCCATGAGATGAATGGAATTGCGGCTATTGGCTATGAAATAAACATCTGATTTGCTCGAAACAGCATTTTTCTTTAAGGCATGGATTTTTATTTGAATAGTCCCATTCACAACATTCCAATTCTCATCTCGCAGGATGAGCTGCACATGTGCTGCTATGCCTGGGTGGGCGTCCCACTGCTCCTTTTTGACCACGATGAGGCCGGGACTTGTTATTATGGATCTACCTGTCGCAAACGCTCTCCCGTTTGACTTCATGATTTTCCATTTGAGTGCACTATTGTTAAAGATTGGCTCATCTCTGCCCCTGCACCAGCTTAGGGTTGTCGCCCATATATCATCACCTCCTCTGGGCGGAGCAGTGTTACCAAGAAAATCAATAGTTGCATTAAAATCATCTGCAGGCTTGAATTCATCATCTGTGTCTCCAAAAACAAAGAAGCATTTATGAACATTTAACTGGCTTGAACTGAATCTCTTCAATAAAGGTATTGGCGTCTCCACATAAATTGCTCCACCCATGTTTCTTGCTGTGTTGCTGTGTAGCGTCAGCAATGAACCCGTAGTGAATCTAACTCGTGATTGGCCGTAGAGCGTCATGGCACCTCCGTTGACACCAGTGTTTCCTTTGAAGCTAGCTGTTCCGTGCAGTACGATATCACAAAAATCCAATATGAAGCCTGTGTTTGAAGCCCCGTTGACCCAAACGCCTTCTCGTAACGATAAACTACCTGAAGAGCAGTAGAGGGATCCCTGTGACGAGCTTTGTCCGAGGTAAGCAATTCTTTCACGGTCAAATGTAATGCTAACATTGATCAATGCTGCATGCAGCTGTTGGACATGAATATCAGAAGCAACAGAAGCTACGTTGTCTTGAAACCTGGTATTTTTTATCACCAATATGCGACTCTTTCGTTTTACGGTTTGGTACTCACTGAAAGCCCCACCCATTTTTGCACGATTTTGTGCAAAATAGCAGTCTTGTAATTCAACGGTGTTCTTACCCAATTCATTGTTGGAATTCACTGCTATGCGTACGGCACCGCCAGCCATCACGGCGACATTGTCAAAAAAACTCGTGTTTGTCATCTTTACCATGTTGTTCCCACTCTTGTCATTGAATTCTGCAAAAACACCCGCACCCCATAAAGCTCTGTTGCCATTCAAAATACAATTCTTTAAGCTGAGGTGATTATTCTGGGTGCTCCCTCTTGAAATGAAGGAAATTCCACCACCTCGTCCTAACGAAAAGTAAGATTGACCTGAGGAATCTGACATCACATCGTCTCTTAAATCATCATCAGAATTGTGGGCGAACTTGCACCATCGCAACGTATAATTGCTGGAGCTAGTGCTAGATGACGGTGTGAATTCAATATTCATCCCACCTCCGGATTGAAATAATATTCTTCGACTGCTTAATGTCTTAGAAATGAGCTCCACTTTTCCAGTATTATTCTCAAAAAGCACATTATTGAAATCCACGTTTCCAGTGACGTCGTAAAAAACGCTGCCTATTCCAGCAGAATCCAATATGTGAACTCCACTCCATGTGACATGCTGGGAGTTCCCCATTAACAATGCAGTTTGAGAATAAACCACAGACCCATTGACTCTGCTTGTTGAGTTAAATTTCATTCCACAAAAGCGCAATTCCAAATTTGCCATACTTATGTTGACACATTTTTGAAAAGCCAACCCAGTTGACGATCCGAGCCCATTCCTTCTCTCGCATTTGATAACAGCTTTCTTGTCTTCATCTTTGCCTGTGATATTCAAATTTATAATGTTTTGAATGTAGATTCTCTTGCTCAGGGTATACACTCCATCTTCGATGATGACTAAAGTGTTGTTCAAACTGCGACTCGTAAGTACAAAATCCAATGATCTGCATGGCATCAACGCGTTGAATAGACAGTCCACAGTGTCGTTTCCATGTCCAGATATCGTGACTATTTTATTCTGAGCATAACCAACACTCACGCCGACCGAGCAGTTGCTTATAAAAGCAATCCAAGCGAATAAAACCCAATTCAACAACATTTTGAAACGAGTCAGTCAGATCATATTCAACTCCAACATCCAACTCGAAGGATTCAGTTCTGTGAAGAAAGTAGGTTTCGTTGTTTGACGCATATCCAGTCAGAAAGTCGACCGCAAAATGTCGCACGCGCGACAAAAAGTTCTGCATGGAAATCAACTATTACTGATATAGCCATTCCGTTCTATTCAAACTGAATTTAAATCCTATTTGAACAAAAGATTTTTTGTCGCTAGGTTAGATCAGCCTGCAGTACTCCAATCAGGGGTTCATGACAGGAGGCCCGCGGCCTGGCGAACCCTGTGAGTACCTTAACTGAACATAGCTTTCTCATCATGCCATTCATGTTAGACTTGTTGGGAGACAAAAACATACGAAAGAAAGCTTATGTACATGGCTGCGACCGGGAGCTGATGGTCCCCGGATCAGGACGAAAGATTTTGAGCAAGGCACACTAATATTTTTAACTTGAGTTATCATTAAGCTCTGGGCTCCAGTTTAGTGAGCCCTCTGACCCCCCTCACTTCAGCATTGCATATTCATACTTAACATACCTTAGTAAGCTCTATTGGCTGAAACTTCGGCCCTGCCTTCAGCTCTGAGTGACCGGATTTTAATCGGCATATTTGCGAATCCGTGAAAGGGTGGAATATTTGCTGGGAAGATCAGTCACTTAGAAACATGGTTAATCTCAATTGACATGAACCGGGGGTGGGGTGAAGTCCTTTCGACACCACTTGGTAAATGTTGACAGTATGTACATCTGCAAATGTCCATGCCGACTGCTCCTATTTGACTTGATAATAATAAATGATAAATAATAATAATAATATCGAACTTTTTAACAGGATGAAAACTTCAACAATTAAAAAATTGCTGTTATTAATGTTTGTCCTGTGTACTTCTTACAATGTACAAACTTGTGACTTCTTACAAGGTACAAACTCATAGGTGGACGGATAGGTGGACGGATAGGTGGACGGATAAGTGGTAAAAATCAAGCGTATTCTGTTCATCCCGAATTGGGTCGAGATGGACAGAACACGCTTGATTTTCCACGAAATACATGATACAACATAACGCAGCTTTTTAATGACACAAACAGGAATATTGCTCTGATAGACTACGTTTTGCAAAAATAATGCCGTTTTTAAGCTTGAAGTCTTAGCATCTCTGAAATACTATCCCAACGTTCCAGACTCTGATCAGTATCAGAGAAAGGAAATGATTCCAGCATCTGCAGAATGCTTGTTTGCCAAAGCAATAAATAGTCACGTGAAAGAAACTTTAGATTTCATAATACTTCATTCAACTGTACAAACGAGATGGAATGTCTACCAGCCTATAGATAACAATAGCTAATGTAACAGCATTAACCAGCATAAGTGCTGCAAGGGTAAAGAAGTACGTCTGCACTGAACTATCTGCGAAATAGCCTTGATTAGGATACCATCCAAGAAGGATTATAAACAAGGCAAAAATATGTCCGATAGATATTGAAAGAAAGTACATGCCACATGCAAGTCTTTTCATTCCTCCTGAACACAGTCTGTATGCAACGTTTAATGCTGAACGAAAAAAGTGGATGTTAAAACATTTGAGGAAGAAAAACAAAGAAAAAATCGGATTCCAAATGGATATAAAACCTATGAAGTTAACAATTCCTACTTCAACCTAGCCCTTACTTTAGCACAAGTTTCAGAATTGAACTGAAGATATGGCAAGTTAATAGCTAGACATAATTAAGAGCATGTTAACCTACAAAAGAGACTGCAGGATCATTTTGAGTTAGTGACAGAAGCTTCTAATTTTCAATCACCATCTAGATAGCTTGGTGCCAGAGAGAGCCATTAAAGACATATATATTTAGTCTAATGCATCAAGACGACAACTCCAGGATCAAGCACTTGAGCTTTGCATGGGTGCAATATTGTTGAGAAGACACAACTTTATACATATCTAAATATCATCAGGTGGTATTTTCTTGATAACACATGAGCATTAGCACTGTCTGGCTTAAACAGAGCAGATGCTAGTAGGATGGAAATAAGAAAGTGAATCCAAGCTAAAATAGCCATAATTGATGGTTCGTTTGAAGGCACCATACTACACTAAAGTTAGATAATTACGTACCAGTTAATGCTGTCAAGACTTCGCTGAGTGCTAAGAAGAAATATTGTGGTATTTGTACAAAAATGCTGAGATTAGCTGCAGTGATTTCAAGTCGACCAATTGTCTGTACTATTGAATTCTTGGACTTGATATTAGAGATTCCATAGATTTCAACACAGCCAGCTGAATCGAAAAACAAAGAAAGGTTATCAACCTTTGAAACAAGAAAATGGTTTAATAAATGAAAAAGGCATTGAAGGATTCTTTAATGTGGAGCCAGACCCTGTTGAATGCAAACAATGTGGTATTATCAGGATGGAAAGGAGTCAAGGCATTGCAAACAAAGGATTTTAAATGCTTCTTTTCTATTCACTTGTTATTGATAATATTTACTAATGGCTTCTGTTGCATACTCCTGGATATTGTAACACTCAGCAGTTTTGTGAGACTTTGAAAGACTATCAAGGAAGTGATGCTTTGTGCCTTCTGCCTAGCAGTGGAAGGTATACACAATAATTTGCTTATGGAGCAGGTCCTTGTTTCTCCCTCTCCATGTGATTGTGACTATTAATCTTGATATCAGATTTCATAACTATAGAACATACAATTGATTGAGATACCATGTTATCAAGTCTTTGCGTTGTCTTCAGATGTATCTATGCACACATTATGTTGACAAACAGACAAAATACATACCAAGTATTAATGATAAGCATCCAAAAACGAGGCCAGAGAGAATCCTCCATGTTACAGGAAACCCAATATTGCATGATTCTAGAGCTGGATATATGACCATGTCAAACAATGGAGCCAAAAGCATGACACAAGCAATGCTGAAGAGGCTTAGCCAAGCAACTGGAAGATTTGTTTCACCAATCCTTGTATCCAAATGCACACCTTGGTAGTAATATGTACTGTAACACTGTCAATAAAATACTTTCTTTATGAGCAATAAATCTAAATGAAATTCAATTTAAGTGCAAGTCACTTAAAGCATGAAATAAGCTACATATGCATAGAAGACAAGCAGGAACTGCAAAAAGGTTTACAGTATTTGGCTTGGTTTACATTGCAGTTTGAAAAAGGGAGTTTACTTTCATTAGAGTTATCTATTTTATTTCTAGCTTGTGAATGTCAAAGTGTTATCATTCTCATTGTCATTATTACATAATACTGTTTCAAAAAGTACATTGTATCAGGAAAAGCAAAGGACTGTCACAGCAATTCTTCACAAAAGGTATCCTTAGCCAATTTTCCTCTATTCAAGGCTAAACTAAATGTTACTTAGGAAAAAGGGACATGTTGGTTTACAGAATAATTTTTGCAAGGATGATTCAGCTTCTTGTAAGATTCTTCCTGCCTACAACACTGAAAACTGATACAGGGTACACAGCTTTTATTTCTACCTTAATGTTGGTACTGTATTTCCTTGTTGCCCAATTTCCAAATTTTGACAGGAGGACCCAAGTACTATGTAAATACTGCATTAGACCATCTCACTAGTGCTAGAAACAGCTACTAATGCTATTTAAGCTCAACCCACATCAAATTACATTCTTAACCACACAATTTTCAAGGTACCTTGATGTCATCACTGCCCTTGGGTGCGCTCCTCATCATGTTTTGTTGGGAGTACACTGGTGGCATCTATCTCCTTACCTAGGTATGATTGGAAGCTGACACACAAGGAGTTCATCCACTCCTTGACAGGTTTTTGTAGTGCTGTGGGGTGCCCAAACATGCCCTTCACAATATTATACATGTCTGCTTAATTTGGGGGACAAGTTAAGTCAGAGACAACCTGACCAAGAAAAAAGTGGTAATAGGTACCATGTGGCCAATCACAAGAACAATGTTTCATCTGGTTTCTGAGCACAGCTATGCTGTGAAAGGGCTGACAGCTCAGTTAGTAGAGTGAATGCCTGGGCATCCTAATCTTCCGTCACTGTATGTCCTGGCTAACTCAACATGTGATTGGCATAGTTTGGTTAATTTTGAGTGCCCTAAACTGCCCAGGAGATTATTGTAAATCTGGTACTCCCTTCTGCAAAAACATCGTCCCAGGTCTACAGCAAACAAAATGAGGACAGATTCCCATACTGCTTAGATAGGGCTTAAATGAGACTGATCCAAATGACGGTTCATTCAAAGCACTTAAAAATCATATCATCAATACGGTATATACCTGGGCATGAAAGATCCAATGTGGAATTAAACAGAGGAATATTATTGAAATGTCATGCAAACATTTGACTGCATCTACTTCCAAAGTTTCATATGTACCACCTTGACTTGACTTTGCAAAATCAATCCAACTCTCTGGAAGAACATTGTCAGTTTTTGAGTCTTCCTCCACAATTGTTGAGCTAAGATCCAACAAAATTTAATAAGCCTTTTCTTACTGTGCTTACTGCGTTCAAGCAGAAAGCAACAATCAGCATCATCACAGCCTAATATTAATGGAAATTCAAAAATATTTTATTCTGTACTGCTTTGAAACACTGTTTTGTATAGATAAACAGAGATAGTCGAGAATTGATTCCACCACAACTTTTGATGCTCTTTGATTCCATGTTTAGTAAATTACTGAGCATAACTAAAGGCAGATATATGTTTTTCTTAATGCATTCATTTCAGCTAAATAATACAGAGATTTGTGACACAGCTACCATAGCAAAATTTCTAAAATGCATATTCTTACCCTTGCCGTTCACTCTGCAATCTTTGTTTGACTTGCTTCGCTTCTTTGCAGATGTTCCAAACAAGTTGTAATGCTCCTGTGTGTACTATTTGTGCTCCTTTGTACTGTTTTATCGGTATCAAAAATAGCCCAAACGAGAGGACTACGGCGCTAATGCTAACATAAAATGCTAAATCAAAATGCACGTTCTGCCCAGCTGCAGTGATAAAGCCAGTTGCAACGAGAATGATTAGATTAGCTATCCAATGCAGTTTCCAAACCAGGTTCCTTTGATTGCTGGATTCTTTTTCAGCTTTACTGGCAACTCCCATTTCTGGCAAGGCTGACCTAGTGGCTGCCTCCCCAAAACATACAAGAAATATGGCCAAAATACTCCACCATTGCATGGCAATACCCTTTGTAACACTATTAGTCACCCATATCAGAATGGATAGTGAGATCAAATAACTGATGAAGCCTAGAAGTATTATGGGCAACTTATATGGAAACACGTCCCTGATGAAAGTGAATGCAGCTGATAACAACGTGAAGCAGGTCACCACGGCATACGTACCAACTATAGAGTTCACCGTGCTGCATTCTAGATAGGTTTTCGAGAATAGCACGAAATTTGCTATTAGACTAGTGTAAACTACTTTGTGCATGCAGTCAGATAGTGCAACACAAACGTGTCTTTGTTTAAACTGATTGGAAACATGGCCATGATCTTGCTTAACTTTGATGAAGCAGGAAACAGAGACTTCCCCTTTTTCTTGCAGCAATGATGTCTCTTCCGAATAATTTTGATGCCGTCTGAAAAAACGGACTCGGTCAGTTGTTTGATCCAGTTTCACCTGCAGGCTTGCATCTTGCTTGCTACCATCCACCTGACATGCATCGTCAGTGGACAACACAGGCATACCCTGCTCGCCATGATCGGACCTTGGCCTAGTAAAAATTGCAACTTCCAAATCCTCATCGAAACCACAGTTTGAATAGCTATTTTGCAAGCTTTCCACTGACATATCCAGCAGCAAAGCTGATGAATTAGATCAACAGCATCTCTTCTGACAATGTCAATGGAAAATGGGCTAAGTGGCAGTTTGTGTCCAAGTTTGTACAGCCTCTTTGGGTAGCCTCCTAATGAAAAATTACTAAAAAAAAAATTGCGCCAGGAAAAGGACTTATACGGAGTTCTCACCCTCCCTGCATGATTGATACCTTCCTTATCCGAACCTAGCTTAAAACCTACTTCCCTTTATCTATACTAAGTACTAATATGGTTTAACTACCAATTTTGCAATAATCTAGCCGCTTACTTTAAATGAAAGTAGATATTTGCACCAAATTTTACTTGGGATGGAAAATTGCCTGGAGTAAAATAGGTCCCAATTATCTACAGCAGCACATATGATGTCGTAATTTGGACCGAATGGGAAAAGGGGCTCCATATATCAAAGGGCTGAATTGAGAGCTAAGGAAAGAAATCAAAATTGCAATTTCCCTTCAAAGCTATCGAGAAACCTGAGCAGTGGAAAGGGTTGTAATATCTGAAAAAATGTGAGGCTTCGGCTTCGAAAGGTTTATGACTGAAATGATCTATTGGAACCCATTACGATCGATTCCTTTCAAAGGATGAGAAAAAGGTCACTGGATTGAAACTAGGCTGTTCATCTGGGTCGTTCCATCATGCAATAGTCAGTGTGTTATAATACTGTCAAGCTTTAGTTGAGACTATGGTTGATGCAATTGGCTAAGAAAATTGGCGGTGCCATAATCCATTGCAAACTTGATATTCATTCGCTAAGCTGATTCCCCTCCCAATAGACGCAAAAGGCTCACAGTCCAAAGCCATGGACGTAATGCAAGTTTGAGACACAAGAACGATTTGTAAATCGTGAATGGATTGCATCACATGGATCAGGGAGATCAATGCGTGATCAATGCAAGGTGTGCAATGAAAACTTCTTCAACGAAGGCAAGGTCACAACAAAGCTGTCAGCAAAAAACGAAGTCGTGGAATCAGGGCTTTAAAAGTTATCGATGCAAAATCTATCTAACGTCTCCCCCCCCCCCTTGCTGTTGGAAAATGGCTACTGAAAGCCATCTACAAACTCGTAGACGGGGAGCCAGCTGAGACCAAGGAAGGGGTAGTCACCGTTACCGGAGGGCTGTCATTTGCGAGTAAGCAAGCATAAATGATATCGTTAATAATTCCGAATCACGCCAAATATTGTAAACTGCAAAAATCAATGGATTGCATTTGAATGAATATGAAAGTTTAAACAATAGCACTAGTATTAAATCACCGGTATATAGGGTCAATCAGAAGACAACCGAAGTCAAAAAAACCCCCAATCAGCCATGGTACTACTGTATTAGAAATGAAATATATTACAGTTAGTGCATTTAAAAAAATTGGAATTCAGGAGGCTTGAAAGGGAGTGCAAAGATGATTTCAAAGTTTCCGAAAGAATATCGAAATAAATTGCGATTGGTGCCCTTTCCTCCAGTTGTCTGTCGCTACTAGCTATATAGTAAGCTGCGTTAAATTCGTGGTGCGTAATGAATACTATGTGGTAAGTTGATCACTCTTTAAACCAATGATAAGTGGTTTGAGTTTACCGTCAACTTTACTTAAGAGTAAGGACAGTCGCTAGCTCTCATGTGTATGAATCACAAGGTACTGTATGAGCACAATGCGGACAAGGAGCTGGACACTGCTCGATAAGCATAGCTTCTCTGTATTCTAAAATCCATCTTCGTGCGCTAGGTAGAAGCATAAAAAATTGCAAAAGAAAACCCAGTTTAGCAAGACCCTAGAGTTTCAAAGGGAGGGAAATTGTTTAAAAATACTTCTAAAAGCGTGGCGCTTTGGATAAAAGAATAAATGAAATAGAAAAATATTGCTCGCAACAAATTCCCATTAGTTATCAAGACCTCTCCTGTCTTTAAACATTGCTAATAAATCTATATCAAGTGGTCACAGCAATATTGATATGCAATACAAACAAAAGCTATGCAGCTAAACAAGATGTAATGATAGGAGAAAGGGAAAACGTTGCAGATTGACCGGCAACATTTCATGACACTAAAAGTTTTTACCTAAACAGTTTGACAGAAGGCAAGGCAGAATGGTCTTATTGGTCCTGAAATGTAAAAAGAGAGGTGATCTAGTGACTTGAATTGCAAACCAAGCGGTTGAATATTTTTTAGCCCAGTCATGTAGTCGAAACTCAGGAGTCCTAGCAAAGCAAAAAGCGAAGCACTAAGTGAAAAAGAGTGCATTAGAAGTTGACGCAAAATAAAACTGCATAGTGATAGCTGATTTGTTGAGACCTGAAAAATCAGGCAAAGGGGATAAAAAGGAAGTCATTCACTTCAATGGCTGATTGGCTCCTAACAATGACAGAAAATAGAATTTTGCGAAGTTGTTGGCACTGTGCACGATTTGAAGGGAGTTTAAGCTTTTCTGTCTTGTTGGATAGGCAATAGCCAAAGTTAGCTAGAATTTCGGAGATGTTTCATACAGAAAAAGAAACCCGAATCAAAAACTTTCTTAATTTTTGCAGCATCATTGCCGTAAAATACAGTATAAACTTTGTAATGAGAAAATACTTCCCACTTTCAAAACCTAAACGGGTAAAGTGGACAGGATGCTGCTGTTCCCTTAGACTTCTACCTTTGCTCCCAGCAGAGCAAGAACTTTTCCAAATCAATTACTATTTTTGCTGAATTGAGGAATTAACAAGACTATCCCCAAATTCCGCTCAGATTGCTTAATTGCAAGGTGCTTGCTCCTTGATCCTGTGATCAGTGGCTCGAGCAGCACCTCAAACGTCACTTTCATTAAGAGTAAGGAGAGCCACTACTTCCCTGTGATTCCAGGCCTAAGAATAACTGCACATCATGAGATGGGTTCCAATGGAGATGGAGGACCACGACACTACTTGATACCCATAGCTTCTCAGAGTCATATATTCCACATTTGGATGCTTGATAGAAAACAGAAAACAACTCACCTGAATTCACTGATCATATCATCGACGGTGGGGAAAACTTTAATCGAACCTTGGAGGTATATTTCATGCTCTTCTGTAAAGCAAAGCTAAAACAAAACAATATAGAGAGTGATGGGAATTGCCTCCCAAAAGAGATTTATAATACTTTGATCTTAAAACAAGAGACAGAGTATCCCTGAGAAATTTAGGACAAATGGGTATAACCAATAACTATGGCTCCAATGCTAATTCAAGTCTCAGATAGGTGTTTGTCAAAGAGTTTCATAAGGAACAGCAATTTTACGCTTACTCTTAAAGAAGGCGTTTTCGTTTGAAAGAAGGCTGCAGCTAAACGCCGTCTGGCTGCTTTTATGGATCTGTAATCGTCCTGGTGTGCGCTTACAAAAAGCATTTAACGAAATCTGCTTTAGGAAATTCAGAAATTTATGAACACAGTAAATGTGTGCCTTACCTTGTAGTGATACAGCACATTGCTTGGATCTAACCCTTTGTAATAAACAACTAGAACCTATGGTAGGATAGCAAAGGTAGAAAAGCAGCAAAATACGCGATGAACGAGCCGTTAGATTGTGGGTATAAGCTAGAATTACATTCTCATTACCTCCCTCGATAAAAGATCATTCATACAAGAAAAAGGAATGATGCATGATGTGTAAACGCGTTACAATTTATGTAATGAATAGAGAATACGTCATTCTATCCAATTCTATCCAAGGAAACAAGTTTTCATCATCAAAATCAAAGGTATTAAATGTCTTGCTTGCTTGATGGATGGACGTGGAATTCTATCAAAGGATGCGCAACTACATCAATAACATTTTCCTTCAGATACTCATAAAAAGACTACAACATCCGGTGTCACAAAACAATGCCAACTTCTTCAATGACTGCAGGCATCTGTAGTTCTTACGACTGGATATCTTTCCTGAGCCAACCTCTCACCTTGGCCTCCTGCGACAAGCTGAGGATACAATGCAGCTATTCTGGTCCCGCCTCGCAATGATAAAACTCTGCATCCATCAATGGCGTAGCTAAGGGGGGGGGGGCAAGGGGGCACCTGCCCCCCACCAACAAATGCTTCCAGCTGCTTTTCGGAAAATTGTCCGACCTACCGTAAGAATGGATAGGCACGCCCTTTCGTGGAAAAATTTCGGTTTCGACCCCTCCCTCACCCATCGAAAATTCCTAGCTATGTCACTGGCACCCATTATATGGTAAATTTATACAAATCCCATTAGCTGTAGCCATACGGTGCAAATGAATACTGCGATATCAACTCTAAATCTGAAACTGGACTAAGTGCATACCTTACATCCTATTCTACTTTGCGAATCTCGAATGAGAAAAGTGCCATTTCGTTGGTCCTCTGGCAACTTTCCAACACAGTCTCTCAAGTACAGGTCGAAATCCTACCGACGAAAAATACAGCGAGTAATGCGTAACACAATATAAGGATCTTGCAATTGAAAGATACGAAAAATTATCTCGCATATACTCAACACATAGTGTATGCAAAAATGCTAGCCAGTCCTTGAAGCACCGTTTAGCCTGAATATGCTGCATTGAAAGTGAATCTACTTTTGGAGCATCGAGCTGGCTCTGAACGTGCCATTGCTAGCTGCATGGCATGTTCTGCTTATCATTTTTTTATGAATGAAAGAAATATAGGTGGAGTACACCAGGAAAAATTAAGACATCAACCTGGAAATTTGGAAAATTCTGCAATATTCTTACATTTTGCGATAGTCTGCAGTCATAAATTTGTTGGCAATGTCAGCTCTTGCCAGGGACTCAGAAAGATGTGGAAGTACCCTTGCATTAGTCTATATTAGTGATTCTTTCAGCAAGAAGCAGAACAAACCAAACATTGATAACAAAGCAAGACAAGCATAAGCATCCTTATGCTTTTAGCAATGATGAATGGAAAATGGCTGTTGACTTGCAAAGCTGATAACAGCAACCATTTGTGGTGGTGGTCGAAACTACTCAACATCAAAAGCTGTTTTCCCAGCAGTTGAACTACACGGAATGCAATTCATGCACATAAATATCCTATACTTATCAAATACCATGGATATACTTACAACTCCTTCAGCAAGATGCCTAACAGGTGGTGTTGGCAGGAAGCTCAAACATTTGGTTGTTTCCGCCTTCTTGCCACTATCATTTAGAGATGTCCAACTAAGAGACCTAGAGAGACATGGTACAATGATTGGCGTAGATGAATCCCTATCCAATGTCAATCCATCTGTGCTTGATGAAGTTGAGTTTGACATTTTTCTTTCTGTCGTGGGACTTTTACTGCCTACCAATGAACTTTTTACTAAAGTTTTGAGTGCATTTCTTGAAATTCTTCTTCCCCTCCTTGCAAATTTTACAGATTTTGGATCAACAGCAACATTTGTGTCATCAGTGTTGTGGGAATGCTGTCTTCTAGGCCGCTTTCTTGCCAGGCGTTTTGGAACGACTTCATCACTTGGATACTGATGAGCTTGGCAACTTTTCTTCTCGTTTAATGATGGCGTTGTATGACAGCTATCAGGAGGATGAACTTGTGTCAGATTTGGGTACAACCCTGCACAATAATCAGATGTATCCTGTTCCAACTTCTTCAGATCGGGTACGCTGAAAGTCCCATATCTGTGGTGAGGAAACACTGCAAAGAACAAGCATGGCATGGAGTATGAATAACACTAATGCAATTATTAAGGCAAAAAAGATGATAGAAATGTGGGTTGGAAGCACAAAGGATGTATCAGTGTTAAGTTCCATAATTCAGTTTAATCAAACTTTGAATCCAACGAGCAGAGAATATGAATTATGCAAAAGCATGTGCATTCCTATGCTTAAGACCCAATGGCCCAGACTGATTTGACAGGAAAAGGATGCTTAAGACTAATACCTCAATTCAAAGAATGATATTGAAATATGCCAATTGGCAAAAAACACCAAGAAGTATCAATATGGCAATATCATCATCATTCCTATCACAATACCTATCTTCATATATATGTATTTATATTCATTTTATTCTAGTCCCATTGCATTAGTTCTATATTGTAAGCCCTGAGTCAGGCAAGCCAATTTCAAACAACCCATGTATTAGAGAGGTTTGTAATTCTAGTTTAAATTGAATTTGAATGAAACGTTTCCATTACCTTTATATATAAATTATTTTATTCAGGCTAGCCATTTGTAAACTACCAAATTAAACAGAGAGGTTTGCCTTTGCATATTTGATATTTTCATAAACAAGAAGTCAAAGAAACTATTATTGTGAATCGTCCTTGCCCTAAAAAGGTAAGCAGCATTGTTCTCCAGCTTTTACTCCAATGGCATTTCAAAATATTTTACCTTCCAGCAAATAGAACCTGACCAAATATGAGCAGTTTCAATGAATTCTTCTACAAAAAGCTGAGTCTCCATAAAGCTCAAGTTCAACAAAATGCATCAGTAATGCATGTTCATCATCGTGCCCTTTCAAAAGACAACATCTGATAGCTAAAACGTTACCTCCTTTTCTTGTTCTGAAAAGGATATCTTGATTCTCATCATCCCTTAAAACCTGAGGAAAGAATATCAAAATGAGAAATGCTAGTGGAAACTGCAAATCATACTCCTTTTAAGAGTAGCAACTGCCATAGCCAAGGTTCCAAGATTTTTCTAGGTAAGTCAATTTTATCTGGCAGTTTTCCACTGCCTTTGTTTCCAGGGGTGCATTTATTCACATGTGAGGGAATTGAACCTAGGACAAGCTGGTGTGCAACATATTCATGAGAAACTCTCTCCACTAAATGTATCACTGCATCGCATACTCCGTTTCAAGTGTGGCAGAAACCAGAGACAGGGCTCTGAGCTTTTTCTAGGGAAGTGGACTTTATGAGGTGGTTTCCCGTTGACTTCCTCGCCAATGGTGTTTTTATTGTAACACGTGCAGGATTCGAACTCACCACCCCGGTGTTACGCTTAACTACTATAACGCAGCACCGCAGTACCACCATTGTAAGTATGGCTAGGTTAAAAAACAACTGATATAAAAAGTATACCTCGTATACACCATGATCATGGGGCCTAGAAACATCCGTGAATGTACTTGCTTCAGAGTCCTGTCTTCGAAATTTTCCTTTGCGTTTTACCGCACTATTTTTCAATTTGACCCAAAAGCAAATCAGCAAAGCTATGGGAAGCAGCCCACCGACACAAATCAAGGCTGCCGCTAGTCCATAGGCCCATTCAGTGTAAGAACATGTAAAGTGGGCTCCATCATGAGTTACAACGGTTAGTGCGGGACACAGTATGGAACAGTTTGCCACCATTTATGTGAAAAATAATATCCCTGCTTCAAGTCAATGAAACCTCAGTCTAATCGCAGAGTTTCCTGACATTGAACGAGGTGAAATTATATTGTTATGGTTTTAGGCCATATTTCGACGACACCTCTTGGTACCCTGTTGTCAGCTCGTCAGGTGACCTTGCTTGAAGGTGGTTGCACTGTTAACGGCACAGAAGAGATAGATGCAAGATGAGCAGCAAGTGGTGACAGATTTACAACAATCTTTTAAGCGAGGTGGTTTACAACGTAGAAGAATCGATTCTAATCTTATATTTTGGTGGAAAAGAAATGTGAATTTTCACTGACAGCGAATGGGTTGTGAATATCGGTGCTGGAAGGGTCAACAGGGCGACGAAAGGTTTCAAAGGCATGAAAGAGGGACTTTTTTCTTACGGATTGTTGCCTCGATTAGTCTCTCTTGGAAAAGTCTCTTAGATCGTGTCTACAGAAAACTGGTTAAGATTAAATTTAAATTCCCTGCTTGACGCTATTCTGCCCATGGTGAGGTAAGGTAGGTGGCCAGTGCCTTGATAGACTTCATACCTCGGGCTTGAAACCAGGTACCGATTCATTTTTGGACGGAAAGAGAGGGGATGGAGGGAAATTTGAGCGAGCGTGGTGCCAAAGCCGTTTCTTCAAGGCCGTTTTAAGGTACTCTGAAAACGTTGCCAAGTACTTACTCCAGGTTTGTCTCAATTTATAGATCTCCAAGTGGAGGTAAAAAGTGACCGATGAAAAACTCATCATTGAACTAGAAGTAAAAAAGGTTAAAAAGTTCATCATCAAATGCTAATCGCCATGATTATGACAACAAATATAAAAATGCGAAAAAGCTACAAGATATGAACGGAGTATAAAAAGGGTTATCATCTACAAAACAGCAAGTAGAGAATGGCATACTTAATGGCTGCAAAAAAGTATTTGCATATTGCCAGAAAGAACTTCAGAAATGAAACATTTACGAGACTAAACAAGGATGGCGTTCTAAATTATCGACATAAGAAATGCTGCTGTTACAAACAATGCGATTGCCGTATTCATGGAGCAGTGCTAGAATCGAAACGGGGATATTCAACAGCCGTATCCTCTAATATAAGGGCTGGCAAAGACCCTATAAAGTTCCATTCACACGCACTCTGCCTTTTAACAGTGCTTTGAAATTTTGAATGCTCTAAATGGTAGCGTAAGCAGATCATTGAATAAAACATATGAGACTTTGAAAAGGGCCGCAATCTGGTGGTGCACTCTGGATAGCTTATGGATATAGCAACTGTATATGTCAACATAAACGAATGATAAAATATGGATTTTTATACAACAAACAATCTATAGAAACGATAAATTTATTACGATCAACGGATAATCGTTCGGGTATCAATGGCATCTGAAAGCAAACTTAAGTGATGAATGCAAGCAACATATATACAGAACACTGAAGCAACCAAGCCTTGCTGATAATCTACATTTGCTTTTGACAAGCATGGAAAATATCAAAATCTACAAATAGGATTCTCCTGTCCTGCAAGAACGGATATGCCATTAATTATTATTGATAAAATTAAGATAAGTCGATATATCTTGGTGAAGGCTGACAGAGTGATCTGACTCCTTTCTCCTGTCGCTCCAACGGCCCCTGTCGGTGCTGAATGTGCCTACTCTGCTTTCTCTGTACCTGGACTACCTCGTTATTGAATCGGCTTCAAACAGCAAACGATGCTGGAAATCGTAGATAAAAACATCAGCTTCTACCAGAGAAGATATCTCAATTGAAAGTTGTATGAAAGAGAACTTTCATACATGAATCGCATGGAATATTTCCTGCTAAAACCTCTCCAAACACACTGCCTCGCTTGCCTCTCAGACATCATCCTGTCTCGATACAATACACGTTGAAATTTCTTGTGATTCAGTACTGATCTCTGGTCCCATCGCTCATCTCCTCCTCAAGATCTCAGCTCGCCTCTTGCAGATCGTCTACAAAAAACCACACGTAATTTATCAAGCGCAAATAAAACCTATGTACTCAGACCTAAGACAAATTTGTAGTGACTCTTGTGTGAATGTGAATTTGCTTTCAAGAGACGTGTGATAAAATCGCCAAGAGTGCTCAGCTATAGAAACTTAAAGATAATAAGCTTTAGGTTCGAACTGTGAGTTTCAAATTCTACAAAGTAAAAAACTAGAGGCTCTGTATGCAAGTGACTTGCAACTGAGTCATTCTCGAGTTCGCAAGAAATCTAGTTGAACTTGAACAAATAATCAGATTCATTTGCAAACCGATAAAATGCACTCGAAATCTGCAACTAGATATCCAGTGGCAAAATAAAATGTACGTGCTTAATACTGACCTGACACTCTGATGATCATCGCGAATAAAGACTTCGCCAAAAAATGGTCGTTCTTCTCCTTTAAACGAATGACTGCTTCTACTTTGCTTATCATGCTGCAGCCTAATTCGCTTATGCTGGAGGAAATCCAACGGGCGCACTGGATCTCGGTAATCAGCACTACGCAATCCACTCCTTTCGTCTATCTCCGAGGTTTTTCGGGCGAATCCTCCTTCACTGTAACACTTGATGTCCATTAGAGACTCGAGACGAGGCTGATGCTCCCGTGATGTGGCTAAAACAGCATCATAAAATCTGGACCGAGTAGGAGAGTTGCTGTTGAGTGGATAGCCTGACGATGATACATCGTATCCAGCAGCGGTCTGACTTTTCGTTTCATTTCTGATATGATGTTCAATAAAATCATGACGGGTCTTCCTAGTTTCCCTTAGCAAATAAGAATCATCCATCAAGCCGCGTGGGCTAGTCCCCTCTCTGACATCATAAATCAAAGGATCACCCCTTCCATCATCACGCCTAGGGGACACCTCCTCCCTGCTATTTGACTTCAACCTGTCTCGGTCATCTCGGCTATCCCGTCTGTCATAAGGCCTATAATCTCCACTTTCGCCAAAAGCACCACCATATACGGGTTCCTCGTTATAACGTTCGTCCGTTCCCCTGAAAAAGGTCTTCCAGCTTTCCTCTTCTTTATGAAAGTGGAATCTGTCCTCCCTCGTCAAACAGTCAAACTCAAAATCTTTTGTGAAATCGTAGCTTCTTTCTGGACTGCGGTATCTCATATTCTGTCCTTCACGGGCAAACACATTATCAGAATTCAAAGACGTGTTATCTATGAAGCTCTCAGGAAGATCGGCAACTGCCCTGTAATCTTCAAGCGAACCTCCTCTCCCTCTCAGCCGATGATGATCAATGAATGTGTCCTCTCCACGCAACTTTCTTGATTCATACCTAGACAAAATCTTGAGATTGTGATGAAAGGATTCGTCTTCCAGGGCCTCTACATAGGGCGACTTGCTGCTACGAGCTTGCCAAGCATCATCAATGTGTTCATCCCGTAGTAATTGAGGTTTCCTAATCTGGTCTCTTTCACAATGCACGTAGTGTCGTTGATCAGGCAGCTGTACATCGCAAACATTCACTTCTGAATCGAAATAGGCGTTGCTTTCGTTAACGCTACTCATTCCGGCTCGGTAATGCACAGTATCGCCACTATACGGCGCTCTATCTCCGTACAACGGCTCTCTGTTTTGGTATTGCTCGTGCTTCCCAAGGCGGGGCCGCTCGGGATTGAATCGAAAATTCCGAGATTCGTTAGGCAAATCTGACATCCTGCCATTTGCCTTTGGAAAATCATTGGTGAATGTAGAAATTGGCCTCTTTTTCATCTTGGAGACACCAAAACTGGAAATCGTTCTCGGTCCTTCATTACTGAGATTGTCCGGCCTGTCCAGAGACGATCTCTTACCAAAAGGTGCGGCTCCACGACCGATTCCATGAGTTGCAGGTGAGTTCCTCCGGAACCTCTCTTGGTCATCAAAAATCGGCTTGTAATTTTCATTTGCAATCCTTGATTTCGAAACATCACTATGGCCAATGGATGCCCGCTGCTCCCTATGCCCGCCATTCGTTTGGTAGGCAATGTCTGATCTGTCAAGGTCGACCCTGCCCGCATGACCATGATGGTGTAAATTTCTACGCTTTGAGCTACTCGCAGTAAATGACTGGTCATTCGGTTTGCTACGTACCTTGTTCCTAACATCCTTCCGATCTCTGTGAAAGGGTGTTCGACTTACTCCTGTACCTAAAGACGCTGGAAAACGATGCGAAGTGCCTTTATTCTTCAAGAAAGAATCTCTCTGTGAGCGGTCTTGCGATTTCACTCCGCTTTCCCTGCTATCCTCCAAGTCAGTTCCAACTTTAAAGGCATCGTCCAAATTTTTAGATTTTCGCTCACTTTTTTGAAAATAATCTAACTCTCTAGGATCTCCGTAATGTTGATAATCTTTGAAATCCTCTTCATTTCGGGAAGCACCATCAATCAAACTTCCCTCTTTTCCGTCGTCCAAAGCTTGTACAGAAGTCTTGCCTAATTTGACACAATTTTCGACATCAGCAGCGCGTTGAGTTTCAATATTACGAGTATTATCGGCCTCAACACTCGACTCGTATGCTGTTTTATGCGAAGGAGCGTTTGGGTTGACATAGCGACCGATTATATCAGAGCCTCGTTCTGAATCGTCAGTAGCGAGTTCTATTTCAATAATACGAGTGTCATTGACTTTCGCAGGCGAGCCTTGCGCCGTCACATGTGATGAAACTTTCGGATTGGCATAGAGACTGACTGTATCAGCGCTAACTTCCGAATTTGAAATCGCCTCCCTTGTGGAACGGTCCAGTATGCTGTCATCTGGAACTTCTACTTCCAAATGAGGATCGCTCCCGCTAAGTGATGAAACAGGTTTTGGTTGCGCAATATTTTTGAAGTCTTGAGGTAAGCTGCACCTGAAGGTCCCTTTTTGTCCAGCGATTCGATCCTGCACATTCGTATCTCTATAGAAGGTGATAAGAAATTTAAACGAAGACACTTTAGGTTCCGAAGAATTAAAAGTAAACTAAATCTTTTGAGGGGAGAGAGAGGTACGATCGAAAATGGCCTTAGCGATGAACGGGAAAAACAAAAACTGGATGAAGAGTAGCAAAGAAAGATTAATTCATGACTCAATCTTACATTTGTAAATAAATCAATAGATCAATACAAAATGAATATGATAATGAATCAATCAATCAAAGAATGAATAGACGAATGAATGAATGAATGAATAAATAGATGAACCAAGAAATGCTTGGCTTTGAAGATTTCCCTTCAAGTCTTACCGTTCTTGATTGGCAATGGAAGAATGAACTTGAGTTGTGGGGCTTAAAGGATTCTTGGACAAAATAAAAGCTTTACTCTGTGAAAAGGACATCAAATCTTGCATAATGATTGATGTATCCTGGTGAAAAGAAATCGATCATTAGCATAAGGAAATTAGACAGAAAGGAATTTCTTGGCACAGTTATGTCGTAATGCTCCCAGTTATATTGTACAACAGGATACGATGCACATCACTTGTACAATGTCGTGACAAATGATCGCCACAAAGCTTAACGTGAATACATCCTGGATATAGCCTTTTGGGACAGAAGCAATATGTCCCTCAAAGCGTCTTATACATGGTTGAAAGGTACCGTAAACATTAGAGTTAAATGGTTGTTCAAAAATGATGCCGTGGTATACTGCTTAAGCATGCTGACTCATATGAAAGTGGTTGTCGGTTCGATTCCTCAATGTGTCACAATGAAACGCTATTGGTGAAGAAGGCAACGGGAAACCACCTCACAAAATCCACTTCCATAGAAAAAACTCAAGAGTCCTGTCTCTGGTATCTGCTACGTTCAAAATCGAGTATGCGATGCAGTTTTCTTTGGTTAAAAATGTTATCATTGCAAGGTTGATAATTATGAAACTTGCTTGGCTACAATAATGATACTCAGCTTTGTCTTTCTCAAGCTCTTAAAAATAGAGAAGGCTTCCCAAAGGTTTCTGATAATGAAAATTCGATCCCTGACCGCTTCGGTGGACAGCGTAACATACATCTCCGTGTTTTTAGCATTTTGGCAACACAGATGTGGTAGCACAGTGAATGCTACCATTGCGGGCTGGCTATTTGGTAGGTAGCATTTCATGTTTATCTCCCATCTTTATTCCCAGAGTGCCCAATGCCAAGCATAGAAGTAATACCTGGAACTTTTTAAGTCTTGCTTTAGACGCGAACAGGATCGAACTCCGACCTACTGTGCATAATGCGAGCATTCTGTCATTGGATCACAGATGCGATGGATGCAACGGGTAGTTACAATCCAACTAAATGGACAAACTAGGCTTGAAAAAACATGATACTGAAATTATGTCCAAAAGCAGAACACGGAAGTGAAAAATGATGAGCAAGTTTGGAATCACTTACGTGAGCTGGAGCAGCAGCTGTCGTGTCAGGCGTGCTACCTTCGTCAGCTAGAACGGGACAAAATTGGATTTCAGATGAGATACCAAGCACCTTCTGGGTGGATGTTAGCCAAACATTTACATTAGAGATCTTGCACGTAGCGGAAGGAGTAATCAACTTCAGGGTTCTAACGACACCGTAATGGGCAAATACCATGGCTTTAGATGAAGCATCGGTGCAAGTACAGCGCAACCTGCAGTTGGTGGCTAACCAATCTACAGAAGCAACGTGTACTTTCCTAAAGTCTTTGATATATCATCCGACTCAGACTACCCAATAGCAGTATTGTACAACTGGGTATGGTGTAAATCACGCGTACTAAGTCGCAACAAATGGCCAGAACAAAGCTTAATGCAAACAAAGCGAACACCCTGACGCCCTCTATCGTATATGGAATATAGTTGTTTATTGTACTTTGTATTCATTCTGTGCTTCTACTGGTAGAGGGTGAACACAAATGCAGACTCTTCTGTTGCGTCACACCTGATAACACTATACCATTTGGCCTAGGATGAGGGCAAACCTGCTCTAAGAGAGGATGAAGCATACCTGATACGGAGGATCGATTGCGGAGAGCAAATCATCAATGAGGTTTAGTCATGCATGGCCGTGTACATGAGTGTAAGCAATGTCACCTTCTGAGCAGAAAGCTAAGCAATACACGAGCAAAGTGAATCATTACATGGCTGACCAAATCAACGCGATTCCTTAAACGAAACCTAACTAAATATAAGTACGCATGTTAACGCAAACTGAATTCAGTAACGACTTGCTCTCTTTAAAGGAATTTGCTCAACTAATGCTGAAAGCGACATGATTTGAACGAAAAACTGGATAAGTTTTGAAATTGGCACTACTATGCATAGTTTTGAACCAACGGCATGAATTTCTCTGGCTTTGTTGTCAGGATAGCTCAGTGGTAAAATTCTTGGACACTAATCAGAGGTTAAATGGTTCCAATCCACTTTCCGGTGACTTTCACTTAGAGTGAGGAGAATTGCTAGATCTTCGTAATTCCAGACCTAAGAACCACGAGGTGGGATCACACTGAGAGGAAGGGATTGGACGATGCTCGATCAGCAAGAACTTCGGAGCGTCTATCGATGTATAGAAAAATTGCTTCTGTTTAGTGCATTCATAGACTGATTGGCAAACAAGAGTAATCTTGGTTAATGCAGACTTATCTTTTGTTAGTGGGTTATGCTGAGGAAAGGCCATGGTGGCCTATACGAAGCCCCAGCAAAGGAAGAAGAAGAAAGCGAAAAGCTAAGAGGAGAGAAAGATCAGATCAAGTTTATTGATCCTAAATTTGAAAGATGGCAGGTCTTAAGATTCAGTAAAGCAAGAAGAAGGCAAGACTCTCCATAAATTGCATGTTCTAGGGATGAATGGTGATTTGTGAGATAGAGTTCGTGAAGTAGGCAGTGAAACTTGGAAAGGGTGTGAATGAGTAGAGCTTCTGGTGGTCCTGACACACCTCAGAGGAACTGGAATAATATCCCTGATCTCCTGAGAACAACGCTCATCAAAGTATCTGTAAAAGATGGAAAGATCTCCAAATAAACGACGATGGGAAAGAGGTTGGAGCGATTTGGTGAGGTTAGAATTATTGATGAGACGAATGGCTTTGGACTGGACTTTGTCGAGAAGACAGAGAGTAGATTTTGGAGCACCACCCCAGACGTGGGAGCAGTACTCTAAAGAAGGACGGATTTAGGACTTGTATATAGATAGAAGGTGAGAAGATGAGAAAAAACCCCCGGGCTCTGGCGAGGAAACCGAGCTTTTGAGATGCTTGCTTAGCAAGGGAATGGATGTGAGCTTTCCAAGTGAGATTAGACGAAAGAGAAAGACCAAGTTGTGCGAAAGAAGTTGAATTTGCAGATGTGCTGCTATTGTTGAAGTGCTGGTAACCCCATTGTAGATAGCCTAGGAGATCCGAGGAAACTTTCGGCAGAACTTTCCTATGAGTTTCGAATGTATGTCAGTAGTTACCACTCCACCATTTTGCTCGAAAATAACATGGCACAATATGGCCAATTGCAGATGATCCATTAAAAAATTGGAAAGTATATAACAGAAAATGACATACCCTTCTCTTGAATACCCGGCTCTTTTTCAGCAAGATGCCGACGAAAGGGTCCGTGAACAGGATCCACCCTTGCCATTTCAGCCTCTATGGCCTTCGCTTCTTCATCTCCACACTTGTATAGAGCCTCCTCAATCGAGCCTCCATTTGACTTCGTTTTATCCTGGCTCAATCCATCAAGAATATGGCTGTCTAGCTCACTGATACCTGCGAGAAACGCTTCTGGGACATCTATCGTGCTACGTACTTTGTAATTCTGACCCCATTTCTCGCTATCATCTGCATCACTAATTGGGCTCATATTGCCATAGAATACATTTGCCACCTCATCTGGTTCATCAGAAGCCTCCTTTTGAGGCTCAGAAACAGAGGGACCATGACCCTCAGAAAGAATAGCAGATACAGGAAGTCCCTTACTACCGACAAGCGGCCTCTTCTCAGAGCCAGCCTCATTTGGCTCCCTGCTATTAGGCGGTTCAAAACCATCGTTACTTACATCATATTTCATGAGTTCTTCAGCATCATACCAATTCAACGTCGTCTCATTTTTATCGCTGCTTTCACTACCTTTAATGTGACATACTGCATCTTTCTTGGGGTTTTGTCCAACAACCTGGCCTTTTCTTTCCTCTGTTGACGCTTTCTTTGTGTCACCAGAATATGGGACTGACTCCACTACCTTCTTAGTAATACCCTGCTTCCGACGATCGCCTTGACCATGGGTATCTGCTGAGTGAAGCTTTGCTCTGTCCTTGGAGCGGACTATGCTGCTAGAAAGGTAGCGTCTCTTATTTTCACGACTGTGTCCTGATCTGGATGAGGAAGAAGAACTCGTTGTCTGAAGAAGCGGCCTTTTACTTTGTATATATCGTTCTCCTCTCTGTGAATGGCTAGTTCCAGAATGGCTTCGTTTTAACCCTCTTTCACGTTTCGCTGGTGTGTCTCGTAAGTCCTTAGAATCCGCTCCAGATAGCACTTCCTTGGATTTGTCATAATCCTCCGCATTTTTCAAATCTTTCATTTTACTGTCCTTATTAGAAACCGGTGTAGATTCATTGTGCTTTGGAATGGAAGCAGACTTCTCTCCGCGTATATCATCAAGCACTGATCGTAAATCGATCCGAGAGGGAACAGCCCTATTTCTGGGAGCGACTGCATCATGTATTCGGTCAGCAACAGGCATGTTTTTGCGAACAACAGCTGACGGGCGTTTGCTTTTATCTTCTCTGTTAATGATGATTCTACCGTCAACCTGGTTAGCTTTTCGGGCAGGTGCTACAGTAGAATTGCCGGGTATCAATGTCACTTTGCGGACCTCCTTCTTTCTTACGTCACTTACTATTGCTGGTTCAGCAGGTCGCGCCTCCGTAGAAGCATGCTGCTTCCTTCGGTCATCTTTACATGCAGATTCGCGCACAAACGAACTGCTGTCAAATCGATCACTAGAAACAGCTGCAACTGTGCTATCAGATGCATTACTTCCTAAAGCATTACTACTCCTCTCAAGAGATCCAGTTGACGATGCTTCGATTGCTGCCAGCTCCTCGCGATTCGGATCCAACGATATGGCGTCGTTCTTTTCAGAATCTTCCCTTTTCAAACTTCCAGCGAGTAATCCTTCATTTTCCCACTCAGTACCATCCCTACTATCTGGTAACGCTAATTTACCACTGACTAATTCTCCGTCCTCTTCATCGTCCAGCTGTCCAACTGGCGATAGTTCTTCATAAAGAAAGGTAGACTGGCTCTTGTTGCTCTCAACAGCCAAAAGATCCAAATGACTTTCTTCAGCTTCAACATTGATGCTGTTGTTTACATTCCTATCAGGCCTTGGTAATCCAACTCTGGGTGCAAAAACGCTTTCAGACATGTCAGCGTCAGTAGATGCACCATCGTTGCAATCCCCGTGCTTTTTCGTGTCATTGTTATTTACTGCTAAAACAGAAATAGGCGCTTGCGTGTATAAAAGGTCCTCAGCATCAGTATATGTCCCTTCACTGTACATCTTTTCGTGACTCTCACTCTCACGATGCAATGTCGACACCTCAGCAGTCTCGTGTTCCCTAGCTACCAAACCATTGTCCTCCATTTCTTCTTCCTTCTTTTCTGAAGATAAAATAGCTCTGTCACATGGACCATCATCACTGGTTACAGATGATGACGTCTTATGCCAGGCATTATCGATCTCATTCCTAGTGCTTGGCGTCTGGCAGATGTTTTTAATAGTACAATTGATAACATTGCTCGCTCCCGCCATTTGCGGGACATGCCCCGCTTCCCTGGCATTTCCACCAAATACCGGACTGACAGGCACCCGGACGTTTAATGGTCTGAGATTCGCCATGTTATGCATGACTCTGTGCATTGAAGATGCAAGCACTTGCGGTGATGCCACGAAAGGGATTCGTTGCTGCACCCTGAAAGGCTGCATGGCAGCATAGAAAAACCGCTGCTGTTGCCATTGAGAAATACCCTGAATAAAGTCGACGCCTTGCCGTTGCGCAAAAACCTGTCTTTGGGCAAAAGCCTGTTGTTGGGCAAAGGTCTGTCGTTGTACAAACGTCCGCCATGACTGTTTCTGGATAGCGACTCGCTGCTCAGCCGCTTTCAACCAGTTGGCTACTGATTGCTGCTGTTCTTTGGCGCGTTGCCATACATCAGAGTGGCGTCTACCTTCTGCGTCCCTCATGTGCCGTAAATCGCGGTTACCGGTCTCACAGTTAGCGACACTGAGGCTTCCAAGCCCCGAATCGCTTGGCTTTCGATTTTCTGCCAACTCAGAGTTCTCATCGATACTTTGCGTTGCCAATGGCAAGCTTCTTCCTGGCAAAGATTGACTTTCCTCGGTGTGTGCCGCTGTCTCTATTGGATCGTTTTTTTCACCACGATGGTGAGTTTGAATCACAGAAATTTTTCCGCCTTCCGTCTCAGTCATCTTTGTAACGTTTTGGTGCACTCCATTTTCGGAATCAACTGAAGAAAGAGCTCCAGAGAAAGCTGGTCGTTGGTCTTGTGAAAAAGCTACAGTGGACCTTCCCTTTACGGCTTCATGGACATTATTGGCTGGCTGCTTTTGTTCAGTAAGGACAAAATTCAGAGCAGACTGGTTGGATTTGTTTACGGAGTCAGACTTTTCTTCTACACGATTAACAGTGGCAGGATTAGGGATGCCCGAAGGAAAAGCCTTTGCTAATTTAAGAGGCTGACTATCAGCAAAATCTGCTTTTGTGACGCTAAGAGAACCATTTTGAATGTGACTCAACAAAGGTTGCACATCAGGCTTGTCCAATTTACTATTATTATAATGGTCAACTTTATCTCCAAGAGTTCCGACTGTAGTCGTCGGTGTAAGATCATTGATAGCTTTACTTGCCTTTGTGTCAACAATCAAAGGTTGCCTATTTGAGCGTGCATCTAACGGTGCATCTTCCGCAACCAACGGCTTCCATTCACTCGATATGCTGCTGCTAACAAAATGAGTAAGGATAGCAGGAAGTGGCGGTGGCTGAGGAAAAAGACCTTTATCAACATGTGGCAAGGGATCGTCTTTCTTAAACACCTGATTCTTCGATCCAGAGTTGACTTCCTTTGGTACAACTTTAGCCTTGCCCCTAGGTTCCATTTCGCTTCCGTCCGCTGTCGTCATCAATGAATCAAAGTTTTTACCAGGTCGCAAATGATTGTGTGGCGTGTCATTTGCTGTACCTTGATCCGCTTCGCCACAGATATTCTGTGCTGCCTGGAATTCTCCACGAGTTCTTGACATTGAAAAGCGTCTTTCCGTTTGATGTGTACCTTCATTTTTATTAACACAAGGAACCATTGAATCAGGTAGAATTCGGTCCCTTTCTCTGCATTCCGACTTACCGTCATGCATGCAGCCTGCAGCGACAGGAAACGGAGAATCAATTGGACTATGCTGCACTTTTTCGCTTCCTTCGAATATTGACGATCCTTGCCTGCCTGCAAAACTTTTAGCGCTTTCTTTTTCAGCTGACGTGCCACTTACTGCATCACGGGGGTCTGCATTTTGCTTCTGCGACATCCTTACCACCATTGGAATCGAAGAAGCATTGATTTTCTTGGGGTCGGACTGCGTAAGGCTCCTTAAAGGAGGAACATTAGTCACCGTTGTATGCATTGCGATGCTTTGCGTAGTTGACATACTTGATCTGATATGAGGATCCTTAGGCCTTTCATGCTGTTTTTCAGCCCTTTCCCCCTTTGGGTTCAGCAGACGCCCTTGTCCTGTTGAGCGATGCATGGAAGTAGGCAGAGAGGCAGCTGAATCTAGTGGGTTTTTGTTCCCACCCTGAAAATCCACATCTTTATGCAACTGAGCTGTCAATTGTTGCTTGAAAGGTACCCTAACTGGATCCCTGAAAGGTACCCTAACTGGATCCTTGAAAGGTACCCAAACTGGATCCTTTGATGGGGCTTGATCGGATGAGAAATATTGTGTTCCGCTCTCAAAAGACCGATGTAGAACCTGGCTCTCAGTTTCACTGCTTTTATGCCCTTGACTGCAACGAGTATCTACATTACTACTTAGACTTCTGGAAAGCCTCGGGTCCCTCGGCACAATGTTGCTAGCTAAACCTCTCTGTTCTGTCTTCCTACTTACAGAATCGTCACGTGAATTCATTTGAACATTCTTGTTTCGTTGGCTATTTTGACTTTGACTGTGCGGTGGTAAAGACGTCGGTGGGGCTGCAGTCCTTTGACTGTCGGAGCGTTCCATGACTTTTGCATGAAATGTAGAACATGGGAAAAGCTGTCTCTCTGCTGTCTTAGGTTCATGCTGACGACCTCCAGGTTTCGCTTCAAAATAAGGTGTTTTGTAAACATGCCTGAATTTCTTATTTCCAGCCATGATCATTTCTCTAGTAGCTGCATGCCTTGCTCTTTGGATTTTCAGCCGTATTGAATCTTTTTCCATGTCGGAAAAAAACACAGGGAGATGTTCCAAATCATAGTCATCGTGAGGCAGAGAACCCAAGTTAGCATCTGTATCTTGTATTGGAAGTGATGTAACAACAGGGGTAATGAGCTTCAACTTTTCCAGCTCAATCAGCCTGGATTCAAGAACATTTCTTGCATCGGTTAGAAATCCTTCATTGCTGTGAACACCTCCATCATTAGCTAAAATGAAACCCGTATTGAAAATAGAAAATGTGTAGAATATTAAAACAGTATACTCCTGAAGTAAACAAGCAACTGCATTGGGCACTCGATTTAAAGCTAGAGATGACGGGGCTCTGAACTACCCGAACAATGACGACAATAGTATATGCTAGTTTGCTTTTATGGCTATATTGTAAATAAAATGGAGGGTTCTTTGTAAACCAGCATCCGCTGCATGGCCATTCTCCTTAAATTATTTGAAAATGAAGTGAAAAAGTCTCTAGCAAGTGAATATCTTTGTCTGAGACATGCAGGGTTGGAACCAAAAAGCAAGGAATGTGATTTCACATGCCAAAATCTCTTCACTACGGCACCACCCAAAAAAAGATCCCTTTGCAAACAGATATGAATTTTTCTAATTTAAGAATTAATATGAATTTTAATTCATATTTATTCATATCTACTCTCGTTTTAATAGAATTGTACTCTTTTTTTCGTAGAATAAAAAGCTTCTTATGTCTTCTTATGGAAAGGGTCCTTCATAAATTTCTAGTAACACACTTCCCATAGATGATAAACATTCAGTAACCGAGCATTTTCCCCTCCAATCAACTTTTACTAACGTGGATCACAATATGGACAATTTGATGAAAGAGCTCTTTATACAAAGACTATACGCTACTAACATCTATGTACAGATTCAGACATATATATTTATATATAATGGTGAATTAGTAAAATGATGACGTAGGATGATAACATTTAAGTATCTTTCCATATATATCAATGAATTTCCATATACATGTATATGGAAATTCATTCATATGTATGGATGAATTGGTAAAGTGATGACGTAGGATGATAACATTCAAGCATATTTCCAGGCCAGACTTGCATGCACTGTCTGTGGTAGGCCTTGCAAGGCCCGAGCGGGCCTAACGGCTCACGTTCGTTAAAAAGGCCCCTACCAAAATTGATCAACAACAAGGACGAAACCGTCCCCCACGCCATTCATATGTATGGAAATATACTTAAATGTTATCATCCTACGTCATCCTTCTACCGAATCACCATACGAATGTTCCTATTAAACGCAAGTACCCCATTCATGTAGTTGCATCAGATTGTAGTGGCTTTTAAGAGTATGAATTAATAGCATTGAAAAATAATAGGGTAGCCCCTCAGCCGGAGCTGATTTACAAGGGGTTGCCTGATTGCCGGATAGAAAATGATCTTTGTTCCA